>WOXC01004348.1:0-550832 GCA_011680675.1 Gymnobelideus leadbeateri
GGTCACATGGCTAGTAAGTGTTAAGTGTCTGAGGCCGGATTTGAACTCAGGTCCTCCTGATTCCAGGGCTGGTGCTCTATTCACTACACCACCTAGCCATCCCTATATAGATTATTTTATAATATAAATTTATAAAGATTCTGTAGCAATTGTAAATAGTCACATGGGTTCATAGTCATATTGTCTTCATCACCTTTTCTGACAATAATGTCAATGTTTCATTTTGTTTTCTAAACAAATAGTATACTTCCCCCAGGCAAAAAGTGTATAGTCCAAGACATCTGAATGGAGAACCAGGATCCATTATAGGATAAAGCTAAAGGGCTCACTAAGGAGGGGGGAGCAGGGCAACAAATCCAAACAGCTAGTCAGGCTATATAAAGCACAAGTCCTTGCCCCCTCAGAGTGAGAAAGGGGAAGGCAGAAAGGATGTAATAAACACTAAATAGGTCAAGTAGCAAAATGGAGGAGATGCTGAAAATGACAACCTACTTTGCCTCATGCAAAGTCTCTACTAAGAACTGAGTAACTTTATCTCTGAGACATGCGAGCCTTGATAATTCTGTTCCCTCTTTGCTCAACTATAGCCCTGCCTACTTCACACAGTTACGGTGAAGATCAAAAGAGAACAGGAACCATAATGAATAAAGTACTGGACTTAGAGACAGGAATTCTGCCTGACACTTGCCAGCTTCATGACCCTGAACAAGTGACTTAACTTTTTCCCTCAGTTTCCTCATCTGTAAATGTAAAAGAGAGGTCTTTTTCTTTTTCTTTTTTTGGTAAAGGAGACACTCCACATCTTAAAGATGGTCTGAGGCTCTCATAGCACAACTGCAAGTAAAAAGGACACCAGAGACAATTAATTCTGAGTGCCCAAGGCTCAGACTGACCAGCTCCACACTTTTGTCTCCAGCCATGCATTGTATAAGATCCCAAAAGGAATCTGGGAGATACAACTGGCTGATCAACATAAGTGAGGGTCCCTCACTGACAACCTATGCTGAACCAGGAAAAATTGCCAACTAGGGGAGGCTAGATACCTCTCTAATCTCTTGACTTTATAAGGTGACAAACTTCAGAGTAAGTTTCTGAGGGAATCACAGAAAAGAGGCTTCTGCCAATCCTAGTCTAAGAAGCCGTTGCCCTTGCTGTACAGAATACTGTATCACCCAACTAAGCCAAAGGATAGGGATACTAAAGATTGTAGCTGCCTCTAAGAATTGATGGGGATAGGACCCGAACCCCTAAAAGGAAAAGACCATGTTTTGGGGACCTCAAAAAGGAAAAGTCCCTGGACTTTTGTTTTTATTTCACTGGAACATCAGGGACCTGGGCCTCATAGGAAAGTGCAGGGGCGTTCCCTTTTTGAGGTCCAGATTCCAAAGACATGGTCTTGTCCTTTTAGGGATTCAGATTCCATCCCCATCAGAATCACCTTATGTGGACTAAGATACCACATTCTGTATAGAGTCTAGCAGTTGAGTAATCTGACCATCCCAGTTTGACATCATTGTTGTTGTTGCTGTTGTTGGTAGTGGTGGTGGCGGCGGCAGTGGTGGTCCTTCTTTCTTGAAGAGAACCATGACATCAGGGCCAGCAATACGCATCGGTGTACTTCGTTCAGTTACGTATTGCTTAACCTTAAAAAAGCATCAAAGACAATCTCAAAATCCACTTCATCCCTTTATAGGGTGAATGCACATCTAGATAGAATAATATAATTAGAAAATGGATGTCTAGAAGGAACATTAAAATGAAGAATGTTAAAACAAAGGAGACAGAATGTCAAAGATAGATGGGAAAGTCAAAACTGGAAAGACTTTTACAATATAGAATAGAGCACAGAATATGGAATGTTACGACTGAAAGGAGATAATCTAATCATTTCCTAATTTGACAGACTAGAATTTCAAAGCTCAAGTGCTTATGAAAGGAAGTTATTTGTTTAAATTGAACAAGATGTCTGAAGTGACCATAGATGTTGGTTAGTTGCAAGCTATTGAGGGGGAATGAGTTTCTAATCTAGAATCTGGGGGGCTTTTAGGAGCTTCAGAAGCCTAGTTTTTATATACATATACATATATGCACACATCATATATACATATACACATATATGCATGTGTGTTCATATATATGTTCATATATATATATATATAGGCAGCATGATCATGAAGAAGTGAAATAGGATTATGAAATCACAGATCTAGGATCATAGGAAAATAGATTTTAAAATTAGAATTGACAGAATAAAATGCCATCTAGGTCAGAGAAATTAAGTGTTTGGTCCAAGGTCATACAGCCAGTAAGTGGCAAAGTTTGGATTCAAACACACATTTTCCTCTTTCAAACCCAGACTTTGCACCTTACACATATTGCCTCTTAGAATGATAAGGATAATCAGTGATAGATTTTGATTTCAAAGTAAGGTCCTTTGAGTCCAAAAAAGCACTCTCCCTACTTCCCCACCAGCCCCCATTCCTTCCATATTACCTCATAAGAGCTATCTTTTGGAAGCAGGATTCATCTTATTTTATTTGGTTGTAGAGGTGACAAATAGGCTGAATAGTCATATTCTGTTTGCATTACTGCAAAGTAGAATAAACTGCTTCAAGCAGTAGTTGTTATTTAGTCATTTTTCAGTGTTGCCTGACTCCTCCTGCCCCCATTTGGGATTCTCTTGGCAAAGATATTGGAGTAGTTTGCCATTTCCTTCTCCAATTCATTTTACAGATGAAGAAACTGAGGCAAACTGGGTTAAGTGACGTGCCCAGGGTCACACAACTAGTAAGTATACGAGGTCAGATATGATCAGGAATGTGAGGCTTCCTGACTCCAGGCCCATCACTCTATCCACTATACCACCTTGCTGCCCCATAAGAAGTAGTAAATTACCACTATTTTAGAGGTCTTCTAGTTGACTCTCTGTAACTGTCACATGAACCATAGAAAATTCAGGTTTTAGTTATGGATTTGATAAAATGATTTCTATCTTCTCTTCCATTTTTTTATACACTGGGATTCTCTGACATTTTTTCTTCCCCCCTCCCCAAACAATAGCCCTGTCATTGAAGGGAAAATCAAGATAAAAAGTCAAATGTTATAAATTCTTACTCCTGTATAGGCCCTCTGTTTTCCACCTTTATGCCTTTATCAATCCCATCTTTTGGAAATAGAATGTCTCTATACCTTTGCCTATCTCATTTTCACCTCTGAAAAATTTGCCTACTCATCAAGAACCAACTCTAGTTCTCCATTTTCCCTGGTTACCTCCTTGTCAGAAATATTTCCTAATCATATGATACTACACATTTCCTCAGTTACAAATTTCCATGTCCTAGTTTATCCTGTAACTACTTGCCTACAGGTCTTATTTTCTACCCTAAAGCTTGGGCTCCATGAGGGCAGGAACTGAGGGTTGTTTTTGTTTTGTTTTGTTTTTTTAGTCATTTGGTGTTACCTCCTTCCCCCATACTCTTATAGTTCTATTAGTGTTGGTAAAATTTAAAGCCTATAGCACAATTTTCTTCTCTCAGGATGTACACATCTTAAAAGTTGCAATTTTCCCCCCTAAAGTATGCCATTTATTACACTGCTTTCTTTGCAGCCAATCTGTTTCTGATTGGTTTTTAGAGTTTTGAGTTTGAACTATATTTCCCCAAAGCTGGCTGAGATTAAAAAATAAACACACCGAAGAATCTATTTATCTCTAGCTGTTTTTTGTTGAGTAAGACCTTTTCCTCTAGTATTTTTCCAGTTAGCATAATCATACTTTATTAATGTTTATTGCTTTAAATGTGTTATAGCTATTTACTATTTTTTGTGAATTTTAAAAAATTTCTCAATTTAAACTACTTTAAGCATAGGTTATAAGGGCTAATTCTATTTATTACACAATAGTTATAGAGATCTGGGCTTATGAAAGTCTGATATTTTGACCTGGATCACTACTTACTCATTTTGAGAACATGGATAAGTACTTAACCAGTCAGAGCTTCAGGTCCCTCATCTGGAAAATCACTGAATCTGTAAAAGGTTTATAATAACAATAAAAGAATCACATAATTTGAGAATTTATTCATCACTTTTTCTAACTTTATTCTTTTATTTTACTTCCTGGAAAGTGTTTATCCATCTTTGCCTTGAGGACCACTACTCAAAAAGAAGCAGCAACTAACATTTCAAGTTACTGTGCCAAGAGCTTTACAATATGTTCTCATTTGAACTCACAATAACTTGGGGAAGCAGGTGTTATTGTGATCCTCATTATAGATGAGGAAACTGAGGAAAACAGAGGTAAAGTGACTCACTTAGGGTCACACAGCTAATAAGTATCTGCAACTGTATTTGAACTCAGGTTTTCCTGACTCCAGGCTCAACTTCTTGTTTCTACTAGTCATGACTCAGGAAAGCCCCTTTTTCTTTGGGGTAGTTTTGATCATGGAGAAGTTTGTTTTGTTTTCCTTAAGGGAAGGTGATTTTTGCTGCTTTGCAGCTTAGAATTAATTCTGGCCTACTGGACTAGACACAACAATTGTTATCTTTTTTGGTGGTGAAGCATCTCTATATACAAAGGTCAGTGTGTGACAAAGGATGAATGAGTGTAAGCCAGTATATCAATATTTTAAAATAGTTTGCTTTGTTTTCCAATGGGAGCCACCACTCTTCAGTGTAAAGAGAGATAGATTTGATATCTCCAGACCAAGTGCTTGGAGATCTCTATCATATCCTCTCACTTCCCCAAATCTCTGAATATTTAGATTACTTTCCCCAAAGAGTTTTTGTGAAGAAAACTTATTATTACTGTGTTATTAAATTATTATTGTAATTATGGAAAGAAAAAAGCTATAATGGTGGTGATGTTACTAAGAAGACACCCTTACACCTGCAGTCATTTGCTTCCTCTGTTCTCTAACCCTTGAATATCCTCATTCCTTCTATTAACCTGCCAAGTTCATACCCCTGCTTGAAAGCCTAACTTAAATGTCATGTCCTTCTTTAAGAAGAGTATTTTTTTATTTTTAGATTATATGACTATGTTATATTGGATCATACAGCTAAATGGCATAGTGGATAGTTAGACATGGAATCAGCAAGACCTGATTTCAAATCCTGCTTTGAATATTTACTAGCTATGTGATTCTAGGCAAATCCCTAAACCTTTGTGAGCTTCAGAATTATCATTTGTAATTTGGAGATAATGATAGTACCTGTATCACAGGGTTGCTGTGAGGATCAAATGAGGTAACATGTGCATAGCACCTTACAAATCCTAAACAACAATATGTTTTCCCATTTTGCAAGAAATTGTGGTATAAATGCTAGTTATTGTTATAATTATTTTGAAAATATTTATTGTTAGTGGATAGAAAGATGAATATTTCACAATCATTAAAAATAAATAACATTTATTAAATACTTACTAGCTACAAAGGAGTTAGTTTGCCTAATTGGTAGAGCATGTGCCTGGAATCACAAAAACTTTTTCACAAGTTCAAATCTACCCTCAGACACTTATTAGTTATGTGACCTTGGTCAAGTCACTTAACCCTACTTGCCTCTGTTTCATCATCTATAAAGTAAGATGGGGAAGAAAATACCAAACCACTCCAATAACTGCCAAGAAAACCCCAAACAGGATTAAAAGGCATTGAACATGAGTGAAGAACAACAATGACCCACAGGCACTGGATGGAATGTCATTTTAGCACAGGAGATAAAAGATACAAATTACTAAAACAGAACAGAAGAGGATAAAACAGGAGTAATATGAATAATTGATTATTACTATCATCCTTTAAAGTTTGTAAATACAGAAAAAAGGACAGTATAGAGAGCTATCCTTGGATTCAAGAATTCTAGAGGTCAGCTCCCACCTCTGACACCAACTGGTTGTCTGTCTTTGGACAAGCCACTTAAATTGTCATCATGGGAAGAAACTCCCTAGAACTATAATTTGTTAGCAGGTAGCAATTGATATTAGTAGAGGGAGTTTCCTTACTAAAAGTCCATTTAAGCAATGAAATCCAAGGCCCAATGCAAACAAAATTTTGAATGAAATCCAAATCCAAAATCAAAAAAATGTGTTGATATCAACATTCTTTTTTTTTTTTATAAACAAATACTTTATTAACTTCTGTTTTACATCATTCATTTCCGCCAGATTTTGAGTTACAATCATTTTCCCGCCATTATTCCCCTACCCAACCTCCCAGAATAGCAGTCCCACAAGATATCACTTCCTCCAATCTGCTCTCTCCCATACCTTCTCCCATACCCCCATCGACTTTTCCATTAGAGGAAGATGAATCTTTGTGTCCCAATGCCTGCATATCTTATCTCCCAATTATAGGCAAAAGAGTATTAATAATAGTATTTATATATATATTTGAAACATTTAATGTTACGATCTTGAATTTCAGATCCATTTCCTTCCTCCCTTGTCACCCATTCCTTCTTGGTATATAAGTAATTCAGTATATGTTGTACATGTCTAGCTATGCAAAACATTATCATAGTAGATATATTGTACAAGGCTGCTTATAATTCCCTCCCACTCATCCCACCCCCCACCTGGTCCATTCCCTACATGATCCTGTCCCTCTTCTATAGTGGGTACTTCCAACCTCCCCTCACCCCAAGGATGCCCTCCCATCCATCATCTCTCCTCTCATCCCCCTTCTCCCTATCCTGCTGCAGGTTGAGATATCCCATTTAGTATGTATGTCATTTTCTCCCTGAACCAAATTCAATGTGAATGTGGTTTTGCCTTTTTAGCCTTCCTTAGCCTTCCTTATTCTCCCCCTCCTTTGCACCCACTTCCCCTACATGATATCAACATTCTTCTAGGGCTAGAAGGAATGGGCTATGCATACATTTTCTCAACTTTAATCAACTTAGAGCTCCATAGCTCCATAGGAACACCATATTTAGTCATCTTTCCATGACTCAAATTTCTTGAAATGTGGTGTAGTATCTGAAAAACGAAAATTCACAACCTATTCAAGGTGGATATCTCTATATACTAAAGGCAAAGTTTGCTATAAAATAAGAGTATCTGACTGGAAAAATGTTACTGTTTTATCACATATTTATTTATTGTAAATGAAATGAAATCACACCTAGTGCTTGTTTTGCAACATGCAACAGCAACAATAATAACTGACTTGCCTGTAGTACTATTCAATTTATAAAGAACTTTCACATTTATCTGTTGATCTTTGCAATAGGTCTTGGAACAAGATGCAATGGGTGTGTGTCTATGTGTTATGGAAATATATATATATATATATATATATATCCATACATGTGTGTATGTATATATCTGTGTTTAATTTGTATGCATGTCTATGTCTGTGTGTGTGTGTGTGTGTGTGTGTGTGTGTGTGTATGTACCACCAGTTTTAAAGATGAGGAAACTTCAACTCAAGTAAATAAAATGATTTGCCTAAGATCATGAGGCCATTAAGGAGCAGGACAGGAAATTGAACCCGGGTGCCCAGGATTCCTTTGCCCAGTTTATTTCCTTTAGTTTGTCATTATATCTTTGAAATAAAAGTCTTTGGCTTCTTGGTGGTGAAGCATCTCTATATACAAAGGTCAGTGTGTGACAAAGGATGAATGAGTGTAAGCCGGTATTGTCAGTATTTTAAAATAGTTTAGTTTGTTTTCAAATCGGAGCTACCACTCTTCAGTGTAAAGAGAGATAGATTTGATATTACCAGACCAAGGTTCAGATTCCAGTTCTGTCTTTTACTGTTTGTGTGACCATGGGCAAGTGACCATGTGACCTGATGTCATTTGACATCTCTAGGTTTTAGCTTCCTCATTTATAAAATATGATGGGTATGACTACCATATGACTATGTTCAATTTTAGCTCTAAAAATTCTCATGATACTAAGGCTATGGTCAGTGATGGGAAACGGTGAAACAAAAGACAGGGTGAAACAAAAGACTGAGTTTTTGTTTTTTAGAAATTATTTTGTTTTGTATATTCTTTCTTTCTTTTTTGCTTTTTGGAGGGCAATTTGGGGTTAAGTGACTTGCCCAAGGTCACAAGGTTAGTTTAAGTGTTCAGTGTCTGAGGCTGGATTTGAACTCAGGTCCTCCTGACTTCAGGGCCAGTGCTCTACTCGCTGCACCACCTAGCCACCCCTGTGTTTTTGTTTAAATAGAATGCAAGCTCATTGACTGAAAGGGTCATTTAATTTTTGTCTTCTAGTCCTCAGTGACTAGGACAATGTCTAACATATAGTAGGTCCTTGAGAAATGTTTATTGATTGATTAATTTATTCAAAGTTATTTTCTATAATAATTTTATGTGGTTGCTTTCTTAATTTTATAGAGGAAAAGACTGAGATATTGAGGAATTTGTCCACAAGTCCATCTCCCATTTAGTCAGGTCTGTCACATATACATAGGCTAGGTGAGAATGTCCAGTGCAAGAGACACAACGGTATTATATTCTTCTGCTCTTCAAACCACATCTAGAATAGTGTATCTTCTCTAAGCACTGTACATTGGGAAGAACAGTGAACAATTAGAAAGTACTTGGAATAGGTCACTCTAGGTGGTAAGAGGACTGGGCTCCATGTCATAAGTAGATGTTCTTTTTGAAGGAATTAGGGATGTTTAGCCTGGAAACAAGAAAACATAAGTGAGAGATTGGAGCATAATAGTGGTCTTCAAAATTTTAGAGGACTCTCCTATAGATAAGGGATTCGCATTGTTTTCTACATCCCCATCAGAAGGAATGATGGTGGAGAGAAGGGAAAGATAGATTTGGAATTACTGTAACAAATCTTTCCATCAAACTTATCCAAAAATAAATTGGTTAGCTTAATAGATGGTGAGTCCCCTCTCATTGTAAGTCTTTGAGAAAAACTGTATACCCATTTGTAAGACACATAATAGGGGACATTTGAATTCAGC
The DNA here is from genome assembly GCA_011680675.1 of Gymnobelideus leadbeateri. NCBI lineage: Eukaryota > Metazoa > Chordata > Mammalia > Diprotodontia > Petauridae > Gymnobelideus > Gymnobelideus leadbeateri. The sequence goes on from WOXC01004348.1 coordinate 8,934, forward strand.
AATAGGTTCAAATATATGATTTCTTACATTTCATCCAACTCGGTGATTTTCTGTGATTGTTTGACTCAGGTACTCTAATAATCTTACAGAGGTTAGAAACCTATCCATCGGGAAGTTATAAATTTAAAAATCCACATAACCCAGGCAAGTGCCTAATTTCTAAAGTATTTCATACTAACATTAAAGTTTTCTATTTATTTTTAAGTGGTACCCTATGGGCAAACTACGCCACTATTACTCCTTAATATAGTCTCATGTTTCAAAAATGTAGTAGCCCTGTATAACACAAAGAATTAGACACATTTTGAGTGTGGCCAAAATAAGCAAAAGTGCTAATGGATCCCAAACTCCAGTAAAAAGCACATCATCCTGAGATAATCTATGATCTTGCAGGATATAAAAGGATCTTAGAGGCAGCTAACATTGTTCTGTGGCTGACATGCAACTCTTAGTTTTCTGTTAAGCCTATTATGATCCTTTCTTTAATAAAGAATTTTTCAGATGTTATACTATGATCTCAGGGTTGGTCTTTATTGTACTTTTCAGGTAAATAATATCTTCATCTTATATTCATAGAACTTAAAAACCAAATCAACATTGTGCTGAAGTGGCTAGAGAACTGACCTCAGAGTTAGGAAGGTGTGGTTACAAGGCGTGTCTTCCATACATCATGGCTATGAGATGTGGAGCAGACTACTTAACCTCTCTGTACCCCCAATCTAGATTTTTAGATTATAGATTGTAGACAAAGTGCCCATATGTTTTGGGATAGGAAGTTTCTCACTGGGATAAATGAAAACTTGGGTCATTGTGTTATTTTTTTTTAAGTGTGTGTGCAGGGAGAGGAGTGAGGGTGGTAGATTTTTATAAAAATGTCAGGATATTGAACTAATTGATGGATGTGATTGCTGAACCATTTCTGTGATTTTTTGTGTTTATTTAGGGGTAGTGAAGAGGAGGAATAGACATGGGAAGCACCATGGTACAGCAGAATGAGCAGTGGATTTGATTTTAGAGAACCAAAATTTGAACCTTAGCTTTGTGACTTTGAGGCAAGCCTATTAATTCCTCTAGATATTGTTTTTGTTATCTATAACATGAAAGTCAGACAACGTGACCTTTATGGTACCTTCCAGTTCTAAATCTATGGTCTTGTGATCTATACAGAAAGAAAAGATGGGAAAAGAATCTGGAATTCAAAGTTTTAAAATCAAATGTTTTAAAATTATTATTATTATCATTATTATTATTATTATTATTTTACATGCAACTGAGAAATAAGATATACAGGCACTGGGGTATGGAGTTCCATTCTGACCTATCAGAAAGTCAGAGGGGAAATGGGGGAGGACACAGGAGGGAGAAGATTGGGGGAGGGGGTATACAGTGGGATCACTGTATTGGGGTGGTAGATAGGGAAAGACAGGGAGAAAATGTATAACTCAAAACTTGTGGAAATGGGGGCGGAGACAAGATGGCAGAATAGAAACAGCTCATCCAAGCCACTCTGCCCCCAGATTCCCCCCAAACTATGTAAGAGGGGACTCTGAACAACTTCTGGAGCCCCAGCACCCACAGACCAACACAGAGAAGCGAACCTCCCACTGAGGACAGCCCAGCAGCCCTGCAGGAAGGACCAGCGCAGCAGTCTGGGAGCCGGCAGCGCACAGCAGGCAGAGTGCAGGAAGCCGAGCCAAGCCGGAGCTGAGGTCCCCGTGAGCCGAGGTTTTAGCCCCAGGGCGGCAGGGCCAACAGCCTGCTGGAGGAATCCCAGAACACCAGGAGCTGTGGCAACTCCAGAATTATCAACATAGACATGCCTGGGACAAAGTAAGAGGTTAGTGTCCTATGGACTTTGGGACCAGTATTTGGAGAATGCGTCAGCTCCCTCCCCTGGGGGTTAGAAGCTGCTGAGGAGACACCCCATTTTGTAGTTTTCAGAGGCAGCTCCAGCTCCTGGCCCGCGGAACTATAGGGAGATCCAGCGATCAGTCTTGGGGGGTAATCGCTCTTGCCTTAACCTCCCTGGATCTGGATTGTGATCTAGGGTGGAAGTCGTGGGTGGGTTTACAGTTTGCCAGAAACGGAAGTTGTCCCACACACGTTCGGGATGAAAATTCCTCTAGCTGGCCTTAAAGCCATAGTGTGGCAACAAGCCCAAAAGTCAAGTAATTAAGTGGCAACATGCCAAGGCAAAGGAAACAGAAAAATGCAACCCTAGATTCCTATTTTGGGGGCATAGAGCAGGAAAAGGACTGTGAGGTCAGAAGTCCTGCTCCAAAAGCCCCAGGGGAAAACATGAGCGGGTTGCAGGCCATAGAGGACCTTAAGAAGAACATTAAAAATCAAGTAAGAGAAGTGGAGGAAAAATTGGAAAGAGAAATGAGAAGGATGCAGGAAAAGTATGAAATGAGGGTCAACAGCCTGACTGAGGAAAACAACACCTTAAAAAATAGACTAACTCAAATGGCAAAGGAGGCCCAAAAGGGCAATGAGGAGAAGACTGCCTTAAAAAGTCTAATTTGCCAGATGGAAAAAGAATCTCAAAAGTTCATTGAGGAGATTCATTCCTTCAGAGTTAGACTGGAGCAAATGGAAGCTAATGACATTATGAGAAATCAAGATGCTGTTAAGCAGATCCAAACAAATGAAAGATTAGAAGGCAATGTGAAATATCTCATGGGAAAAACCACTGACCTGGAAAATAGATCCAGGAGAGACAATTTAAAATTTATTGGACTACCTGAAAGCCATGATCAAAGAAAGAACCTAGAAATCACCCTTCAAGAAATTCTCAAGGAAAACTGCCCTAATGTTTTAGATCCAGAGGGCAAAATAGAGGTTGAAAGAATCCACAGATCACCTCCTGAAAAAGATCCCAAAAAGAAAACTCCCAGGAATATTATAGCCAGGTTCCAGAATCCCCAGATCAAGGAGAAAATACTACAAGCAGCCAGGAAGAAACAATTTCAATATTGTGGAAACACAATCAGAATAGCCCAGGACCTGGCAGCTTCTACACTGAGGGATCAAAGGGCATGGAATATGATATTCCAGAGGGCAAAAGAACTGGCAATGAACCCAAGGGTCATCTACCCAGCAAAACTGAGTATTTTGTTTCAGGGGAAAATATGGTCATTCAGTGGAATAGAGGACTTTCAAGCATTCTTGAGAAAAAACCAGAATTGAATAGAAAATTTGACATCCAGACACAAGAAGGAAGAGATGCCTGAGAAGGTAATCAGGGAAAAGAAATCAAAAGGAACTTATCAAAGTTGAACTATTTACATTCCTATATGGAAAAGCAATAACTGTGACTGATGATATCTTTCTCACTATGAAAATAATGGAAAAAGGGGGTGTGGTCACATGAATACATATGTGAATGTGTGTGTATATGCTTACAGGTATATATATGGATAGAGGGCATAGGTTGAATTTCTTGGGAAGGGAGGATACTCAAGGGATGAAATTATGAGGTGAGAGAGGAAAGTTGAAAGAGGAGATGGGGAGAGACAGGGTAGGGTAAACTATCTCATGTAGAAGAAGCTAGGGGAAGTGGTTGCAAGGGAGGAGGAGAATAGGAAGGCAAAAAAGGCAAAACCACAATTTCATTGAATTTGGTTCAGGGAGAGAATGACATACATACTAAATGGGATATCTCAACCTGCAGCAGAATAGGGGGAAGGGGGATGAGAGGAGGGAAGATGGATGGGAGGGCATCCTTGGGGAGAGGGGTGGTTGGAAGTACCCACTATAGAAGAGGGACAGGATCATGTGGGGAATGGACCAGGTGGGGGGTGGGATGAGTGGGAGGGAATTGTAAGCAGCCTTGTACAATATATCTACTATGATAATGTTTTGCATAGCTAGACATGTACAACATATACTGAATTACTTATCTCCCCAGAGGGAATGGGTGACAAGGGAGGAAGGAAATGGATCTGAAAGTCGAGGTCTTAACATTAAATGTTTCAAATATATATAAATACTATTATTAATACTCTCTTGCTTATAATTGGGAGATAAGATGTGCAGGCATTGGGACACAAAGATTCGCCTTCCTCTAATGGAAAAGTAGAAGGGGGTATGGGAGAAGGTATGGGAGAGAACAGATTGGAGGAAGCAATATCTTGTGGGACTGCTATTCTGGGAGGTTGGGTAGGCGAATAACGGGGGGAAAATGATTGTAACTCAAAAGCTGGCAGAAATGAATGATGTAAAACAGAAGTTAATAAAGAATTTGTTTAATTAAAAAAAACTTGTGGAAACGAATGAAGTAAACTAAAAATAAAGATAAAATTTAATTTAAAAAATTAAAGACAGGAGTAAATTGGAAAAGAACATATTTTCCTCCAATTTTCCAAAATTAAAAAAGAGGCAAGAGAAAAATGTGTTTTCAAATTTGGGGGCAATGTATAGGACCAAATCCAATTTCTGGAAAAAATTAAAAAAAATGTTGTGTTAAAGGTTGCAAAAGCATATTAAAAACTTCTCTTTTCTTTAGTTTCTCTAGAAATACTAAATAGCATTTATTTCTAAAGTTCTTTCCTGACTTCTGAGAAAAATAAAAATCGTTATCTGGAAAAATAAAAAACAAAAAGGTCTTTCTTAGGGAAATGGACTAAAGGTGTTAACTAACCTTGGTTTTGTTCATATTATTTGCTACCTATCTACCTGAAATGTTTGGAATTAGGCTCATCTTCCTTTATTAAAATATTATGATGTTAATGGAAAAAAAAGAGGTCTCTTTGCTTAATGCTAGGAATATATTGAGTATTCCAGAATGGAATCAGATAGCAACTTAATTACTGAACAACTCTGGAATGTTAACTCAAACTTTATTTTTACATCCTGTGATTCCCCATCCCTCCCCCCTTGTTAAAGATTTGTACTACCTGAAATCTCATTTTCTGTTCCTGTAAACAGACATTTTCTTGTGTAAAAAATTATATTGGAGTACATTAAGGATCATGCCAGTTTAGACTTCTCTAAGAGTTATTGAAGAATTAGCTTGGATATTAGATTAAAATTCTTCTTAATACATGAATATAAAATGCAGCCGGGTATTATTATTATTAATGACTTTATTCCAACAAGTCAACTTCTGGAAGAAGAAGTAAAATATTGTTTATTGAAAGAAATGATTTAATTTTTTAAAAAGAAAGAAAAGGAAATAATAAATATAAAGGGAAAACAAATCTTTATCAAGAACACATCATGCCAGAGTAACTCTTTCCATTTTTATAAGTTTACCTAATGGGTAGGAATTCTATAGCAACAGTTTCTTAAAATTTTACCAAACAATTTTACAATTTTACCAAAAAATTTTGAATATTATTCTTGTGCATAAAATGGTTATATGGGGGCGGCTAGGTGGCGCAGTGAATAGAGCGCCAGCCCTGGAATCAGAAGGACCTGAGTTCGGAGCCGGCCTCCGACACTTAATCCATACAAACAAAAACCTAGCCGTGTAACCTTGGACAAGTTACTTAACCCCAATTGCCCTAATGGGGCGGCTAGGTGGCGCAGTGAGTAAGAGTGCTGGCCTTGGAGTTGGGATGACCCGAGATCAGATCCGGCCTCAGAAAATGAGCACCCACGCATAAATAACGACTAGCCGTGTAACCTTGAGCAAGTTACTTAACCCCAATTGCTTTAAAAAAAAATAAATAAAATGGTTATATGGCAACTGGATGATAGTATAGGTAGATAGGTTTGGAACTGACTGAATCACCAAATCTAAGGAAAAGCCATTAATGTTTATTGTGTTTGTCCATCATTCTTGAAGAGGACCATGACATCAGGGAGATAATGACATGACTTACAGTTGAGTTGATTTTGAGTGAGGGAGGGCTGTGCAAGGTCAGCAGCCTCACTTTCACCTCCAGAGCCATCTGGGTCCAGTGGCCAGATATTCATCAGGACCTGGGCCATCTCCATTAATCTTGCATATTATCTTGGAAGGTGGTCTGTGGTGAAGTATCCTAGGGATCTGTGCTTTGCCCTATGCTGCTCAGTACATTTACTGAAGACTTGGATAAAGGCAAAGGTGGAATATTTAACAGATTTGCAGAGTATAAAAGGCTTCTAGGGATAGATGGCTAATGAAGTGAATGAAAAAGTCAGAATGTGTAAATTTTTCAGATTATTAGATTTTCAAGAGAATTCTGTTTAGATGAAATGTTACCAAAACATTCATTAAATCCTATTATATGTGAAAGATACAAGGACAAAATCACAACAAGCTCTTCCTTCAAGGAGCTCAATTGTAGTGGAGGATGTGCTATGTATATAGATAATACCCTTCTCTCAGGAGGAAGGAACAATAACAACTAGGAAGATCAGGAAAAGCTCTCAGTAGGAAATGACCCTTGAGTTAAGCTTTGTAATTAGCTAGATTCTAGAGGCAGAAGTGAAGAGGGCTTGCATGCCATCTGAGATCAAATGAGATAACTTGTGGAAGGTGCTTCACAAACTTTAAAGCACTAAATAAATGCTGGTTGTTTTTATTAGCTATTAATCCAGACTTGGGATACAAGTTGTGCAATGACACAGAGAAAAGATGTAGAATGTTGGCTTTAGGGAACAGACAGTGGACTGGGCTGGCTGAAACATGGAAAATGTGAAGGGGAAGAATAGGAAATAAGACTAGACTGGTAGGTGAGTAGCAGATTGAGGAGAGCTGAAAATGGCAGGGTGAGTAGCTCATTTTTATTCTAGAGATAGTAGGAAATCAATGGAATTTTTTTGAACAGGATCATCAAATACTCTGATCAGTATTTCAAGAATATTAATTTGGCAGCTAAGTGAGAAACTGGAGAATCAGGAGATGAGATTAATTGAGAGGTTATTGCAATAGTCTAGACAAAAGGAATAAGGACCTGAATTAGGCTGTTAATTGTGTGAGTGGGGAGAAGGGGAGAACAGGGGAGATAATGTAGAGGTAAGGTGGGAAAGACTTGGCAATTGATTTGAAATAGCAGGTGAAGGAGGGGAAGAATGAAAATTATTCTTCTTAGATTATTAGGTTTCAGAAGTACACAGATCCAATCAGGAAGATTATATAGAAAATGATAACTCAGGGGGTGGCTAGGTGGCACAGTGAGTAAGAGCGTCAGCCCCGGAGTTGGGATGACCCAGGATTGGTTCCAGCCTCAGAAAATGAGCACTCACACACAAATAATGACTGGCCATGTAACCTTGAGCAAGTTATTTAAGCCCAATTGTTAAAAAAAAATAATAGCTTAGGCTGTTATTCCAGCTGTGAATTATAACAGACCGAAAAAAGGTGATATGAAAAAGTATCTCCCTTCTCTGAAGACATTGAAGACAATGTGTATGGTATATCACATAGACTGTAAGCACCATGAAGATAGAAACTATATCTTCATCATCTTTGGGGCCCTAATAAGCATCTGGTACAAGATTCTGAAAATAATAACCTTTCTTAATAAATGCACTTAGAATAGTTAATTTGTTTATTTTTATTTTAACAAATGCTTTATTAACTTCTGGTTTACATCATTCATTTCCGCCAGGTTTTGAGTTACAATTTTTTCCCCATTTTCCCCCTACCCACTACCCCAGAATAGCAGTCCCACAAGATATCCCCTCATCCAACCTGCTCTCTTCTATATCTTCTCCCATACCCCCTTCAACTTTGCCATTAGGGCAAGGGGAATCTCTGTGCCCTAATGCCTGCACATCTTATCTCCCAATTACATGCAAAATAGTATTAATAAGAGTATTAACATATATATTTAAAACATTTAATTTTAAAACTTCAAATTTCAGATCAAATCCCTTCCTCCCTTGTCACCTATTCCCTCTGGGAAGATAAGAAATTCAGTATGTGTTGTACATGTATAGCTATGCAAAACATTACCATAGTAGATATATTGTAAAAGGCTGCTTATATTTCCCTCCCACCCATCCTACTCCCCCACCTGATCCATTCCCTACTGTCCCTCTTCGAAAGTGGGTACTTCCAACCTCCCCTCCCCTCAGAATGCTCTCCCCTCCATCATCCCCCTCTCTTCTCCCTTCCCCCTACTCTCCTGCAGGGTGAGATATTCCATTTAGTATGTATATCATTCTCTCCCTGGGCCAAATTCAATGAGAATATGGTTTTGCCTTTTTGCCTTCCTGTTCTTCCTCTCCCCTGCAACTACTTCCCCTTGCCTCTTCTACATGAGATAGTTTACTCTACCCTGTCTCTCCCCATCCCCTCTTGCCACTTTCCTCTCTCACCTCTTAAGTTAAGTATCATCCCTTCCCACCAAATTCAACCTGTGCCCTCTATCCATGTATACCTGTAAACATGTATACACACATTCACATATGTATTCATATGCCCATATACCCTTCTTCCATTATTTTCATAATGAGGAAGGTTTCATCAGTCACAGTTATTGTTTTTCCATGTAGGAATGTAAATAGTTCAACTTTGATAAGTTCCTTTGGATTTCTTTTGCCTGATTACCTTCTCAAGCATCTCTTGCTTCTTGTGTCTGAATGTCAAATTTTCTATTCAACTCTGGTTTTTTCCTCAAGAATTCTTGAAAGTCCTCTATTCCACTGAATGATCATATTTTCCCCTAAAACAAGACACTCAGTTTTGCTTGGTAGGTGATTCTTGGTTTTAATCCCAACTCTTTTGAACCCTGGAATATCATATTCCATGCCCTTTGATCCCTCAGTGTAGAAGCTGCCAGGTCCTGGGCTATTCTGATTGTGTTTCCACAATATTGAAATTGTTTCTTCCTAGCAGCTTGTAGTATTTTCTCCTTGGTCTGGGAATTCTGGAACTAGGCTATAATATTCCTAGGAGTTTTCTTTTGGGGATCTTTTTCAGGAGGTGTTCTGTGGATTCTTTCAACCTCTATTTCCCCCTCTGGGTCTAAAACATCAGGGAATTTTTCCTTGAGAATTTCTTGAAGGATGATTTCTAGGTTCTTTCTTTGATCATGTCTTTCGGGTAGTCCAATAATTTTTAAATTATCTCTCCTGGATCTATTTTCCAGGTCAGTGGTTTTTCCCATGAGATATTTCACATTGCCTTCTATTCTCTCATTTGTTTGGATCTGTTTAACATTATCTTGATTTCTCATAAAGTCACTAGCTTCCATTTGCTCCACTCTAACTCTGAAGGAATGAATCTCCTCAGTGAGCTTTTGGGATTCTTTTTCCATCTGGCAAATTCGACTTTTTAAGGCATTCTTCTCCTCATTGCCCTTTTGAGCCTCCTTTGTCATTTGAGTTAGTCTGTTTTTTAAGGTGTTATTTTCCTTAGGCTGTTGACTCTCATTTCATACTTTTCTTGCATCCTTCTCATTTCTCTTCCCAATTTTTCCTCTACTTCTCTTATTTGATTTTTAAAATCCTTCTTAAGGTCCTCTACAGCCTGTAACACGCTCATATTTTCATTTGGGGCTTTTGGTGCAGGAGTTCTGACCTCACAGACCTCCTCCCATTCCATGCTTCCATCCTCTTTGCCCCCCAAACTGGAGCCTAATGTTGCATTTTTCTGTTTATTTTGTTTCCTTTCCCAAGGCATTTTGCCACTTAATTACTTGATTTTTGGGCTTGTTGCCACAGTTAGACTCTGCCACCAAACAGGGGAGCTTCTGTCACAAACGTTGGGGTCTTCACAACTTCTGCAGGTATTAGTTGGGTGGCCTCTGTAAAGCCTCCACAGGATTGGCAGATTGGATACCCACCCCAGACCTCCCTCCCAGACCACAATCCAGATCCAAGCAGGTTAAAGCAAGAGCGATTAACCTCCAGACTTATTGCTGGATCTCCCTACAGTTTGAAGACGTGGAGCTAAAGCTGCCAGTGAAGCTGCAAAATGGCTTCTGTGCCTTGTCTCCTCAGCTGCTTCTTGCCCCTAGGGGAAAAAGCTGACACGCTCCCCAAATACTGGTCCCAAAGTCCATAGGGCACTAACCTCTCACTTTGTCCTAGGCATATGTGTATTGATAATTCTGGAATTGCCACAGCTGCTGGTGTTCTGGGGTCCCTCCAGCCAGCTACTGGCCCCCACCCTGGGGCTAAAACCAAGGCTCATACAGTCCTGGGCTTGGCTCCCAGAGTGTTGCGCTGTGCTGCACTGGCCGCTCCTTGCAGGGCTGCTGGGCTGACCTCAGTGGGAGGTTAGCTTCTCTGTGTCATTTTGTGGGTGCTGGAGCTCCAGAAGTTGTTCAGAGTCCACCTTTTGCATTGTTTGGAAGTGGTGTGGGGGGGGAGCACCTTGGAAGTGCTGTTTCTACTCTGACATCTTGGCTCTGCCCACATTTAATTTGTTTTTATGAATCTTAATGTTTTACTTTATAAATAACTGTGAACTTTGTTTCTCATACTATCACAAGAAGTAAGTTATTTCATTTTCTCTTCCACAAAAATCCTCCCTATCCTTCAAAATTATTACATATAACATTTTCTACATAAAGTATTCTCTTTTCCTCTGATGAAACTGTTATTTGAAACTCATAAAATTTCATTCTTGTACTCTGTGGATGCCTTGTTATATTGTTCAAAAAACTTATTATGAGTTATTATACTGATTAAATCAACTAGAGATTGTTTGAACCAATAACTCTCCCAGAATGCCAGAGATGTCCATGAGGAATTTTTGGTTTCCCCATGTTCTTGTTTTGGGTCTCCACACTCAGGTTTTGTTTTGGGTTTCTCTTTATTGAATGTTTACATTTGCTCATATCCATATCAAAACACCTTGCTTTTAATTTGCTCTCTTGGCAAAATTGCTTACCTGCATGTTGGTCAGACCTTTCTGTCTTGTCCAATTCTTCATGACCCCATTTGGGATTTTTCTTGTTGGAATACTTGGAATGGTTTGCCCTTTCCTTCTCTAGCTCATTTAACAAATGAGGAAATAGAGGTAAGTAGTTAAGTGACTTACCTAGGGTGACACAGAGATTAAGATTTGAATGCAGGAAGATGAGTCTTCCTGACTTCAGGCCCAGCACTCTATTCACTGTACCACCTATCTGCCCTCATGTGTGGGTGTTCTTGTCTAAGTCCTATACAATATAAATGGTCCAGAATCTGAATGCGAGAGAGCAGTACCATTTCTAGCTCTCTTTCTTTTCTGCTAAATGACCAAACAATTTTCTTTAATTTTTTTTTTTTTTAGATTTTGGGTCTGTTCTCACAAATGACAAATCATCCTATGTTGTTTTCTAAACACAGACAAATATTAGATAAAGCATTATTAAGAGCTTACTTAATGCATCGGGTTCTATGCTAAATGCTGGGAATTTTTTAAAATGAAGCTAAAATTATAGTCGCTCTCCTCAAGGAACTTTTATTCTAATAGGGAAAGGTAAATTCTAAAGCAGAACTGAAAAATAAATGGGGAGAAGCAGAGAAACAAGATGAGAAAGTGCCCACCCATAATTGGGCCTGGTGGATGAATCTAGGCAATTAGCCAGGAAAGGAGTGAAGGAGTAAGCATGGTTGACTTCCAGTAAGTTCCTGGAGGAACTCATTAATTAGAATAGAGGGCCACAACAGTAAAGGGATCTTTCAAAGTGAAAACATCAAAAATACATTTTAATGCTAAGTCAGAAGAAGGAACTATTTGTGATTTGATAACAGAATATTATGATATAGTAAAATAGTAACTATCATTTATGTATATATATTGTACACACATATGTGCAAACACACATACACATATATATTTAGAATTAGCAAAGTACTGTAAATGTCATATCATTTGATTCTCACGACCAACCGATCAGGTAGGCACTGATGAGAAAACTAAGGCTTGAGAGAGGTTCAATAATTTGTCTGGGCTCACTTCATAAAAATATGGTTTGAACTCAGTCTTCCTGACTCAAGTACCTGTCTTACACACTATGTCACCTAGCTGCCAATGTATAAATGAGAAAGATAGGGATGGAATGTAGGGAGGGAGTCACAGGGAGAGTCTGAAAGAGAAGGGGGAGAGAGAGACAGAGACGCTAACATAAATTTTCTGATTCCAAATTGTTTATAAAAATGTCTTTTGTTTATAAACTGAGACTATCTCCTAGTTGAGCTATGTGGGAGAATTAAGATGGAATCTTCCCATGGCATGGTTATACTTCCTTTCTTGATTGCAATCACACACTAAGATGTGATTTCAGAAATTATTTTTTTTTATTGCTACCTTGTCTTTCTGAAGTGGTAATGGATACATTAAATGGTGAGGGAGTAGGAATTTGGTTTCATACAGACTCACAGTCAATTTCTCCTTTTTATCCCCCCCACACTTTGGCAATCAATGTTCCCTATCGCTGTGGTATACCTCCAATTGATCATACTGCTGAGAGAGCCCCTTTGAAATCTTTGGGGGTGATAATTTAAGTGAAATGGAAATGGAGAAAGGAAAAGGTCACATCCTTGGAAATCTTTCTTTATAAAGGATTGTCCTGGTTGCCTAATAACATGGCACAGAGGGACACAGTGTGACAATTAAGTTTGCAATCTTGTTGTACTTCTGGACTCCTTGTAAATATTATCTCTATTCCTCTGTAGTAGTCGGTGTGATAAATTCCTCAAACCCTGAAACCTTGTGTCCACTCTTATTTGCCTTTGACAAGCCCTGTTGCAAGAGGGAAATGCTTTTTTCTTCTCTGGTCATGCCTGAATTCTTATTTCAAATATTTTGCTGGAATACAAAGAGACGTGGGGAGGAATATATGAAGTAATAGAGATTTAAGAAAGTAAAATCAAAACAGCAAGGCCTACACTTAATAAATCTATGTATATAATTACCACAATAGGAAGAAAATTGTAGGAAAAGTGGTGTAGGGAACCAGGAATGGTAGAGTGTGCCTGTAATCCCAGCTATTGGAGAGGCTTAGGCTGACAGATCTCTTGAGCTCAGTTCTGAGCTACAGTGTGCTATGCTGATCAGTTGTCTGAATAAAGTTTGCCTCTAATGTGCTAAACTTGTAGGATAAGAGGGAGCCACAGTTAACACGTTGCCCAAGAAGGGTCAAAATCGTTCAGGTCTGAAATGTGGCAGATTAAAGCACCAGTGATGACTAGAGTGGTATTGGTCAGTAAACTCCTCCACTTCAAGCCAGGGCAAGATAAAATGACACAGACAAGTGTTCTGTGTGCTTTTTAGATTTCCCCCCAGATATATTGGGCATTTGTAGTTATTTGAAATGGGATTTTCATTTCTACTGCCACTTGGATTTTGTTACAATGGGACCTTATCATATAAAATATGTATTGGAAGAGAAAGCTGCATTATTATATTTCCTGCAACTTTTCTGAAATTATTGCCTCAACTGTTTTGTTTTTTTCCCCCACTTATTTGCATTTGCTTTTGTTTTTGACTGAATTGCTAGGATATATTATCATCAGTAAATATATAATTGTTAACCCCTCTTCTTTACCTATATTTGTACATTTATTTTCTTTTTCCTGTTGTATTCCTGTTATAGGAATGTAAATTTTTAAGATCTTCCTGGCCCCTAGGTTATGTGGACCTGGACCTTGTGGTGGGAGGCTTGTTTTTCAGGGACGCACACAACTTGGTGCTTTGTGATTGGGCAGTGGGTCAAGAGGGGTGTTACATTCTCTGACCCAGGAGAAGGCTATATAATCCCTGATGTGAGACTGTTTTGGGGCTCACTTTGAGAAGTGTTGTGTGATTTGACCAGATGAGACTCTGGGTAGCCATTGAGAGCCCCACAGGCTTTGACAAACCCAGATGTTAATGCTTCCCTCTCTGGTAACTGTGATTTGGTATGGATGTAATGGTTGGACAGTTGGAGGCCTGTCTGCTTGAAATGTTTCTGTCTGTATTCTTTGAAGTTCTGGGTGTTGAACTTTTTCCCCTGAATTAGGCAAATGATATGTTTGATTGATTAAAGCAAGATTATTAACCCATTTTGAGTTGCTTTCCTTTAGAAAAGCAGATCTAAGAACCTGTGTTGGCAGCCACCCTGGGGATGCTGGGGTGCTTGCTGCAACAATTGCTAGCACTGGAATTCTTAGAACTAAAACAGGAGTAGGGAAAGTGGTTATTTGCTTCCTCCCTGAATATAATGGAAAAGATTTTAATATATCACCGTCACATATGACAATTGCTTTTGGTGTTAGATGGGCACATTTATGATATTAAAATATGTAATTCAGGGGCGGCTAGGTGGTGCAGTGAGTAAGAGCACTGGCCTCGGAGTTGGGATGACCCGAGATCGAATCCGGCCTCAGAAAATGAGCACCCACACATAAATAATGACTAGCCGTGTAACCTTGAGCAAGTTACTTAACCCCAATTGCTTAAAAAAAGTATGTAATTCTATGACTATAGAGTTTTTAGCATATTTTTTCCACATCTATGTAGATAATCATGAAGCTTGGGAATTTTTTTTGCTTTATATTTATTGTCACTCTAATGATAAACCATATTTGTATTACTAACCTAATATATTGATCATTTTCTTAGAACGATGGCTAGATATTCTTTGGCGAGATTTCTTTAATTTTTTTAAAATCTATATTGATTAATAATACTCTTCTTTTCTTTGTTTTCTATGATTCCTTTCAGTGTTATATAGTTTATGCATTAGTTTCCTTGATATTCATTTTTAAATTAAATTTATTTATTTTTAATTTTCAACATTTACTTCCATAAGTTTTAGATTTTCCCCCCTCCCCATTCCCTCCCCAAGATGGCCTGCAATCTGATCTAGGCTTTATATATATAAAAAAATGGGGAAAGGATTCACATATACAAAAATATTTATAGCAGCTCTCTTTGTGGTGGCCCAAAACTGGAATCTGAAGGGATGTCAAATAATTGGGGAATGAATATATATATATGTATGTATGTATGTATATGTATATGTGTATATATATATTCCTATTAAACATATTTTTACATTAGTCATGTTGTATAGACTAATTATAACAAAAGAGAGAAACCATGAGAAAGAAAAAATAAAAGAAAATAGTCTGCTTCACTCTGCATTGAGACTCCATAGTCCTTTCTCTGGATATGGATGGCATTTTCCATCATGAGTACTTTTGAAATGTTTTAGGTCCTTACATTTCTGAGAAGGGCTAAGTCTTTCAAAATTAGTCATCAAAAACTGTGATTATTACTCTGTACAATGTTCTTCTGGTTCTGCTCACTTCACTGAGCATCAGTTCATATAAATCTTTTTAGTTTTTTTTGAAGTCATCCTGTTCATCATTTCTTATAGCACAGTAGTATTCCATTACATTCATACACCACAACCTGTTCAGCCATTCCCCAGTTAATTGACATCCCTTCAAATTCCAGTTTTGGGCCACCACAAAGAAAGCTGCTATAAAAATTTTTGTATATGTGAATCCTTTTCCCATTTTTTTATGATCTCTTTGGCATACAGTCCTAGAAGTGGTATTGCTAGGTCAAAGTGTATGCACATTTTTATAGTCCTTTGGGCATAGTTCCAAATTGCTCTCCAGAATGGTGGCATCAGCTCACAGCTCCACAAACAATGAATTAGTGTTCCAACTTTCCCACATCTTTTCCAACATTGGTCATTTTCCTGTTTTGCCATATTAGCCAATCTAACAGGTGAGATGTGGTACCTCAGAGTTGTTTTGATTGACACTTTTCTAATCAATAGTGATTTAGAACTTTTTTTTTCATATTTCTACAGATAACTTTAATTTCTTCCTCTGAGAATTGCCTATTCATGTCCTTTCACCATTTATCAATTGGGGAATGACTTGTATTCTTGTAAATTTGACTTCGTTCCCTATATATTTAAGAAATGAGGCCTTTATCAGAGATAGTAGTTGTAAAAATTATTTCTCAGTTTTCTGCTTCCCTCCTAATCTTGGTTGTATTGGCTTTGTACAAAAACTTTTAAATTAAATGTAATAACAATTATCCATTTTGCATTTCATAATGTCCTCTATCTCTTGTTTGGTCACAAATCCCTCTGTTCTCCATAAATCTGACAAATATACTCTTTGTTCCTCTAATATGTTTGTAGTATCAGACTTTATATCTAAATCATGTACCCATTTGGAATTTATTTTGGTATATGGTGTCAGATCTTACTCTATGCCTAGTTTCTCAAGCAGTTTTTCTCAAATAGTCAGTTCTTATCCCAGAAGTTGGAGTTTGGGGGTTTATCAAACAGTAGATTGCTATAATGGTTGACTATTGTGTCTTGTGTACCTAACCTATTACACTGATCTACCACTCTATTTCTTAGTCATTACCAAGTGATTTTGATGATTGCTATTTTATAATACAGTTTAAGATCTGGTATCTGAAGGTCAATTTGCCTAGCATTTTTTTTCATTAGTTCCCTTGATATTCTTGACCTTTTTTTTCCTTCCAGATGAATTCTGTTATTTTTTTTCTAGGTCTATAAAATGATCTTTGGTAGTTTGATTGGTATGACACTGAATAAATAAATTAATTTAGGTAGTATTGTCATTTTTATTATATTAGCATGGTCTACCCATGAGAACTGATATTTTTCCAATTGTTTAAATCTGACTTTCTTTGTGTGGAATGTGTTGTGTAATTGTGTTTATATAGTTCACAAGTTTGTCTTGGCAGATCAATGCCTAACTATTTTATATTTCCTACAATTATGTTAAATGGAATTTTTCTATCTCTTGCTACTGGGTTTCATTAGCAATATGTAGAAATATTAATGACTTATGTGGGTTAATTTTACATCCTGCAACTTTGCTACAGTTAATTATTTTAGTTGATTCTCTAGGATTCTCTACATATATCATCATTTCAGTTGTAAAGAGTGATAATTTTATTTCCTCATTGCCTATTCTAATTCCTTCAATTTCCTTCCCTTCTCATTGCTAAAACTAACTTTTCTAGTATAATATTGAATAATAGTGGCAATAAGGGACATCCTTCTTTCAACCCTGATATTATTGTTGATGCTTCTAGATTTTCCCCATTACATACAATGCCTACTAATGATTTTAGATAGTTCCTGCTTATCATTTCTTCCTTATTTCTTTTCTTTCTTTCTTTCCTTTCTTTTTTTTGGAGGGCAATTGGGGTTAAGTGACTTGCCCAAGGTCACATGGCTAGCTTTTGTGTTAAGTGTCTGAGTCTGAATTTCAACTCAGGTCCTCCTCACTCCACTGCTGGTGTACTATTCACTGCACCAGGTAGCTGTTTGCTCAACAAACTTTTATAAAACACATACTACATATAAGACATTATGAACATGAGAATGTGGGGAGGCTTAATATGGCAAGTACAAACATGAATATGTCATGTTCCATTTTATAATATAAAACTCTTCTGATTCTTTCTCATGGTATGGTGGTGACTTGTCAAATGTTATACCAAAGAAGTCACATATTTGGTTAAAGGCTGGAAAGTCATTGAGTCTTGTCCTGGCAATGGATTCTGAATGCTTAGTGACTACTTTTTGCTAGTGTGTCTTTTAATTCCGAGTTACATTTGAGTTCTTTAGGAGCAAATATTTATGAATCTTACTGCTATCAATGTATCAAAATAGAGATGGTATATATGCAGATATTGTAAGGAAAGATTAAACTAGAATAAAAGTAAAAGGAACATGCAAATTGTAGAGGGAGATCTTTATGTATAGCAATGAATCAATCAAAAAATCTCTAAAACCCTTTTACAAACCAATGGGAGATAAGCAATGCACATAGTTTGTTGTTTTTAATGCTGCTATGTCAAAATATTGTGAAAAGTGCATTTTGAAGACACAAAAAATATGAGAGTTTCTTAATTTCAAGTAGAACACAATTTGTGAAAACATAAATAGACATGTAACTTGTACATATAATTTAACAAATTAGGTGATATGTACTGAGCACACAAATGAGAGGCACAAACTTTAAATGCTCTTGGACTTTAGTGGAGATATTGCTATTTCCTGGTGCAGGAAGGAGATATTTGTTCAGAGAAGGAGGGACTTGAACTATACCTTAGAGCATAGAGAGTGACTAGATATATAGAAAGCATAAGGGAATAAAAATACTATGAGAAAATTTATAAAAGTGGGAGTATGGAAGTAGTATTTAGGATCAATGGTGGACCAGTCCAATTAGAATAAATAGATCATATAAGGGAATCAGAGTATGTAATATTATAAAAAAAATTGAGCTCATTTGTCAGGATCCATGGTGTCAGTTTACCTATTACAACATTATTTACCTCATCTATAAAGTGAGAACTTTAACAGCACCTTCCTCACAGGGGTGTTAGAAGGCTCCTTGGAGTTAATATATCCAAAGGGGTGGAAAAATCTAAGGATGAGAGCTGTGCAGAAGTGAAACGTGCTTGTGTTGAGGTGGTAGTTTCCTACTGGTCAATCTCTGATAAGGTTAATTCCTGACATTTGGAAGGCTGACTGGCCTTTTGTCAAGTACAGAAAAGTGAGAATTTGTTTTAGGTATCAATTGCATTAGATAGCTTCTAAGGTTCCAGCCACTAAGGTTCCTTCCGCTATTGACTTCAATAATCATGCCACTTGGCAGAAGTTAATTTTTCTTTTTCCAATACTGCCTACCAGAACATATACCCTTTACCCTAGGAGGACAAGTCATTTAGATTTATTTTCCCTTGTTATAAAGAAATTTTTGCTTGGAAAATTGGGGTCATTAAGTGAGATGCATTTTTCCCTTACTAAAATATTTTCAAGCTAAATCCCTACATAGATTTAACAAGAAATCCAGCCCAATATAGGGCCCCAGCACTAATTGCCTTGTCTAGGCACATTGGGTATGGATTTCATTTCACACATGACAAACCATCAGCATAAACTTGTCATAGCAATATTTCATACATTTCTTCTTCGTGGAGAAGTCTAATCTTCCTAGCCCACTTTCACAGTCCACTACTCTGAAACAAGGCTCAGTTAAAGCTTAATAGGGACAGAAAAGAAGACAGTAAAATTACAAAAGTGTGAGTAATTGGCCACGGATTACTTGAGTACCTGTCCCCCAAAGTTGCTGCAACTTTTTAGACAAAGTCGAGCCAAGCTCACAGGAGTCAATGTTGCATAATTCCAGATGCCAGGAATATCCCTAGTTGCATATGACAAACTAGAACTGTCCTCTAAGGGTCTTGAAACAGAGTACTGGACAGAGTTAGAACCATGGTGCCATTTGATTAGTGCCAAGGGTCCAATGTTCTCTGCTTTTCTCAAGAATAAACTCTTTAAAAGGCCAAGGGCTAAATGCTACCATCAGATTCGCATGGTGGGTTTCCCAGCAGTGGCAGAAATGAGGGATTATTCAGCCTGCAATATGCTCCTTTTATGCTTCCTGCTTCTAAACAACCTCTGCAGGAATGCAAATTGTTCCTTCCTTGTTCTGAAAAGGCAGCCTTTGAGGTTTTCACATTTTGAATATGCAATCCTCCTAGGAATAGTTTAGTAATATAACTACCCTGCCCAAGCCTTCAGGACCACAATCTTCTAGACCTTAGGGCATAGTTTATGCAATAAGGTAATGTCCCTGTGGGGAGATCCTGATAACTTGTTCATTATTTCTCACTTAAAAGAAACCTGGAGCTTTATAGGAATGCTTTACTCTCTTAAGAAAGCATAATGTATGTGAGTCTCTGTAGGTATCAGAATCTTGTGACCATAAACTGCCAGAGTTCAATGGCTTCTAACATAAGCACATTAGATAAAGTAGGGAATGACTCCAAATATTCATTATGTATTGTTAAAATAACTAAAAAAAAAACAAAACAAAAAAACAACAAACAAACAAAAACCAAACTGAACCAACCAAGAAACAAACAAACAAAAACCCTGAAATTATCACCATTCAGTCCCTTGGTATCCTCTGTATGTAAGAATTAAGAAAGTTCTTAGCACAATCTGGTATAAATAAGTTAATTAGACCTTATTTTAAGTACTTCTCAGGAGACAGGGGGTATGCTGGGTGCTAAGGTCACAAAGTAAAATCCAACAGTCCTTTCCCTCAAGAATCTTACATTCTATTGGGAGAGACATCATATGCACCTAATATTATCCTATAAGATTCATATAAAGCAGGGGAAAACAAATGTGCATAGCTAGGGAAAACTGTTTAGATTATCAGAAGTTTCAGAGCTAAACGTAAACCACAAGATCTCTTCATATTTTCTTCTTTTTGCACATATCAATACATATAACCACATAGTTATAATAAAAACAATTCATTTATGAATGTTATTTTTGAGACTTTAGTTCTCTCTCCTTTTTTAACATATATTTTTGCTTGCTTTTTTTTTTTTTTGAGAGCAATTGGGGTTAAGGGACTTGCCCAAGGTCACATGACCAGTTTTTTGTGTTAAGTGTCTGAGGTCAAATTTGAACTCAGGTCCTCCTGACTCTAGGGCCAGTGCTCTATTCACTGTGCCACCTACCTGCCCCTTTAACATATTTTTGAAATAGTTTGTGAATGACAGAGAATTCACTATTAGCTGTGGTAATCCATCCATTCCTGGGCAGCTTGAAATGTTAAAAAGTAAATACTTTGATTGTACCTAAATCTGGCTTTCTGTAGCCTCTACTGATGACTTTCTATTGTCATATAAAACAACTCTAGTTGCTCTCCTAAATATAACTCATGGCCCAGATCCAGTCTTAGAGAGAGCTCCAAAAACATATTTTTTAATTAATTTATGCTAACCAGAAGTTTATTTGTTCTTATGTATCTTCAGAAATGTGGGCAACATGGCACACAGATCAAGTAGAAAAAGACAAGAAAAAATGCATATGTTGACTATAAGATAACCTTGTCTTCCCTCAATAGTGGGTATAGAAATTTCCAAAGACTCATAGGAATCCATCAGCAATGGAGAAAATTACCTAAGTGCTTTGTTATATTCTAGGAATTTTATATAGCATATATATACACATGCATAATATGTGAATATGCACTTATTGTGTAGTTTTCTATTTATGTATTTATGTGGATATATGCATACACACATATCTACATCTGTACACACACACACACACACACACACACACACATATATATACACACACACACACATATGTCTCTTTGTCTGTATGTATGTACTACAAAGAGATATTAACAGAGAGAGCAAGATCAAATGTATAAACATTTATCTCAATACTTCCAGGGCATATTTTCCTATATGCAACTTAAGTCTCTTAGGAAATAGGTTCAAAACTTATGTAGTAGCATTTGTGCCACCAACTCCATGTCCAGATGCCACAGCCAGATAAGTCATTTGAGGAGACTGAGGGATGATGAAGGTTGATCAAAAATATTATTCTTTGTTCTTTGGGGCATTAAAGGCTCAGCTGTTTGCAAAACCAAAGCTAGATTCCTACTGTCAGATTTCTGTGCTTCACTGGTCAGAGTCTCTACGTCTTTTGCCTATGACAGAAAAGCACAAATGAAACCATCCAGGAGGAGTTTCATTTCTCAAGGTCCTACGTTCTCCAGGGAAAAAAAGTCATTGAGGCCTTCTTTCTAACCTACAAAGCAATCTGGAGGTCTCTCATCAGCCCATATAATTTGTCTCCCTCTCTGGTGAATCCTACTTTTGCCCAGGGTCAGAAAGATTTTCCAATTCATTGTTCCACCTTGTGGTATGGACTCTTGTCAGAAGGGAAACAATCTTCAGGTTCAAAAAGTTGCATGATGTCGCAGAATAGGTATCTTTCATCTTTTCCAGCTGCAATGCTACACATTCAGTCCTGTTCCTTGAAAGTAGTCAGTTTCATCTGGGAACTCCCTTCTCTATAAAGTTTAATTCTGGGATTCTCTGCTTTTCAAGAGTCTGATAGTACTGAAGAAATCCAATTTCTCTTTCCTGGAGACAGAGGGTCTGGAACTCAAAATTACATAGCAAATCCCTCTCTTGTACTTAACTAGTGAGGTCAATTAAGTGTATCTCTGCCCCAATAGTAACTCTAGGTAGTTGCTCTGCTTGTCTTCCAGGCTTTAATCTCTTCCTTCCCCGAACCTCTTCTCTTAATTTTATTGTTCTTTATTTTCTAGGATAATTGGGAGACGTCAGAAAGATGGAGAAATGCAAGTGTTCAAAGACTGTTATATTTTTTTTTAATTGTCCCAGCCCAAAGGAATGACCCAGACTCATAACAATCCCCAAAGTGATCAATTTATCCTCCTTCCATGAAGTTTAAGCAGATTTCCTCACCCTTAATGAGGTATCTGAGTCATATCCTATTAGATGTCCTCCAATCTCTGCTGTAAACTTGCCCATAACTTCCACCAAGATCTGAAAGTCACTAAGACATAAGGGCTCACCATCCTACTAGCTAATCATGATGATCAGGAATCTTCCCAATCAACCCTCTACTAACAGGATAGCAATTCAGAAATTTGAAGATAAGATTAATTCTGGGATTCCAGTATGATTGAAGGCAGAACTAGAACTAGAGATTATAGGTCTTACAAAGAAGCAGAGTTCTATGAAACAATGAGGAAGATTTTCCAATCAAGTAAAACTGTTGGAAATCAGAGAGGGTTTACTGGAGAAGGACTAGAAATCTTCAAGTCAACAATGAATCTTTTACAGAGGGGATC
This sequence comes from Gymnobelideus leadbeateri, assembly GCA_011680675.1. Classification (NCBI taxonomy): domain Eukaryota; kingdom Metazoa; phylum Chordata; class Mammalia; order Diprotodontia; family Petauridae; genus Gymnobelideus; species Gymnobelideus leadbeateri. The sequence goes on from WOXC01004348.1 coordinate 31,500, forward strand.
CATGTTATGTAAGCTTCTTGGTAGATGAAGGAGTATTAGATCTTGATGCCCTTCACCTAGCAAAGTGCCTGGAATATAGCAAGGGCTTAATGAATGACTATTAAATGAGTGAATGAAGAACAGACCAATAGATAAATGAATGAATAATAGTTAAATGAATGAATAAACAAAATAATAAATGGAGCTGAATGAGATTACTTCTCAGAGTATTTGTAATTCTAGAATTCTAGAATTCCCTGTATCTCTGTCCTCTTTATAGAGATTTATATGATCCTTTCTTTTTCCAACAAATTTAGTGCACTGAGAAAATTTGATCAGACATAACTTTATGCTAGAAATCATTTTGTGCTTCAAGCTAATTCATTTCAACAAACACTTATGAGGCATATCCTTTGTTGAGAACACCATTGTCAAGTGTTGGAGGTATATACACTAATTAGTGTTTATGCAAAAGAAAAAAATGAATGCTATAATAAGGGGGGCAAGCAAAAAACTTCTTTTAAAAATATTGAAATTTTTATTTTGTTTAAAAGAAAAGTTGACTGAAAATTCTTGAAGTCAAATGTGTCTATCTAACTTTGGGTTTAACTCAAAGTTCACTTTGTAATTTTCTTATCTGCTAAATTCATGGTTGTTCAGATCACTGGCATTATAAAATAGCCAGTATTAACGTGACTTGAGATAATAGCTGCTGAAAAAAGGGTTCATCAGTAGAAATAAATTTATCAAATTTGCTGTAATGTGCTGACCTATTACCATCACCAGTTTCAATATTCTTTTTCAAGCTTTACATCAGAAAAGTTAGAAGCCCTGATAATTACAACTCCTGTTTCTGTGCTATGTTAAGGTTTTGTAGTAGACTGTTTTCATGATATACATATGTTTATTTAGCAGATGAGAAAACTGAGAATCTGAGAGCATACAGGGACAAAGATCTTGAGTTGAAAAGGGACCTCAGAAGCCATTATTTTACAGATTTGGAAAATAGAAGTTAGGAATATAAATTAACTTATTCAGGGTCACATGGTAAGCTTCAGATTTAAACTGGTTTGCCCAAAGTTATGTACCTAATTGTAATGGAAACGCAAATTTAAAGATCTTCCCTGCCCCTAGCTTAAGTGCACCTGGAGCCTGTGGTGGGAGGCTTGTTTTTCAGGGAAGCCCAACCTTGATACTTTTGTGATTGGGCAGTGGGTCAAGGAGGTTGTTACAATCTTTGAGCCAGGAGAAGGCTATATAAACTCTGATGAGAGGCTTTGCTTTGGGGCTCACTTTGAGAAGTGTTGTGTGATTTGACCAGATGAGACTCTGGGAAGCCGTTGTTGAGAGCCCCCCGGCTTTGAAAACCCAGATGTTGATGCTTCCCTCTCTGGTAACTGTGATTTGGTATTGATATAATGGTTGGACAGTTTGGAAGCCTGTCTGTTTGATCTGTAAGTTCTGTAACTCTGAAGTTTGGGGTGCTGACCTTTTTCCCCTGAACTAGGTAATGTGTGTTTGTTTGATTAAAGTAAGCTTGTTAACCCATTTTGAGTTGCTTTCCTTTTGAAAAGCAGATCTAAGAACCTGTGTTGGCAGTCACCCTGGGGATATTGGGGTGCTTGCTGCTACACTAATATGGAAGGGTGTTAAGGCATAAATCAAATTTATAATTTTGGATTTTAGCCTCATGGATTTTCTGATAACAGAGAACACATTTGTTCATTAATTTGCTCACTTAAGAAAATATCTACTTTGTACCTATTGACTTCAGAAAAATCCTACTATCTCCTAGGTAATATAGTTCAGATAAATTAAAAAAAAAGATGCAATAGGATCTTGTCATCTGTCTAAATCACCACTGGCTCTGTGAATTTAAAAAATACATTGATAACAGTAAATGTTTTAATAATGCTTTGTAGTTTCCAAAGCATTTGGATAGTAAGAAGAACACGACTTAGATTTAGGAGAGATTTGAATTCTAATGCCAGTATCAGAGAAGAATTGGTAAGTGCTGAAGAAAGAGACGGTGGCCAGAGATTTGATGTCAGACAGCAGATGCCAGGTTACTGTAAGTACCAGGAAATGGAAAATTGGAGAGAAGAGACTTATCATCTAATATTGATCAGCAATAAAATTTGTATTCTCTTAAACACAGTGGAAGAGAAGGGCAGTGGAGGATAGGAACTGCTTAAAGCTGAGCTAGCTAAGGATCATAAGTGAGGTCTGAAGTAGCTCAGAGATAGTTTCCTCCTTGGTAGATGGACTGAGCATCAGGGATTAGAAGACCAACAGGTGAGAATTTAGTAGGTTGTGGGATAGTGACAATTGATTAAAGAAATAAGTAATTATGAATGAATCTACTACAAATGGATTACGCAACCTCAAGCAGGCCCTCACTGTTACTAGGCAATCCTCCCTTACCAATTTACTATCCCATTCTCCAAAGCAGCTCTTCCAAGTCTTTTCATTTCCCTTTCAGTGTGCCATGGCTCTCCCTACCCCTACCTTTCTGCTAAGAAAGTTACCTGACTTATCAAGGTAAAATCAAGAAAGAAAAGTAGAAGAAAATTGGGAAGAGAAATGAGAGTGAGGCAAGAAAATCATGAAAAATGAGTCAACAGCTTGCTAAAGGAGATCCCCCCCCCCGCCCCAAATACTGAAGAAAATAATACCTTCAAAATAGACTTAACTCAAATGGGAAAAGAGGTCTTAAAAAGTAAAAAAAAAAAAAAAAGAATGCAGTAAAAAGAATTGGCTAGATGGAAAAGGAAGTTCAAAAGCCCACTGAAGAAAAGAATTCTTTTTTTTCCTTATCAAATGCTTTATTAACTTCTGGTTTACATCATTCATTTCTGCCAGGTTTTGAGTTATAATTTTTTCCTCATTTTCCCCCTACCCACCACCCCAGAATAGCAGTCCCACAAGATATCCGCTCATCCAATCTGCTCTCTCCCATATCTTCTCCCATACCCCCTTCAACTTTACCATTAGGGCAAGGTGAATCTCTGTTCCCTAATGCCTGCAATCTTATCTCCCAAATACATGCAAAATAGTATTAATAATAGTATTTTTATATATTTGAAACATTTGATTTTAAAACTTCAAATTTCAGATTCATTCCCTTCCTCCCTTGTCACCCATTCCCTCTGGGAAGATAATCAATTCAGTATGTGTTGTACATGTATAGCTATGCAAAACATTACCATAGTAGAGATATAGTAAAAGACTGCTTATATTTCCCTCCCACTCATCCCACCCCCCACCTGGTCCATTCCCACTTTGATTGTGACCCTCTTCAAAAGTGGGTGCCTCCAACCTCCCCTCCCCCCAGAATGACCTCCCCTCCATCATCTCCCCTCTCATCCCCCATATGCCATTTATGAAGAAAATAATTCTTTCAGAATTAGAATTGAGAAAATGGAAGCTAATGACTTTATGAGAATTCAAGAAATTATAAAAGAGAACCAAAAGAATGAAAAATAGAAGAAATATGAAATATCTCATTGGAAAAGCCATTGACCTGGAAAATAGATCCAGGAGAGATAATTTAAAATTATTAGACTACTTGAAAGCCATGATTAAAAAAAAGAGCCTAGACATCATCTTTCAAGAAATTATTAAGGAAAACTGCCCTGATATTCTAGAACCAGGGGGTAAAATAGAAATTGAAAGAATCCACTAATCACCTCTTGAAAGAGATCTCAAAATCAAAACTCCTAGGAATGTTGTAGCCAAATTCCAGAGTTGCTAGGTCAAGGAGAAAATATTGCAATCAGCCAGAAAGAAACAATTCCAATATTGTGAAAATACAATAAAGATAACAAAAGACCTAGCAGCTTCTATATTAAGGAATTGGAGGACTTGGAATATGATATTCTGGAAGTTAGAGGACCTAAGATTAAAACCAAGAATCACCTACCCAACAAAACTGTGCATAATACTTCAGGGGAAAATATTCAATGAATTAGAGGACTTTCAAGCATTTTTTATGAAAAGATCAGAATTGAATAGAAACTTCCACTTTTAATACAAGACTTGAGAGAAGCATGAAAATATAAGTAGGAAAGGGACATCATAAGGGACTTATTAAAGTTGAACTTATTAAATTCCTACATGTAAAGATGATATTTGTAAATCATGAGACCTTCCTCAGTATTTGGGTAGTGGGAAGAGATAGATAGATACATAGATAGATAGATAGATAGATAGATAGATAGATAGATAGATGCCCCAGGATAAGTTGACTATGAAAGGATGATAGCTAAATATATAATTAAGGGGTGGGAGAAGAATCTATCAGGAGAAGAAGAAAGGGAGAGACAGAATGGGTTAAATTACCTCATATGAAAGAGGCAAGGAAAAGCTTTTACAAAGGAAGGGAAGAAGGGGGAGGTAAGAGGGAATGAGTGAACCTTACTCTCATCAGATTTGGCTTAAGGAGAAAATAACATACATATTCAATTGGGTATCTTACCCTACAGGAAAATAAGGGGAAATGGGATAAAAGGTAGGGGTAATGATAGAAGGGAGGGCAAATTGAGGTAGGGGGGAAGTCATAAACTTTTGAAAAGGGATAGAGTCAAAGGAGAATATAGAATAAGTGGTGGGAGAGGGATTGGATTGAGAGAAATATAGATTTTCACAACATGACTTTTAATGAAGTGTTTTGCATACTACGCTGTATAACCTATAGTGAATTCCTTGCCTTCTCAGTGAAAGTCGGTGGGGAGGGAAGAAGGAAAAAAAAATTTGGAACTCAAAAATTTTAAAAACAAATGTGAAAACAAAAAGGTTTTTTTATGTGCAACTGGGAAATAAGATATACAGTCAATGGGTTATAGGAATCTATTTTGCCCTATAAGAAAGTTAGGGGGAAGGGGACAAGAAAGAGGTCAGGATGATGGAGAGGAGGACAGACTGGGGAAAGGGGTAATCAGAAGGCATGCCATCTTGGGGTGATGGGCAGGGGAGAAATGGGGAGAAAATTTGGAACTCAGAATCTTGTGGAAATGAATGTTGAGAATTAAAAATCAATAAATCAAGAGAAAGATGCCTTCTTTTTTTTTCTTTTTTTTGGAAGGGGGAAAGCAGTGCAATTGGGGTTAAGTGACTTACTCAAGGTCACATGGCTAGTAAGTTTTAAGTGTCCAATACCGGATTTGAACTCAGGTCACCCTGACTCCAGGGCCAGTGCTCTATTCACTGCACCATCTAGCCGCCCCAATACCTTATATTTTAATAGAACAAAGTTGAGACTTCACTGTGAGCTACATATTTTCTCCTCTTCTTTATCTTATATCACTCATATGCCTTCTGCTGTTATCTCCTCCTTGACCATTTTCTCACATGATGAGGAATTCTTACTCATTGTCAAGGTTAACTCATCTACCTGCTCAAGCAAACTCATTCCATTCCATATCCTCTGTTATCCCTAGTTAATCACTTCTTTTTGATCTCTCTCTGTCTACTTGCTCTTTTCTTGTTGCCTCCAAACACTTCAATATCTTCCCCATCATAATACAACCCTCACCTGATCACTCCCTCCCCACTATCATCCTATATCTCATATGCTTTTTATAGCTAAACTCCTAGATAAAGACATTTACAATAGATGGCTCCACTTACTCTTGTTTAACTCCTCACAATATAGCTTCCAATCTCAACATTCACTGGAATCTCTCTTTCCAAAGTTATTAGTGACCTAATTGCCAAACCCAATGGTCTTTTCTCATTCCTCATTCTTCTTGACATCTCAATAATCTTTGTCACTGTTGAGCACCCTTTCCTCCTTCTCTTTAGGCTTTTGGAATACTATGCTCTTCTGTTTCTCCTACCTATCTGAATACTCTTTCTCATTTTCCCTTGCTGCATCTTCCTCCAAATTATGCCATAGGTAGCCTTCATTCAGGTTTTCATCCTGGGCCTTCTTGTCTTCTCCATCTGTACTATTTCCCCTGGTAATCTAAGCAGCTCCCATGAATTTAAATACCATCTCTATGCTGAAAATTCTCAAATCTACCTATCCTTTTCCTACCTATCCTGGTATCCTACCCATCTCTGCTGACTTCTAATCTCATATTTGCAATTGCCTCTCAGATATATTAAACTCAACATGTCTAAATCTAACCTCATTTTCTTTCCTCTTAAATCTTTTCCCCTTCTTACCTTCTCTATTAATATAGAAGTCAACACCATGCTGCCAACCCCTCAGACTCCTAACCTAGGTGTCATCCTCAATTCAATATCTTCCTACCTCACCCCCATATTCAATCTATTGTTAAGGCCTGTTGATTTCACTTTTGCAACATATCATTAATCTACCCCCTTCCATTCTCTGAAACTGTTATACTTCAGACTTCCTGCTGTGTAAAGTTGGTTGAACAAGGCAGGGGAGGTGGTAACGGGGATGAGGACATGGTTGGTACATAGGAAGAAGAGCTTCTGACAAGTGAATCTCACTGGAACATGAATATGTTCTTGCTTGCATTTTGTATAGAAAGGAGGGAAGGGTTGGAGCAGCCATCCCTACCCAATGACAGCCACGTTCCTCCTATATCTTTTCATCACAAATCTTTACAGGAGTCTTCTGGAAGGTCAATGATGATTAGGGCCAAGAAGAGTAAAGGTGGTGTCTACTCTCATGAAGATCATTACATTGGTTCCCCTCTGAAAAAATTCCAGGGAGAAGCTAAGGTTGTGTCCAATATGAGAAGTGATGTGATGTCTCCTTCCTCTCCAGGGGCATCATCAATTCTTTATCTGGTCACTCCCCAGGTAGTAATTGAAGGATCAGAAGACAGTGATTTATCAGGAAGCAATAATAGCTAAACTGCTAAGATAGAGGATTGGGATTGAGCTGGGTTAAGGTGCTGGCATCTGTAGCCCTTCCTTTCACCTAGTGGCATGGTTTTCTTTTATAATTATAATTTTAGAATTTTATGTTCAAAGTAAATCTTAATTGACATATTTTGCCTTGTATGTCACCTAAATTTCCTTCTGTATCTCTTTCTCCCCCTCCTAGGGAGTCATCTCTTATTAAAATAATAATAACAATAATAACAACAGTAACAATAGTAATTTAAAAGGGGAAAGGGTATGAGGAAAAAAATCAGCAAATCCAATGAATAAACATTTTTTTAATCTGACCATATGTGCAATGTAACATAGCCATGAGCACCTCCCCACCACAGATAGACAGAAAGGAATAGAGAGAAGAATTGTTTTATATCTCCTATTTGGAACAATGTTTTTTTTTTGTAATTAAACCAGCTTCATTGAAAAATCATTTTTTGTTTACATTCCCATTTTTTAGTTGTTATATTAATGTTTTTTCTGGATCTTCTTGCTTTTTTTTTTTTTTTTTGCTTTTTTTTTTAGAGTGGGGAAGGCAGGGCAATTGGGGTTAAGTGACTTGCCCAAAGTCACAGGGCTAGTAAGTGTTAAGGGTCTGAGGCCAGATTTGCAGGTCCTCCTGACTCCAGGGCCAGTTCTATATTCACTGCGCCACCTAGCCACCCCTTGCCTCACTTTTCTTTTTTACCAGTCCATAAATAGTCATCATATTTTTCATTTCTAAATACACAGAAATTTTTTCTTTTAATTTTTGTGAATCAGTGTTTAGTTATTACACAATATACTATTGTTGTTGTTTTTTGAGGGCAATTGGGGTTAAGTGACTTGCCCAAGGTCACAGGGCTAGATTTTGTATGGTGTCTGAGGCCATATTTGAACTCAGGTCCTTCTGACTCCAGGGCTGGTGCTCTATTCACTGTACCACCTAGCTGCCCAATATACAGTTATCAACATTCCAGTTGTTTGCTTTGCTACCAAAAAAAGTGTGCAGGGCAGTTTTCATGCTCCGTGACCCTACTATGTGACATTGTGTGGAGCAGACATCAAAGAAAATCCAAGTGAGTTTTTGCTGTGGCCCCTAATTTTGGAGAGAGATTTAGGTTAGCCTCCTAGCCTCATTTGATGGAGGATGGAAATGTAGCTGATTTTTTCATATTGATTAGTCATGTCCAATTCTTCATCACCGCATCTGGGGTTTTCTTAGTAAAGATATTATAATGGGTTGTCATTTCCTTCTCCAGCTCATTCTACAGATGAGGCAACTGAGACAAATGGGATTAAGTAACTTGCTCAAGGTTACACAGCTAGTAAGTGTCTGAGGTCAAATTTGAACTCAAGTCTTCTTCATTACAAGACCAGTACTTTATCCACTGCCACCTAGGCAGACATTGGAACGAACACTCCTTAAGGGCAGACAAATTTTGCCATTATTCAAACTTTGTATGGTGAGCACCAGACCTTAGTTGATTTTTATTTTTCTTCCACAAGAGATGTGTTTGGTGTAACTAGCTCCAGTTTAGAAAGAATAATCCAGAAATACAGAACTGCAATTTATCTCTAACTTTTCATTTTATCTAGTGGACTAAGGGTTATAAGAAGTTAACTGACTTGCTTAGGGCCACATAAGTAATAGGCATAGGGAGTTGGATCCAAACTCATGTCTTTCTTACTCTTAGCACTGGTCCTCTATCACCATACAACATGAAGTATTTCGCATATTAAGTTTTTTAATAAATTATTGTTGAATTATTCAAAATGTAAGACTGATGTGGCAATAGTGTTAGAGATGAATCAGAAGGCAGTTTAGATATTCTTTTTACAACTATTACCAATTTTATCTGTAACCCCTTTGGAATCTTGTTGGTCTCTGTGCACATAAGAATTAAAGAATTAAGAAAAAAAGAAGGAAGGAAGGAAGGAAGGAAGGAAGGAAGGAAGGAAGGAAGGAAGGAAGGAAGGAAGGAAGGAAGGAAGGAAGGAAAAAGAAAGACAGAAAGAAAGAAAGAAAGAAAGAAAGAAAGAAAGAAAGAAAGAAAGAAAGAAAGAAAGAAAGAAAGAAAGAAAGAAAGAAAAAAGATAAACATAAAAGAAAGAAAAAGATAAAAATCCCATTGTGGGCTGCAAGTTTCTACAAACTGGAATTCTAGGCTCTTCAGTTCTGGTCCTGTGACAGTCACTGTGTTCCCCCTGGGTGAATACCACATAATGTAAACAAATTAGAGGCATTCTCACCTTCCTATTTAGTGTGGGGATCTATATTCCCAAGGAAGAGGTAGACATTGGAATAGACATTTTCTCTAAGTGGTACAATATTCATGCAAAGAAGTAAAATCAATATGCCATTTATTGCAAAGAGGTTGGCTTTGTCTCCCGTGTTTGTAGGATTGTAAATGCCTTTATACACATGGAATTGATCATGGGCTTTTAATTTGTGAAAATTATTCATTAAAAGCATCTCATGTCCTGGCTAAGGAAGAGAATATCTAATAAGCAGCAGCTTTTTAAATTTAAGGACATTAGAAGGAGGAGCAATATTTCATACAGGCATAAGCTTTGCTTCTTGGGAATTCTAGTCAGCTACCTTCATGCTGGAGATGAACTTGTTTGGGATCATTTAAATAGATTTTTCTTGGTATTGACTGTCATTAAAATAAGATAGAGACAGACAGATACATATAAGCCAATGGAAGAAGAGGCAGCATATTCAAGTGAACATAATAAGGGGTTTGAAAGTGGAGGAATTGGATTTAGATGGCAGTTCAAGCAAGTGCTAGTGTGTGTGTGTGTCATCCTGTATAAGCCATCTCTATCTCACTCAGGCTGAACTTTCTTGTCTGCTAAATTAGGATAATAATTCTTGTGCTTCATGGTATACAGGATTTGGGAGAGGAAAATTATATAGCTCTATGTAAATGTTACTTATTAATAATAATAAATATTATTATTACTTACTTATCAGATTGAGATTTTGAAAATACTCAAACAATGCATCAGACACTATATTATCTTCTTGAAATATTTCTTTATCATTGAAATACAAGGGCTATTTAAAGAAAGTTGTTTTGTTTTATTTAATACCTCCAAAGGCAGTTACTAATAAGGATTAAATAAATACTTGAGTGATGAGTGAATAGGTGGAAACTTCCTTTTCTTTATCAAATGCTTTATTAACTTCTGGTTTACATCATTCATTTCCACCAGATTTTGAGTTACAATGTAGGAGCCATTTATTGTAGTATGGTTGGAAAGAAGAATGATTTAAAAAAAATACAGACAGTCTAGGATATTACCTTATCTCTTGGTCTGTTTACCTTTAAAATAAAGTAATTGCATTGCATTGCTTATCTCATTTGAGGAAAAGTTCTTTGAAAACTGGAAGTGAAATTCTATAACATTCTGGATTTGCAATAGGAGACAATACCTAGTTAGTCTTTGGAATCTTGGAAGGTGATATATTTTGTTGTTGTTGTTGTTAGAAAGGATAGAGGGCCCTTTAAGGCACACTCTTCTCTAGGGTAGCTGTGCATGCAGTAGCCTGCAATGGCAGACTTGAAAAGACAAGCAGTGGAAATTGAATAGACAAAAATAAGCTGTCTGCACAGATGGATGGACATCTTGAAGAGTTGCGGAGAGAAAATCATTCATATCCCTCCAGAAGGGTCTTGTGGCTCTGGCTGTATGAGGCTGAGCCAAATAGCTGACATTCCCTTTCAAATGTTTTGGTTTTGCTAACAGTCAGATTCATCTTGCCAGAAACTCTTTTCTTTCAACCTCTGGTACATTTTCAGGAAATTTCATTTTGATCCTGTTTTATTCACGGCTTACCCTGGTAGCAGAAAGACCAATACATTAAAAGGAACTGGAGACAAGGGATCTCAGTTCTGGTCCCAGATCCTATAATGCCTAACTGTTTGACCTTGGACAAGTCACTTACTTCTCTGTGATTTCCTTTCTTTTCCCTTCACTCCCTTCTTTCCTTCTTCTCTTCCTCCCTCCTTTCCATTCTTCTATTCTTCCTTCCTTCCTTCCTACCAAATAATTAAAGGATTTTGAAGAAGGATTAGGCTTTTCTTTTCTTTTTTAAGATATGGTTCTATGGCAAAGAATTGGGCCCAGCTGGGTAGAGATTAAAGTAAGGTAAAATTTCAGTTTGATAAAAAGTGAATCTTTTGTACAATTAACATTTAGACTTGTGTGAGAAAGGCAGTGAGATACCTATAAATAGGATGAAAAGAATGCTGGATTTCTCATCCGAATAAATGGATTCTAACCCAAGTTCTGTTCTGTTACCCAGGTGACCTTGCAAGTCACAACCTCTCTGGGCCTTAGTTTCCACATCTGTAAAATGAAGTACTTAGAAAAGACAACTTTTCTGACACCTTCCAGGTACCAATAATCCCATGAGGTAAATGTTAGATGACTACTTGTCAGGGATATCATAAATGGCTTTCAGACTGGATCAGAGCTTTTAAGCTGGGGAGCCCATCAGTGTCTATGAACTGATTTCACAGGGACCATGAATGTGAATGGGGGAAAATACCTCTTTATTTTCACTAACTTCTAGCTGCAATTTAGGATTTCCTTTAACTATTTAAAAACATTTTTTTTCTGAGAAAGGGTTTAGAGACTTCACAGAATTCCCAAAGCAGTCCATCTCTCTCACACACACACACACACACACACACACACACACACACACACACACACACACACACATACACACACACACATATATGTATGTATATATATATATATACATACATATATATGTTTAAATGGTCTGACACATTGCTATCAATTTGTAGATTCATATTAAAAGTAGCTAATCAAGAAAAGTTCTTTGGTTTAAAAATAATGCTCACTAGATCAGAGTCAAAAGATTCTATTTGATTTCCAGATATGCCACTGACTTTCCCTGTGTCCTTAGGCAAACAATTTGATTAGTCTGATCCTCATTTGGTTAATTTATAAAATGAGGGGGGTTGAACCAATTGATATCCCATACAGCTAAAACCTCCTATAAAGCTTTTAAAAAATCTTAGCATTTTAAATGTTAATTGAGTCCAATAAACTGCAGGTATTTTGTATTTGAGTTTAGTTAGTTTGTATGAGGAGACAGGAGGGTTTTCTATTCTAAACTTTAATTTCCTCATACTGAAAATGAGTCAGATGAATTAGGAAACTTTTTAAGTCTTCTAGTTCAAAATACCATGACTCTGTGATCAAAGGCAGTCACATTACTCCTCAGGGTTTCTTTTGTACATGGATGGATGAAAGGATTAGACTACATACTATCTTGGGTCCCTTGTAATTTTAACTGCTTATGGTAGCATTGTGAGTTTTTCACTATAGTCCCATGATTATAGTTTCTGTAGTTTATGCCTATTAAACCACACACAAGAAAATTTTATGATATACCTGACATTTGAGAACAGTGGCAGATGCAAGAGTAGGAGGATGGAACATTTTTCTGAAGAACATTTATTTTCCAGACAGTGGAATAATGAAATCTGTCCCCCCAAAAGCACATCCTTTGATAAGCACTATAGTTGTCATTTCCCCATCTCCCCGATATTCACAGCATGAAGAAAAGAGATGTCACCATGAGTGTGAGTGACATCCCCAAACCCACTAGTCAATTAATGTGCCAGAAGAATGATTAAATAATTAGCATGCTCCTAGAGGGACAGAGTGGAGGAAACTTCCAGAATCTTGGTTAACTAGGAAACTAGCACTGAGCAATAGCCTAGAAGAGTGTTTGATTAGAATTAGCACTAGCGTAGGAAATAAGAAGACCAGGATTCTAGAATCATAGAGTCAAGGCATGTTAGAACTAGAAGAGGGGTGGTTAGGTGGTACAGTGACTAGAGCACTGGCCCTGGAGTCAGGAGGATCTGGGTTCAGATCTGGCCTCAGACACTTAACACAAAAACTAGCCATGTGACCCTGGGCAAGACACAACCCCAATTGCCCTCCAAAAAAAAAAAAAAAACAAAGAAACAAACAAACAACAACAACAACAACAAAAAAAAAAAACCAGAAAGACTCTCAGGTCATAAAATGTAAAAACATAGAACCTCAACTTTCATAACTGTGAAGAACATTAGAGAACATCTAGTCCTATCTCCTCATTTCACAGAAAAAAAAAATGAGGGCAAACAAGTAGTGACTTGTTCAAGGTAATACACTTAGTTTATGTGGGGGAGAAGCTAGGTGGCACAGTGGATAGACTTCCAGGCCTGGAGTCAGGAAGACTCATATTCCTGAGTCTAAATCTGGCTCAGACATTTACCAGCTGTTTGACCTTAGACAAGTCACTTGACCCTTTTTGTCTCAATTGCCTCAGCTGTAAAATGAGCTGGTGAAGGAAGTGGCTAACTACTCCAGTATCTTTACCAAGAAAACCCGAAATTGAATGATGAAGAATTGGGTGCAACTGAAAATGACTGAACAAGGTCAAATTACTGATTTGCTTATCAGTCTCTTATTCTTGTCAGTTCATCTCTGCCTCATGCTAGTCTTGATTGACACACTGAATGTTTGATCAACCTTCAGCAAGGTATTTCTCTTCTCTATGTCTCAAGCTACTAACCTGGAAAATTAGGGGAGTGGATTCAAAATTCTCTAATCTCCCTTCTACCTTTAAAATAATATCTATATTGTCAATTGAGGACTGCTAATTGAAATTCAAAATACCCATCTTATTTCTTAAGACACCATAAACAGAGTGAAGATATTGAAAACTTTAAACTTTTTGAAATGAACGAGTGGGAAAAATTATACCTAAAAAAGTGTTTTCAAAGTTTATCACATCCATTAGAAAATGTTTATGGGTCCTCCTCTTATTTTGCTGTAAGTGCTCTTTGGGGGTTTCTTTGTGCCTTCCCAATGGACTCCACTCACCCATAAGATTTTTTTTAACTGCATAGAAATAGTGTCCTGCACTTATAGTGTCACCCTCTAAGAACTGCAAAGGGCTGTCCAAATCAAGATGTATTCCGGAGATAAAATAGAAGGGAAAATACAGGACAGGGGTGATTTAGGATCCACTTGAAAGAGGAGTATACATTGGCAAGACACATAGAAATGAACCTGGGATGCTAACTGTTCCCTGAAGTCAAAATCCCCTCTTCCACCTCAGTACCTTTTGACTAATTGTCCTTTCCCATATCCCCTTCTCTCTGTCATACTACATCTTCATTTCAGCCTCTTAGAATCTTTTTTTTTCCCATCAAGGTTCAGCTGAAAAAGCTACCTGTTCCTTGAAATCTTTCCAGATATACCCCAGGTTTTAGTACCTTCTCCACTTACCTACTAATATATTTAGCTATTTAAATTTGGTATACCTCAATCTCACCCTTGATTGAATATGATCTCTAATGCTTATCACTGGATGCCCGAACAACTCCAATAACCTCCTGTTTGGTTTCCCTGCCTCAAGGTTCTCTCTACTCCAAAATATGATCTATATTATTAAATATTATCCATATTAAAGTGATCTCCCCAAGGTACTGATGGTCTTTCCATGTCTCCCCTCACAACCCCCATACACTAAAATTCAATTTCTCTGTTATATCTAGTATCAAAGATAAAATCTAATTTTTGTCATTTAAAGCTCTTCATAATGTACCTGAGTTCAAATCCAGCCTCAGACACTTAACACAGAAACGAGCCATGTGACCTTGGGCAAGTCACTTAACCCCAATTGCCCTCCAAAAAAAAAGAGAGCGAGAGAGTGAAAATAAGAAAGTATTTGAGCTGAGTTGTGAAGGTATTCAGGGATTTTGAACCAGAAAGGAAAAAGGAATGCAATCTAGTCTGAAAGGAAGGGGAGGGGAGGGGAGTTGGGGAAAGATAATATAAAATTAGAGAGGCAGGGGGATGCAGAGTAAGGAGTGAAAAGAAAGTAGTGCCAGTATGACTAGATCGTAGAATAGGAAAGAAAGGTAATAGACAAGAAGAATAGAATTGCAGGTGTAGTATTTCAAGAGGGAAGAGTAAAAATTGTAAAAAAACAGGTGATAAGCTTTGATTGGCACAGTGCGGAAGGAAGTACTTTTGGAGCACCCATAATGCAAGGACAATATTTAGACCTGTCTTCTGAATGATCCATAATGAGCAACCATTCGTGAAGTTATCAGGCCCTGATATTGGCTAACAAAAACTTTAAATTTTATTTTGTAATTAACTTTTTTTTTTTGGAGGGCAATTGGGGTTAAGTAACTTGCCCAAGGTCACATGGCTAGGGGTAAATTACTTTTTAAAAATAATTTACTTTCATTTCTAAATTCTCTCCCTCCTTTTACCCCCTTATATACCCCTACTCACCCATTAACAAGGCAAAAAATATGATGTCCCTATATCTATATATCTATATCTATCTATCTATATGTATGAAATCATACAAAATATTCCCACATTACTGTCAGGAAAGTTTTGACCTGATCCATTTCTGACACTGGCTGATTCCCCTTTCTTCAGTCAGCCTGGTGACCCTCTGTACATGGTGAATTACTAGACTGGTGCTAAATATAGAATGTTCATCCAGTTGTCTTTAGCCTTTGCTGCAACTTAGAAATTTCCAGCTCACGTAATACACAAGCCTTAACTTTCCCCTATAAGAGGTATAATAGGTATGTACCCCTGTGCCAGCCAAACTTTGGTTGGAGTCCTAGATCTTTCATCAATTAACTCTATGACTTAATAAAAATCACTTTCCCTTCCTGGATCTCAGGGTCCTTAGCAATAAAATGTAAAGATTAGACCAAATTATCTCTTTAAGCTCTAACAATTTGGGTCCATGTTCTAAAGTTTATACCAAGACTGGGTTTCTGCATTTCATGATTTCACATTCTATATTCTATCCTTATGTAGGACTACTTATGTAGTACTAATTCTTCCATGTTCTCTCTTCTAACCTATCTTCTATGCACAAAATTTAGTGTTCTAAGTTACTTTCCAGATCTCTCATTTGATGTTTTCACATTCTTCCTAGATTTACTATTTTATGATTTAAAAATTCTGAATACATTTGTAGAGAAGTGGGGGAAAAATAGACACACTGGATATTTTTGAAGAATTACCATCACTATTTAGGTGACACAGTGGATAGAGAATAGAACTTGGAATTGGGAAGATTTGAGTTTATGTTCACAGCTCCATCATATAAGTTAGGAGTACAAAAACTGAAAAAAAATAGTATATAAAGTATCCATACCTGCACAGGTTGTTGGGGAGATCAAATACTATAAAATATGCTTTGAAACATAAAATATTTAAAAAAGGAATTAATCACTGTTGTTTTTAGTTGTTATTGTTAATAGAATTAATTCTATTTTATCTAATCCCAAGAAACTAAAAAAATGGCTTCAATACATTTTATATTAAAAATTGTATTAGGAAAAGTTGAAATCTGCTAAATGCTCAAGATAACACAGAATACTATCCAGGCTACGTTGTTAACTCTAGAGGGAGAATTGACAATGTTCTAACTAATCTATCTCTTAAGTGGGAAAAATATCAATAACATATGTTTCCATGCTTAATTATGCTTCTTGAAGAAATCAGTTACAAGTAAATACAAAAGATCAATTGGAATTTGCTCATAAATAGGGAAAAACTGAATTTTGATCTAATCAGTCAGCAAAAGCTTAGTCTAAATTCCAACAGAGTTTTGGAACATGTAATTTTCTTTCAGTATTAATCTAATCTCTTAGGTAGTTTTTTTTTTCTTCTGTTCCACAAGAGACTGAGTGATTATTTTCATTCTTCTAAAACAGTTCCAAGTTTGAGGAAGAAATTCAATGAATGAAGGAATCCTGCATTTATCAAATTTTGGATTATAGGTCTAGATGTGGAAAGAGTTTGAAAGGCCTTGTAGTCTATTTCTCATTTTTTTTTTTCCCAATGAGGGGTAACAAGTTCCACAAAAGACACTCAGTCTGCCTAATGTTACACAGGTAGCATGAGACAGAATTGAGATTCTGATCCGATTCTGACTCCAAATTTAGGGCTCTTTATTCTTTAAGCTCTAAGTTGTAAAGAATCTGTAATCATATATACTCTAGACTGAAGCTAGAACTCCAAACCTAATCTTAGAAACCTAGATCTGCCACTCTACTGATGAGTAGTTTCATTAATCATCCATAGGCCTACCATAAGCTTCCTCCTGACTCTTATATACAGGAGATGCACTGCAGACAAGTCCCTGAAATTAAAAGGTATTTTTTTTTTTTTGCTTTTTGGAGGGCAATTGGGGTTAACTAACTTGCCCAAGGTCACACAGCTAGGTTTTTGTTTGTGTGTGCATTAAGTGTCTGAGGCCAGAGCTGAACTCCGGTCCTTCTGACTCCAGGGCCGACACTCTACTCACTGTGCCACCTAGCCACCCCAAAAGGTATTTTTAATTCATCTGAGTACATAAACATAGGATTTAGAGCTGAAAGTCACCTTAGAAATTTTTGAGTTTCATCCTCCTAAGTTTCCAAAGGAAATGGAAGCTTACATTAAATTATTTGCTCAAATTCAAGTAAATAGCAGTGAAGCCTGAGATTTGAATCCAAGTTCTGTTACTACCAGTATAATTCTCTGTCTATTTCACAGTGGCTGTTAATCATATTAAACACAAAATAAACATGAACATAATCCAAGGGACTTTGTGATTGTTTTAATCTTTGCATTTACCCTAGGACTTGGGACAGGTGATTGATTTATATTTGTTGAATTGATTTAGAGTTCTTATGCATTAACAATCAACATCATTCTTTTCTTGGTGATCCTGAAAGTTCATTCCCTCCCATATTTCACACAGATCCCTAGACAGTTTTTTTCTCACTAAGATCAACAGTCCATAGATTGACTAATCTTCAATTTTCCATCTCCTTTCTTTGTCAGCAACATTATAAGTTCGTTTTTTTTTTTTATTGCTGTTATTCAGTTGTTTTCAGTCATATCCAAATCTTCATGACCCCAACTGGATTTTCTTGACAAAGATTTTGGAGTGGTTTGCCATTTCCTTTTCTAGCTTATTTTATAAATGAGGAAACTGAGACAAACAAGGTTAAATGCCTTGCCCAGGATCACATAACCAACAAGAGTCTGAACTTGAATCTGAACTCAGGAAGATGAGTCTTCCTAATTCTACCCTCAGTACTCTATCCACTGGGCCACCTAGCTGCCCATGGATTGATTACTTTTCTACATCTATGAAGTTAATCACTCCCCTATCCCAGGTTTAGAGCCAACAGCTGTAGAATCTAACAGCAACTCATAGTCCTGGAAATATTTTTTATCCTACAGAACTTTAGTTGTTAACTAGTCTAATCCTCTGCCCATGGTAAAATCCCTGTGTATCCCAGACAGACTGTTATCCATTCTCAGTTTGAATTGATTTATCATGTGCCAAAATCTGCTGTTATAGGATTGAGAGAAAAATACCAAAACTCACTTACAGGAGGTAGATCTTTTTTTCTATTTCCCACACAGTAGCTAATTTCAGGACACTGTGGGAAAAAAAGATTACTTCTGGACTTGAAAGACCAAGAATTGTCACTACTTTGAAACTTTCAAAGCAGTGGGATGGTGGTAAAAAATACCTTTCTTTTATTTCATGAATAAAGTAATATTTAATAAGTGAAATGCAAATAAAAACCCCTGAAACTGCACCTAATTTCAGGAAAATGTCAAATATCACAAATATTAGGAATATAATGAACATAGGAACAAAATGAATATAGGAACAAAAATGAATAAATTCAAATGTTGGGGGGACAGTGGAAAGGTATTCACATTAAAATATTGTTGGTGGAACTATGAATTGGTCCAACTATTTTGGAAAGCAATTTGGAATTATGCTAAAAATTATTACCCATGATCCAACTCAGAGGTATAGACCCAAAGGGTCTATGGGAAAGGAAATACATGGAAAAGGAAAACATGGGAAGAAAGTAGCATGAGAGAGAATTGAGATTCTGATCCGATTCTGACTCCAAATTCAAGGCTCTTTATTCTTTTTTTTGTCCGCATTTTGGAGGGCAATTGGGGTTAAGTAACTTGCCCAAGGTCACATGGCTAGGTTTTTGTTTGTGTGTGCATTAAGTGTCTGAGGCCAGATCCAAACTCAGGTCCTTCTAACTCCAGGGCCAGCACTCTACTCACTGCACCACCTAGCTGCCCAAGGGCTCTTTATTCTTTAAGCTCCAAGTTGTAAAGAATCTGTAATCATATATACTCTAGACTGAATATTCCAGTACCAGAATATTCAGAGAAGCAATTTTTATAATAGCAATGAACTGGATGGGGTGGGGCAGGGATAGGTGTTCATTATTTAGGGAACAGATAAGCAAATTGCTTGTCATAAATGTCATGGAATATTATCAGACATGATAAATTATGAGTGTAAAGAAATCAGAGACACATGGGAACATATGTGAATTGATGCAGAAGGAAGAAATCAGAACCAGAGAAATACGCAAAAATTATTACAGTAATGCACACATAGAGCACAAGAAAATGGCACTGAATGTCATATAATTATAAAGCTTAACTCTTTATAAGAGATGAAAAAAATGTTCCTTCCTTCTCTCTTTGGAAAGTTGGGGAGGCAATGAGTATGTAATTGTGTTGAATATGCTATCTGACCCTGAATATGTCAGTTGATCTCGATGAATACTCTTTTTTCCTCTTAACCTTTTCTTTTTTACTTTAAGAAGACAAGTGTTGCTATGTGGGAGTTATGGTTGCAAATGAACATGAAATAAAAAACTAAAAGGCATTAATGACCCTTAAAATATTTATTAAGTTTCTACAATGAGCTAGGCAATTATCTATGCTCTAAGGATGCAAAAATGAACAGATAAAAGATCCTTTGAACCACAATTTCTTCACCTGTAAAATGGGTATATAAAATTACCCCCAGGAAATTTAGCTCAATTCAGTATTTAGTGTATATTAAATGTAAGACACTTCAGCAATCCCTGCATATAGAGAGAAATTTTTTTTTAAAAGGTCCTTGTTCCTATTCTCTAGGAACTTGCTTTCTGTTGGAGAGGGGCAGGGTGAATATGACAAATAAATAAATACAAAATAATTTGAGAAGGGACAAAATGCACTATGAACTTCAGAGATCTGGAAGGATTTCCTCAGAGTGATAGAACTGGAGTTGAGCTTTGAAGGAAAATGATGTTTCTAAGTGGCAAAAGTAAGGAAGGAGAAAAGCACATTGTGAAATCTGAAATCCAGTATTCAAAGGGAGCTTCACCCAGCCATGTCAGGGATGGGGAGAGGGGCTGTACCTGTGGATTCATTGTCATATGATATGGCAGAAAGAGCAAACTTCTAAAACCATTTATCTTACTGACAAAAGTCACCCAGCAGTATTCTCCATCTACTTCCTACCTTTCATTCATATCTCATTTTTTAAAAATTCCAACATAGAACTTATTTTCCCTCTCTTAGGCAATTACTAAATATTTATTGATTTCAATTGTTCAACTGTTTTTAAAGGTCCATATAGGAGTTTTAAAAAGAAAATTCCTATAGAACTTTTTATAAAAAAGGCTTAGATGTTTTTGTGTTTTGTTCCAGATAGCATATCACATCAGCCATCACACAACTGAGGATGTGTGGGGTGATGCTGAGGACTTGCAAACATGTTAAAAATTGCACAACTGCTTGCTCATTACATATTTCCATCTTGAAATTTAAAACAAGTGTTCAATGAGGACATTTTGTTCTCTTTGCTGTTGTTATTTTTTAATCCTTTATGGTTGTTCAGTAGTTTTAGTTGTGTTTGAACCTTCATTACCTCATTTGAGGTTTTCTTGGCAAAGATACTGGAGTGGTTTGTCATTTCCTGCTACAGATCATTTTACAGAGGAGGAAACTGAGGCCAATAGGTTTAAGTGACTTGCCCAGGATCACACAACTGTTGAGTGTCTCAGACCAGATTTGAACTCATAAAGATGAGTTTAATTCCAAGTCCAGCGCTCTATTCACTGTGATACCTTGCTGCCCATTTGGCACATAGTAGACACTTAATCAATGCTTGCTGACTGACTGACACTTAGCTGTATAACCTTGAACAGGTCATTTCACCTTTTGAAGATTTAGTTCTCCCATTCATGAGTCTAATTTGCTACTACATTTTTTTTAAAGCAATGTAAAATAATGCTGCCTTCCAAGTGTTCAGTTAGACAGATTTGAAACCCAACTCTTATATCAATTACCTATGTGATCTTGGAGGAATCAATAAAGTCTGTGAATCTTGGTTTCTTCATTTGTAGATGATATTGATGATAAGGAGGAGGGTGACAGTAATAATTTCTCTTCTTCACAGAGTTAACTTTGAAGAATGTATTTTGTAAAACAAAATATATATGAGTTTTTATGAGGATGCAATAGATTTAAAACTGGGAGGGGTTAATTTTAGAGGCCAATGAAACCAACCTACCCATTTTTCAGGTGAGGAAGCTTAGACACAGAGAAGTTGAATAATTTTTCCAGTGTCACACAGCCAGTCATTTTCTATGGCAAAATTTGAACTTAATAAACCTGATTTTTGACTAAAACTCCAGTGCCTATCCACCATGGCATAATACTTCCTTCGACCTTGTTATAAAAATATGTCTTCTTCCACCTCTTTCTTTCAATAGCAAACAGTCAGATAGCATTAGACAAATAAAAAAGAATACTGGGTTTGCATTCAGGGGGGCTGATTTCATTTCTTTGCTCTGGTACTTTATACTCAGGCAAAGCTAGGAAACTCATTTAACATTTCTTATCTTTGGTTTTCTCATCTGTAAAATCCAGGCACTGAACTGGATGAATCCTGAAGTCACTAATTTGTTAACCTCTGATCATATACATTCAAGTTCAGTGATGTGAGAATGTGTTGAACATTTAAATTTAAACAAATTGACTCCCTACAATATACAACACAGTATGCTTTGCACTGGAAATAGAAAGATAAAATTAAACAGTCTTTATGCTAAAGGGGTTTACTTTGGTGTGAGATGAATAGTAAACATGAGAGGGATAGAATATGTATGCAGATAAGGAAATTAAGGGTCACTGAGTAAGCAGAGGGCATTAAGAACAAGGAGCATTAAGAACAAGGGGCATTAAGGAAGACTTTTCTGAGGTGGCAAGTAAACTGAATTTTGAAGGAAAATAAGGATGCTATGCAACCTATGTCAAAAGGAAGTACTTTGCCATGAAAAAATAACTTTCCCACATACATAGTGGTAGTTGATAGCCTGTAAAATTTAGGGAATACCTGGTAGCCAATTCTGGCTCAAACACAGAGTGCCTGAAGATCAATATGAAATTACACTGAAGAAAGAGATTGGATGCACCAGACTTTGAAGGGCAGTGAAAGTTCAACTGAAGACTTTGCATTATCCTAGAAGAAATAGGGACTCACTTAAGGTTTTTGAGTAAGAGAGTGACAGAGTCAGGCATCTTTCAGAGGAAGATTATTTCAGCAGTTGTGGATTAAAAAGGATGGGCCACTAGAAGAAGGGAGAACAACACTATTCTCAGTTTGATTTCTTAATTAAGAATTATGGTTCTCTCCTTTGCAATGATGTAATTTTCTCTTTTAAAATAACTGGTTATCTGTCTAAATTTTTTTGCTACTTTGTCTTTATCTCATTCCTCAGGCCCCAGAACAGAGAAATATAATGTTTGCTTTAGCATCTCTAACGGGAGAGTGCAAAGGAAAGAAAGATGATTCTTGAATTGCCCTTCATTGTACTGCATTGAAAGAGACAACAGCTGATTTGAAAGAATTTCATCATTTCATTTTACTCTGGGAAGAGAGTTCCAAAAAGCAATATCAATAGTTTATATTTTCATCAAAGTTCTGCTGAAATTCCCAAATGTCAGTAGAATGAGGCCCATTGTCTTTATCTATCTCTCCTCCCAGTCTGTATCTAATAATATTTGCCCCATTTTTGTAGAGATAACATAGATCTTCCCCCATACACTTTGGAATGAAAAGCATATAAATGTCAGATAACGCTCCCTGGCACTTTTATTCTCTTCAGGCACATGAGCTCTACTGTGTCATGGCAGATCACTCACATCCAAACAAATAGGTTTTCATCTTTTTACTAATTTTCCACAGGCAGAAGAGAAAAGTGTGTCATTATTCATAGTGCTTGGTACCTAGTAAAAGTTGAATATCTGCTCTTTGTTAAGGTCTAACATGGGAAAGTGAAAAAGGCTCATCTTGGGACTGGGTTATTTGACAAGTGAGACTTTTTAAACATAAACTTCTTGTCACTGAGAAGAAGCAGGTTGTGATAAAAAAGAGGGCTGAACTTGAGATCCAACACAATCAAGGTCAAGTGCTGAAACTAACTGTGCTATCTCCAACAAGACAATTGAACTTGAACCTCAGTTTCTTCAACTGGAAGGATTTCAGCAAAAATTCAGTTAATGAATAATTTTAAGCAATTCATTGGTGCTTAATAGGAAGAGTCATAGATGATTCCAAGGTTTCAAACACTGGGAAGTGGAGGATGTTAATGTTCTCAATAAAAAAGAAGGAAGTTTACAGTAGGTATGATTTTTAGGGAGGAAGATCAGAGGTTCCATGTTAGATATATTGAGAAAAGACATTCACTTAGAGATGTTTGGCACACAAAAAACAAAAATTAACATAGAAATGGAAAGTCTCTCTGTCTCTGTCTCTCTCTCTGTCTTTCTCCTTCTCCCTCTCCCTCTCTCCTTCTTTCCACTCCTCTACCTCTGCCTGTTTGTCTTTGTGTCGCTTTTCCTTTCTTTCTCCTCTCTGCCCTTTATTCCTCCTTTCCCCTTCCTCACTTCCCTATTCAATCAGCTACAGTGACTGCTTATTGCTTTCAGGAAAAAATTCATAATCTTGTTTATAGTTTAAAACCCCCTCATTCCTGACTCTGCAACCTTCTCTACATTATGTCCTTCCATTTACTCTATGATCACAGGATGACTTGCTGTTCCTCAAACATGACACTTTACCTCCTGACTGTGTACTTTTCACTGCTATACTTCTGTTTGTATTTCCAGAACTTGCACAGTATCCGATGCACAGAATTTAAATTAATAAATGCTAAGTGACTGACTGACTTCTCTCCTTTATCTAATATGTGTATATAAAAATTATATAGTTATAAAAGTTATTTTAATATAATATATGAGTATATAAAATTATATGTGTATATAAATTTTATAACAAAAATTAAATAATAATATGTCATATGCTGTGTATATAAAATTATATTATAGATTCTATAAAATGCACACATATGTATATATCTATGTTAAAAAATATACACGGTAGGGGGGGCAGAGGCAAGATGGCGGAGTAGAAACAGCACTTTCAAGGTGCTATCCCCCACACCACTTCAAAACAACATAAAAGGTGGACTCTGAACAACTTCTGGAGCTCCAACACCCACAGAATGACACAGAGAAGCTAATCTCCTGCTGAGGACAGCCCAGCAGCCCAGCATGGAATGGCCAGCACAGCACTCTGTGTGCAGCCAGTGTAGCACTCTGGAAGTGGCCAGCACAATGCTCCAGGAGCCCTGGTTTTAGCCCCAGGGAGGCCTGACCAGCAGCTGGATGGAGGGAGCCCCGAATACCAGCAGCTGTGGTGGTTCCAGAATTATCAACACAGATATGCCTAGGACAAAGTGAGAGGTTAGTGACCTGTGGACTTTGGGACCAGTATTTGCGGAATGCATCTGCTTCTTCCCCTGTGGGCAAGAAGCATCTGAGGAGAGGTGGCACAGACATCATTTTGCAGCTTCAGTTGCAGCTTCAGCTACTGATCTGTGAACTGTAGGGAGATCCAGCAATCAGTCTGGGGGTTAATTGCTTTTGCTTTCACCTACCTGGATCTGGATTGCGGTCTGGGGTGGAGGTCATGGGGTGGGTATACAGCTTAACAGAGTGTGTGGAGGCTTTACAGAGGCCACCCAACTAATACCTCCGGAAGTTGTGAAGACCCCTGTTGGGATGGAAGCTCCCCTGTCGGGTGGCAGAGTCCCACAGTGGCAACAAACCCAAAAGTCAAGTAATTAAGTGGCAACATGCCTAGGCAAAGGAAACAAAATAAACAGAAAAAATGCAATATTAGAGTCCTATTTTGGGGGCAAAGAGGATCAAAGCATGGAACAGGAGCAGGACTGTGAGGTCAGAAATCCTGAACCAAAAGCCCCAAGTGAATATATGAACAGGTTACAGTCCATAGAGGACCTTAAGGAGGATTTTAAAAACCAAATAAGAGAAATGGAGGGAAAATTAGGAAGAGAAATGAAAAGCATGCAGGAAAAGTATGAAATGAGAGTCAACAGCCTGACTGAGGAAAATAACACCTTAAAAATAGAATAACTCAAGTGGCAAAAGAGGCTCAAAAGGGCAATGAGGAGAAGAATGCCTTAAAAAGCCAAATTTGCCAGATGGAAAAAAGAATCTCAAAAGTTCACTGAGGAGATCCAGTCCTTCAGAGTTGGACTGGAGCAAATGGAAGCTAATTAATTTATGAGAAATCAAGATGCTGTTAAACAGATCCAAACAAATGAGAGAATAGAAGGAAATGTGAAATATCTCATGGGAAAAACCACTGACCTGGAAAATAGATCCAGGAGAGATAATTTAAAAAATTATTGGACTACCTGAAAGCCATGATCAAAGAAAGAACCTAGAAATCATGCTTCAAGAAATTCTCAAGGAAAATTGCCCTTATGTTTTAGACCCAGAGGGGGAAATTGAGGTAGAAAGAAACGAGAGATCACCTCCTGAAAAAAATCCCAAAAAGAAAAATCCCAGGAATATTATAGCCAGGTTCCAGAATTCCCAGATCAAGGAGAAAATACTACAAGCAGCCAGGAAGAAACAATTTCAATATTGTCAAAACACAATCAGAATAGCACAGGACCTGGCAGCTTCTATACTGAGGGATCGAAGGGCATGGATTACGATATTCCAGAGGGCAAAAGAACTGGGAATGAACCCAAGGGTCACCTACCGAGCAAAACTGAGTATTTTGTTTCAGGGGGAAATATGGTCCTTCAGTGGAATAGAGGACTTTCAAGCATTCTTGAGGGAAAAACCAGAATTGAATAGAAAATGTGACATCCAGACACAAGAAGCAAGAGATGCTTGAGAAGGTAATCAGGGAAAAGAAATCAAAAGGAACTTATCAGGGTTGATCTGTTTACATTCCTACATGGAAAAACAATAACTCTGACTGATGAAACCTTTCTCAGTATGAAAATAATTGAAGAAGGGTATATGGGCATATAAATACATATGTGAACTATTTATATTCCTACATGGAAAAACAATAACTGTGACTGATGGAACCTTCTTCATTAGGAAAATAATTGAAGAAGTATATAAGGGCATATGAATACATATGTGAATGTGTGTATATATGTTTACAGGTATACATGGATAGAGGGCACAGGTTGAATTTGGTGGGAAGGGATGATACTTAAGGGGTGAAGTTAAGAGGTGAGAGAGGAATGTGGCAAGAGGAAATGGGGAGAGACAGGGTAGGGTAAATTATCTCATGTAGGAGAGGCAAGGGGAAGTGGTTGCAGGGGAGGGGAAGAACAGGAAGGCAAAAAGGCAAAACCATATTCTCATTGAATTTGGCTCAGGGAGAGAATCACATACATACTAAATGGGATATCTCACCCTGCAGGAGAGTAGGGAGAAGGGTGATGAGAGGGGGGAATGATGGAAGGGAGGGCATTCTGGGGGGAGGGGAGATTGGAAGTACCCACTTTCGACAAGGGACAGGATCAAAGTAGGGAATGGACCAGGTAGGGAGTGGGATGGGTGGGAGGGAAATATAAGCAGTTTTTTACAATATATCTACTATGGTAATGTTTTGCATAGCTATACATGTACAACACATAGTGAATTGCTTATCTTCCCAGAGAGAGTGAGTGACAAGGGAGGAAGGGAATGGATCTGAAATTTGAAGTTTTAAAATTAAATGTTTCAAATATATATATATATATATATATACATATATGCTATTATTAATAGTATTTTAGATGTAATTGGGAGATAAGATGTGCAGGCATTGGGGAACAGAGATTCACCTTGCCCTAATGGTAAAGTTGAAGGGGGTATGGGAGAAAATATGAGATAGAGCAGATTGGATGAGGGGATATCTTGTGGAACTGCTATTCTGGGGAGGTAGGTAAAGGAAAAATGGGGAAAAATTGTAATTCAAAATCTGGTGGAAATGAATGATGTAAACCAGAAGTTAATAAAGCAATTGTTAAAATAAAAAAGAAATATACATGTTGGAGCAAAGATGGCTGAGTAGAAACAGGATTCCCATGCAACTCCTGCTTCCACATACCCTGATTCATGTAAAAAATGACTCTAAACAACCTTTGGAGCTACAGAACCCGGAAAATGACAGAGAGAAGCTAAACTCCTTCTGAAGACAGCCTGGCAGGCTGGCAGAAAGCAGGCAGCATAGTGCTCTGGGAGGGAGCCCAGCCCCTTGTGAGCCAGAGATTTGAGCCTCAGGGTGGCCACAACAAACTATCAGCTGGAGGGTTTTCAGATCACCAGCAGCTGTGGTGGTTTCCAGAATTATCAACCCATAGCTGCTAAGGACAAAGTGAAAGGTCAGTACAGTGTGAACATTGGGAAAAGGGAGTTCAGGAGTGCAGTCCACCCTTTGCCCCCTGGAGGGAGAAGCAGCTGAGCCATGGCAGTCATGCAGCCACCACCACATGCCTGCTTCAGACCTCTGGGCCTGCAGGTTGTAGGGGGACCAAGCAGTCATTCTGAGGGGTAATCACTCTAGCTTTAACATACTTGGATCTGGATCATTGTCTAGGTCTGATGTCCTGGGGTGCTTGACCAGGTTGCCAGAGTGTGTGGAGGCTTCAGAGAGGGTAGCCAACTAATAGCTCCAGCAGCTGTAAAAACCCCAGCAATTGGGACAAAGTTTCACTCTCTGGTAGCAGAGTTCTATTGTGAGAAAAAGCTTAAAAGTCAAGTAATTTAGTGGCAACAAGAGCAAACAAAGGAAGCAAAGCAAGAACAGCAATCTGACTTTACACTCCTATTTCGCGGACCAAAAGGATCAAAGCATGGAACAGGAGGAAGACAATGAAGTCAGAACCCCTGCACCAAATGCTTCCAAAAAAATATGACCTGGTTACAGGCCATATAGGCCTGTAGCTTAAGAAGGATTTTGAAACCCAAATAAGAGAAGTAGAGGAAAAATTGGGAAGAGAAATGAGAATGATGCAAGAAATTTATGGAATGAGAGTCAACAACCTGACCGAAAAAAATAACACCTTAAAAAACAGACTAACTAAAATGGCAAAAGAGGCTCAGAAAGCCAATGAGGAGAAGAATTCCTTAAAAAGTCAAATTTACCAGATGGAAAAATAATCTCAAAAGCTCAATGAAGAGAACCGTTCCTTAAGAATTAGATTGGAGCAAATGGAAGGTAGTGTTTTTTTTTTTTTTAAAGCAATTGGGGTTAAGTAACTTGCTCAAGGTTACACGGCTAGTCATTATTTATGTGTGGGTGCTCATTTTCTGAGGCCGGATTTGATCTCGGGTCATCCCAACTCCGAGGCCGGCGCTCTTACTCACTGCGCCACCTAGCCGCCCCTTTAGGGCAATTGGGGTTAAGTAACTTGCCCAAGGTTACACGGCTAGGTTTTTGTTTGTGTGGATTAGGTGTCTGAGGCCGGCTCCGAACTCAGGTCCTTCTGACTCCAGGGCCAGCGCTCTATTCACTGCGCCACCTAGCCGCCCCGAAGGTAGTGTTTTTATGAGAAATAAAGATACTATTCAACAGATCCAAACAAATGAAAATACAGAAAGCAATTTGAAATATCTCATTGGAAAAACCACTGACCTGGAAAATAGATCCAGGAGAGATAATTTAAAAATTATTGGACTACCTGAAAGCCATGGTAAAAAAAAAAAAAAAAAAAACCAAAAAACAAAAACAAAAACAAAAAAACTAGAAATCATCCCTCAAGAGATTCTCAAGGAAAATTGCCCTGATGTTTTAGAACCAGAGGGAGTAATAGAGGTTGAAAGAATCCACAGATTGCATCCTGAAAAAGATCCCAAAAAGAAACCTCCTAGGAATATTATAGCCAGGTTCCAGAATTCCCAGATCAAGGAGAAAATACTCTAAGCAGCCAGGAAGAAACAATTTGAATACTGTGGAAACACAATCAGGATAACACAGGATCTGGGAGCTTCTACAATGAGGGACTAACGGGCTTGGAATATGATATTCTGGAGGTCAAAGGAGCTGGGATTAAAACCAAGAATCACCTACCTAGGAAAACTGAGTATGATGTTTCAGGGGAAAATATGGTCATTCAGTGTAATTGAGGACTTTCAAGCATACTTGATGAAAAAACCAGAGTTGAAAAGAAAATTTGACTTTTAGATACAAGAAGCAAGAGAAGCATGAGAAGGTAAATAGGGAAAAGAAATCAGAAGGAACTTATCAAAGTCAAATTATTTACATTCCTCCATGGAAAAATGATAATTGAAACTTTTCTCAGTTTGACAATAGTTGAAGGAAATAGAAATTGAAAAAAATTTATATATATATATATATATATATATATATATATGCACATACATATATATATATATATACAGGATGGTGTATGAGTGTATGAATATGTGAGTGTGTATATATGTATACAGGTATACATAGACAGAGGGCACAGAACCAATTGGATAGGAAGGGATGATACTTAAAAGGTGAAATTAAGAGGGGAGAGAGGAATATAATGAGAGGAGATGGGGAGAGACAGAATGAGGTAAATTATCTCATATAGAAGAGGCAAGGGAAAACTATTACAATGGAGGGAAAGAACAGGAAGTTAAAAGGGAATAAATCAACCTTATTCTCATTGAATCTGGCTTAGGGAGGGAATGACATATACACTAAATAAGGTATTTCACCCTACAGGAGAGTATGGGTTAAGGGGATCAGAGGGGGAAGGGAGGGCAGGCTCAGGGGGGGAAGATGGAAGCACATACTTTTGAAAAGGGACAGGATCAAAGTAGAGAATAGAACAAGTGGGGGTGGGATAGGATGGAGCAAAATGTAGTCAGTCTTTCACAGTATATCCACTATGGAAATGTTTTGCATAGCTACACATGTACAACCTATATTGAATTGCTTATCTTCCCAGTAAGCGTGGTTGATAAGTGAGGAAGGGAAAGAATCTGGAATTCAAGTTTTAAAATAAAATATTATACACACACACACACACACACACACACACACACACACACACACACATATATATATATATATATAATTATTATTATTTTACATGTAACTGGGAAATAAGATATACGGGCACTGGGGCATAGAGATCCACTGTGCCCTACTGGAAAAGTCAAAGATGATATGGGGGAAGATATGGGAGAGAGCAGATTGGGTGAGGGGATATTCAATGGGATCACTGTTTTGGTGTGGTGGGTAGTGGAAAAAGGGGGAGAGAATTTGTAACTCAAAATCTTGTGGAAATGAATGATGTAAACAAAAAATAAATGTAAAATTTAATTAAAAAATAAATATACATATGTGTGTATATACACATATACAGAGAAAGAGAGAGGTAGAGAGAATAATTAAAATAATGGAAACAGATTTCAGAGGTGGGGAACCTATGGCCTCGAGGCCACATTTAGTCCTCTAGATCCTCATGTGTGGTCCTTTGACTGACGACAAACTTCTGAGGGGATTTGTTTTGTGAAGTTTGGATACTTTCCTAGGCCACACTTGAGGATCTCGAAGGACACATGTGGCCTGGAGGCTGCAGGTTCCACACCCTTGGATTGGATCATGAAATGAGAAAAGGTTGAGATAGATAAGTATGGAGACCTTAGAAAATGGAAAGAGATGAATGAATCAAATGAAAGTCATTTGATTTCTTTATAGAAAGAGAATCAGGAGAGAAATTCTCTGATAGCCAAGAGAAAATTTCCCTGAAGAAAAACTAGGAAAGGGTATTTTAAAGGAGGAATGGTCAACAGAGTCCAATACAACTGGAAGGCCCATGAAGATGATGACTGAGAACAGGGCATGAGATTTAATATTTTAGAAGTTACAGAGAGAGCAGGAGTAGTGAGGCAGGGTCATAAGCCAGATTTTGTGGGGCTGAGAACTTAATGATTGGCTAGGCAATGGAGTCATCAAGTGAATACTACTCTATCTAGGGGCTTATTCCTTGTAGGGAATGATGTATATAGGTATGTCATATATTTCATATAATTTATATCAGTATATAGATGTTTCATTATATCAATATTTAGATTATCAATACAGACATATTTATATTTAGAGAGGAAGGATATCATAATCAAGGGATTTAAAAATAATTAAGAAACATATCAGCATGATTCTAGGCATCAGAGAAGGGTCCAATAGTTAAGGAGAGATAAATGATGAAAGGGATGGTAGTGTGGTGGGGCTGCACAATTTTGTAAACAACTAGAGGAGAAGGCATGATCCAGGGCATAAATTGAAAGATTAGCCTTGGGTTGTGGCATGGAGGTGGAAGGGTAGGGATAAAGTTACCTCATATTCATTGGATATACATACAGATCTCAGCAGAATGGGATTATTATTTTACCCTGGAAAGAACGCTAAGTTATTTCTTTGTAAACTTAAGTTCTACCCTGAGCACTTCTATTAAGTCTGTAAATTTTTGACAAATTCAATTCAACAAATATTTAATCAATGCCTCCTATTTACAAGATGCTTGGAGTAGAAAGATGAAAAAAGAGCATTGGTCTTTCCCTCTGGAGTAATCTAACCTTGTGGTGGCTAGGTGGCACAGTGAATAGAGCACTGGCCCTGGAGTTAGGAGGATCTGAGTTCAAATTTGACCTCAGACACTTAACACACAAAGCTAGTCATATGACTTTAGGCAAGTCACTTAACCCCAATTGCCCTACCTTCCCCCTCAAAAAAAAAAAAAATCATGTAACCTAGTAGGAAGGATGATAGATGTGAGGACATAAAAATAACATTTTAGAAAATGAGTAAGTGCATAGGAGAGATCAGATGGAATGATGACTGAAAAAAATGCAAGGATGATGGAATAATTTTAAGATGGAGGCATTTTTGTTTATTATACTTAACAGTGTTTATAGCTTATTTCCCCCATCAGGTTTTACTCTCTGAAAGAGCAGGGTCTATCTCTTTTATTTCTTTGGTACTTCCCTCAGCATGGAGCACAATGGTCCATATGTTGTAGACGGTTATTTTTTTTTAAATCATGAGGCAGTTAAAGATATAAGAAAATGCTGCATAATAAGCCCTTCTAGGGCAGAATATTTCCTAAATGGACTTTATGAATACCAGTCATAGCAGGTTATACTACAGTTGGCACATGAATTGACCTCTGAAGGAAGAAAATGATTTTGACAAGCAGAAACTGATACACAGGGCTGGGGTGAATTAGAGAAGACACAGCTTGCATTGCAGAAGATTATTACAGTAGTTTAGGCCAGGGGCAAGAGACAAAGTCTAGTGAGGGTAGTGAATGTATGATTTGATTAAATTCTAATCTTGCAAATTTGTTGATATTCCTAGCTACAAAAGGAGTGTTTGGAGGGGAGAAGAAAATCATATATGTATGTGTTTCCAAAAAGATGGAAAGTGTTGTCTAAAAGCTAATATTCCATCATGGAAAAGGCCATGGAGACAGAGATTTGTAGAGAACTGAACATGAAAAGCAGAAAAATAAGGGGGCATTGCTTATGCCTGATGAATGCCTAGAAGTTTTCTTCATTCTGTATTTTTCTAAATTATTACTCTTTGCATTTTCATGGTATTTTGGGAAGAATTTGGAGTCTTTAGGATGAAAGATGGGTCCTTTATTCTGACAGGACAGCAATTTAATTCATCTCTGACAAGGTTCCCCCTTTCACAATATAAATTGTGTGCTAGTTTAATGATGTCATTGCCTATAATGTAGAATATAAAACAAGGAGGAGATGATTTGGGGCTTTCATTGGGAAAAGAAAAGCAATGAACAATGTCTTGCTGTTTCCTCTGAGTTTCAATCTGAAGGTTCCTCAATTCATCCCTAGGGCTTTCTGGAGGAGGAAAAAAAAAGAGTGAAAACAGTTGAGGACTTGAATAATACTACACACACATATATAATTCACACATATGTATGTATAGACACGGATATATGTATGGGTGCATAAAAACATGCATACACATGACACACAAAATACACATATGTGCATATATACACAGATATATGTGTGGTTATATATGCAGAAATACATATATGAATGTGTGTGTATTATTTTTCCAACACATTTGAGTCAAACCCTGATAAAATGTGGCCTAAAAATTTTTACTTTGACTTTAAACAGAAAAATGTCCTTTCTCTTTGGCAATTTATATTTCAGTACGATCTTCTTATATTGTAAAGGTCTCCTATCACCCAAGTCTTCCAAACATGATAGAGAACAAAGCATGCTGGATTTAAATCAGGAAGCATCAGTTTCAAGTCCTGCTTCTGATCTTTACTAAATGCATAATTTTCCGGTTTATAAAATGGGGACAATAACTTTCAGGGTAAGATTGGATACTTTTGTAAAGAACTTGACAAACTTTAAGGTGGCATTAAATGCTAGCTATGGTTATTATTAGGCTGTATCCTTAAAGTCAATTTAGAATAAAAGCTCTCTGAAAAAAAAAAATCACCGTTCTGATCATGCCATTCATTCATTATTCATTCAACAAAGTTTTATTGGTTTTACTTTATACCTAGCAAAGTTCTCCACGTTTAGGGGTATTGCAAAGTTAACACAAGAAAAAATCCTTGTTCCAACAGTTTCCATCGTCTGGTGGGGAAGAGAAGACATAAACATAGGTAGTAAGTATAATACACAATATTTGATGATCAATACATTATAGGGAGCTTCAAAGCAAAATCTTCAGTGCTCTTCAACATTATATTACTGTTTATTGAATGAAACTTGAATTTCTCTGCCTGATATTCAAGCTCCTTCATAAACTCACACCATTCTACATTTCCAATTTTAATCTCAAATTGCTATTATAGACAAAACTCTGGCCAAAATGGACTATTTTCAGTCCTCAATACATAGCCTTTCCTTTATCCCCTCCCTATGTTTGACTGGAATTGCCCTCCCTACAGAAATTCTCTATATATGTAACTCCTATCTATCCTTTAAGATCCAACTCTAATGTCACATTTTCCATGATGTCTTCCTTCATGCCCCAATGTGAGTAATGAACATTTATACCTTAGAATTGAGTTTTATGTGATATTTTCTCTCCCAAATATATTCAGCATTTATCATTTTGCACTATAACTTTTTTTTGTGTGTATATATATATATATATCTTTATTACCAGACTATGTAGCAGCAAAGACCCCAGCATCCCAAGGGTAGCTGACAACACAAGTTCTTAGATCTGCTTTTTTTTTTTTTTTGCTTTTTTTGGAGGGCAATTGGGGTTAAGTGACTTGCCTAAAGTCACACGGCTAGTTCTGACTCCAGGGCCAGTGTTCTATTTACTTCACCACCTAGCCACCCCTTAGATCTGCTTTTCTAAAGGAAAGCATCTCAAAATGGGTTAACAATCTTGCTTTAATCAATCAAATATATCATTTACCTAGATTAGAGGAAAAAGTCAGCACCCCAAACTTCAGAGTATACAGAGGTTAAAAGCAGACATTACAAGAAAACAGAAAAACAAACAGATCAAGTAGACAGGCCTCCAATTGTCCAACCATTACATCAATACCTAGTTACCAGAGAGGGAAGCATCAACATCTAGGTTTTCAAAGCCAGGGGGCTCTCAAAGGCTGCCCAGTGTCACACAACACTTCTCAAAGTGAGCTCCAAAACAAAGCCTCACATCAGCATTTATATAGTCTTCTCCTGGCTCAGAGAATGTCACAACCCTCTTAACCCACTGCCCAATCAAAAAGTATCTCCTGAAAAACAAGCCTCTTGCCACAGGCTCCAGGTGTACTTAAGGCTATCAAAGGGCCTAGGGGCAGGGAAGATATTAAAAATTTACATTCCTATAACAGCCTATCAATCCCTTAATGACAGGAACCTTCCATTTTCCAAACTTTGCCTCTTCCCCCTAAAAATCTTACAAAGTGCAAAGTACTCTGAATGCAGTAAGCACATAGTAAACATTTATTGAATTCACTAAAACCTTGAGTCAATAAAAAAATAGACCTATAAATGTCTTAGGGTAGTAATGATGATATGTTTGTTTTGAAAAAAAGAAGAAAAATTGAGTAGTATTGTAGTAATATGAAAGTTTACATTGAAACAAATCTTGAGGATATGGAACCATTTTGATTCTCCTCTCTTCATGATGCACACTAAAATTAAAATAGATGATTGAAGTCACTTTTGTTTTTAATTAAAAATGAGTGAGAATTTGTAATGTTTTGTCATGCTTAGCAATAAATTACACCCAGAGACTCCCCACCAGAGTGGTTTAAATGTGTGTTTGGGCAGAGCTCTTATAAAGAAAACAAACAAACAAACAAAAAAACTGCTTGTAATCTTAATTTCTGAGTGTCATAGAATGACAGAAATAGAAGAAAATTCAGACATCATTATGTCCACAACCACCCCTTCCCTAAATAAATGAATTCATCCCAAAACATCCTTGGCAGTACCCCTCTACCCAATGCCCAGTCAGCCAGTGTTCCCCCAGACAAAGATTTTCTATTATTTTCAACTTAATTTCCTCCTGCTAAGAAGGTCCAAATTCATTCCTCCAGCCTCTAACTTAGGGTTAGAAAATCCTTTCTATTCCTGTTTAATTCACAAATATAGATCTGGGGTTCCCATACCCATGTTGGTAGTGAACATGTTTCTTTACACAAAGTTAATTGCATTTTAGGTTACACAACTTTTCTTAATTACAAGGCCCTCTGATCTCTTGCTTATATGAGAAGGAAGGGAAAACTTGGAAGGTAATGAACAAAATCTTACAGCTAGAGCTACGTTTTGTCAAAGCTCTTCATGGAATTCATTTGTTGCAAATTCCTGTCTTTGCACTTTTCATATGGTCAGCAATGAACCATATGCTTTTGAACCACTATATATTCATTTTACCCCTAGAACTCAACACAGGGTCTTGAAAATGGTAAGAGTTTTATATTTTTATTTTTACAAATGAGGAAATTGAGGCCCAAAATGTTAGGTTACTTGCCCAAGAGGACATAGACAGGCTTTATGCTTTCTGCCTCCTTCAAAAATTCAATCAACTTCATGGAAAGAAAATTAACATATGCATATGAAGGGTTGAACAATAACAAAAATAACACACACATATTGCCCCATATATGTCTATCATATGTATATGTATGTATGTATGTATGTATGTATGTATGTGTGTGTATGTATGTATGTATGTGTTCTTGTATATCATGGTTAAAAATTGTCAGTTCCCTTAAAATATAATATTGGTCCTTTGAGATCTGGAGTAAGAAGTAGGAGACATTTTTCCCCACATTTCCCAACCAACCCATTCAGTAGACAATTGTCCTCATTTTTTTTTTCTATTCACTTTTTTTTTTCATTTTTCAACTTGGTTTTCACTTGGCCCCTTTCTCTGTGTGCCAAGATGCCTAGGATGCCCTGACTTGCCCAGGGTCACAATGCTAGTGTCTGAGGTCACATTTGAACTCCAATCTTCCTGACTTTAGGTCCAATAATGTGTATGGCCTGCATGCGCTCCCACACACACACACACACACACACACACACACACACACACACACTTTGAATTTCCTTGTAAGTGTACATATTGCCCCCCACCCCCCACATTTTCCATCTGTTATTCTAAGAACTCTAATCAAATTAAAATTGCCCTTGAATCTGGAAGGGGCATGGCAAGTTAGACAGTATTATTATCCCTATTTTACAGATGAGGAAATTGAAGCAAGCAGAAGTTAAATGACTTGGTAAGGGCCACACAGTTAATAAGTGACTGCGGCCAGATTTGAATTCAGGTTTCCTGGTTGAAGTCCAGTTCTCTTGTTACCTAGATTTATCACTTATTCTATCATCACAATTCTGCAGTTGAAAAACAACTGAGGCTCAGAGACTTGTTTAATCTTGTATCAGTAATCTATGTTCATTTTTCTGTCTCTCTGTTTCTGTCTCTGTCTCTTTCTCTCCCTCTCCCTCCCTCCCTCTCTGTTATGTGTGTGTGTATACATTATATATATATATGTACATCATATATCAATAATGTGTATAAAAATACATCATAGAAACACTGCTAAAATTATTTATTTAAGGTCCTTGAAATTCAGTGGATGGGAAAAGATGCTATCTAAATATTATTACTACATAGTTATTACAGCA
Source organism: Gymnobelideus leadbeateri (assembly GCA_011680675.1). NCBI lineage: Eukaryota > Metazoa > Chordata > Mammalia > Diprotodontia > Petauridae > Gymnobelideus > Gymnobelideus leadbeateri. Next base: position 68,748 of record WOXC01004348.1, read on the forward strand.
GACAGAGCTAATGGTCCGTAAGCCCCAAAGACTATACCTCTGGTCTCTGTGTAATACTTTTTGGACTTTGCTTTTGCTCACTATGATGAAAAGCAAGCTGAATTCCTCGGCATCCATGCTGCTTAGCTATTAATTTCAGGTATCAAAGGTGAATTGATGTGCATTGATGGCTGGGCCTAATGCTCCTTGAGGTATGCCTTGATTCTCTACCCATGCTATTTATTCTCCATTGCCTCTCCACATGTAAAATGATATTAAGCTTCTGGGGAGTTGTCTTTTGTAATATATCACAGAAAGCTGGGAGTTGAATTCTTCTATTTTGTTTTTTCAAAGTGAGGCAGGAGACAACCAATTGTTTGTTTTTCTATTTATTTTTTCCTTTCCTCATTAAATGGAAATCATTTAAAAGAAATGATTGCTCTTACTTAATCAGCAAGTAATACTAATGACAACTTAAATTTTTAAAGTATTGTATGGATCCAGAAGCCACTCTCCTGTATTACTGCATCTTCCCAACAGTCCTGTGAGAGTCAAGGGAAGTAATCTTATCCTCATTTAACAGATGAGGAAACTGAGGCTCAAAGGGATTAATAGACTTGGCCAGTATCATACAGATCCCTAATAGCAAATCAAGGAGTAGAATCTCGATCATCCTATGTCCATTGCAGGTTTCTTTTTTCTCCTGCCTTATTAAATTCTTGACCACCACAGATAGAGGTGGAAATGGTTTGGAAAAACCATACAATGAATCTGAGATTGTTTCATCTGATCCAATGTCTCTGGGTCTCCTAGTCTCTCTTTAGCCTCTTTTCTCATGCTTATTTCCTATAATTACCACTCTATGGTCCATCCAAAGCATTCTACTTATTTCTCCTCATATATGGTATACTTTCAAACTTTGTGCCTTTACACAAGTTTTCCTTCAGATCTGGAAAAACAATTATAAAAATATATTTATGTATATTATTATATCATTATATATAAATATATTACATATCATATTGTGTATTATACATAAAATAATTTATTTTAAAATAAAACAAATATTTCTTTTCTTTGATTCAGCATTAGGAGAGACCTAGCACTTTTCAAAATCTGCACATGTCCTCCAGGACAATTTTGATGGATACCCCCATTCTATCCTTCTACTAAATGACTTTGCATTTATCTTATATATACTTTGTATGTACCTATCAGTGTACTGGCCCCACTCTTTTGAATATAAGTTCTTTAGGGACTGTTTTGGTTTTGTTCTTTGTATCTCCAGTATCTAGCTTGACACCTGACACTTGAGTCATAGTAGGTATTTATTGACTGATTGATTGATGGTCTATAAGCATAGAGTTCAATATTTCTAAGCTCCTTCTGTCACACTCTTGATTCACCCTGAAATTGTGGCCTACCAAAAATCCCTCTATCTTAAGTAAGGTTTTCTCAGTCATTCCTCCCCACCCCCACCAGTTATCTCAATGATGTAAGCAGAATTGACGGTACCTGCTTCATAGTAACTACACTTTTACTGATAAAATCTTATAATATGCTTTTCAGTGTGTAATTTTTGACTGACCTGACACTCAACTTAATCTTATTCAACTTATACTCCAATAAAACATACAAATAGTTTTCACATGGAACTGTATTTAGTTAAATTGAATTCTACAAGTTTTTGTTTTTTTTTTAATGGACAGGGATTGACTAAAGCAGTCATTCAATTAGCACCACACCTCAAAAAAAAACAAAACAACTAATTCAGGTATTATGCCCTTATAATTTATTCCATCCTCACTACTCTTCTAAGAGCCATATCCTGAACATATCTGTGAATTAATCTTCATTTTGATTTCATGCTTTTAGTTCCTTATTCTCCTCTTTGAATTCTATAATAAAAAATCTGTCCTGTCTCCTAATTTGCATATTGACAACCTTTTTTCTCTTGATATCCCCAGTCTTACATCCCCTTCTCCAATGGTCTTCCAAATGATGCTTCAGAAGACCCCAACCTCATTTAGTCTCATCAGTCCACATCCTTTGTACATCAGTCTGCATACTCTGTATGGGAATAAACTCAAGGAGTTATTCCCATAGCTCTACCCAGATATGATGCATAATTCACAGTGTTTGGTTGGTAAACAAAACATATACGTTTTTTTCTACTTTCTTTATGGCTGTGTCTTTTATTTATTGACTTTCTTCTTCTACCATGACACACAGAATATTTTAGAAAATAAAAATCCCATCCCCCACATAAAAATTTACTTAAAGCTACTTCAGTATGATAGAATGGAAAGTGATGGATTTAGAATCACAGATGCTAGATTTGAATCCTAGCTCTGCCATGTATTCTTTGCATGACTTTGGACTTTATCTCCTGGCATACTCAGCTTTTCTCTCTATGAAATGAAGACGTTTGTGTAGGAAATCTCCACTATCCCTTAAATATATATTTGTTATTCTATGATCATTAAGGTTAGGGATATTTCATGTGGCTTGTGGTGGTTTCTGTATGCCTAGCATGTAGTATGGTGTCACATACAAGTAGGCACTTAAGAAATAATTGTCAATTGATTAATTCCTGGTGGCATAAGCAGTATTTCAAACAAACAAGAATTTTCCCATTCCTGATTTTCAGTGTAAGAACAGCACACAAATATATACTCTCACATACGGGGGTTGGGGTGGGAGTAATTCTTATCATTTTAAATGAAATATTTCTCTGTTTTTTCTTTTGATTAATTAATTTAATTTTAATTCATTTCTACAAGATTTTGAGTTGCAAATTTTCCCCCATCTCTCCCCTCGCCTCACCACAAGATGGTATGCATTTTGATTACCCTTCTCCCAAGTCTACCCTCCCCTCTATCACCTCACCCCTCTCCCATTCCCCTTCCCCTCACTTTCTTGAAGGGCAAGATAATTTCTATACCCATTGATTGTATATCTTATTTCCCAGTTGAATGTAAAGACAATTTTTTTTTCCTATTTTTCCCCAAACTTTTGTTTTAGACTCAAATGACAGAACACAAATAGAGAATTAAAAAAGAAACAAAAACATTATGATAAAATATACAAATTGAGAAAGAAATAAATGTATGTGATGTGCATAGCAGAATATAAGAGGATTCAAAATATTCAACAATAAATTTTCATTTCAAGAAAGCCTATGTGATAAATAATACTCATTTTGTTGAGAAGTGTCCATCTTTTATTTGCTTCATTGTGAATTTTCTTTTCTTCTCTGCTGTACACTTTTTTACTTTGTTCTTTTTTTCCTCTCCCCGCCCCCCCCCCCCAAGAAGGCCACAATAAAGTTTGGATATGTTTCTCTATAGCTTTAGATATATACATACACATACACATACATATACAGACATATGCTTTCCCAAACTTATTCTACTCCTGACCTTTCTTTTCTTTTTTTCCCCTTCTTTTTTGCCTTTATTAATTTGTTTGTTTACTTTTAGTTTACAAGACTTAATGCCATAATTCCTTGAGTTTCAAATTTTCTTTCCCTTCCTCCCCTCCCCCCCAATGATAGCATACAGTCCAGTATAGGATCTGCAAATACTTTCACATTATACATTAGTCAGGTTACAAAGGTGGATTGTACTAGATGGAATGAAAAATGGTAAAGAGGAAATAAAGCCAAATAATAAAAAGAAAATGATCAAGTAGTTTGCTTCAGTCAGGATTCAAACTCAGTTCTTTCTAGTTCTTTCTCTGGATGTAGACATCTCTCTCCATCATGAGTCTTTTGGGATTGACTTATATCACTGCATTGCTGAGAAGAGTCCAGTTTGTAATAGTTGGTCATCACACATATGTTGTGTCTGTGATTGCATACAAATTTCTCCTGGTTCTGCTCTTCTCACTCAGCATCAGTTCATATAAGTCTCTCCAGGTAAATATGAAGTCCATCTGCTCCTTGATTCTTATAGCATAATAGTATTCCATTACATGCATATACCACAACTTGTTCAGCCATTGATGGGCACCCCCTTAATTTCCAGTTCTTCGAAACCACAAAAAGAGCTACTATAAATATTTTTGTACATATAGCTGACCTTTGTTTTCTATGTATATTTCTTGTTTCCTACTCCTTCTGCCTCCTCTACTTTATATCTACCCACTACTTTGCCCTCCTAGGATTTGACTGCCTCCTTTCAAGGATCCCTCCCCTACTGTAAAAATAATTTTTAATATTCGTTTTTAAAACTTTGAGTTCCAAATTCTCTCCCTTCTTTCCTTCCCACACACTGTCACTTCATTAATAGTCATGTTGGGAAAGACTAAATGTATTTCCCTCCATTCTATACCCCCCCCCATTTATTCTATTTTCTCCTTTGACCTGTCCCTTTTCAAAAGTGTTTGCTTCTGATTACTCCTCCCCCAATCTGCCCTCCCTTCTATCACCCCCCCCTTATCTCCTTACCCCTACTTTGCTGTAGGATAAGATACCTAATTGAATGTGTATATTATTCTATCCTTATGCCAAATGCAATGAAAGTAAGGTTCATTCATTCCCGCTCACTTGCCCTGTCTAAGCCTCCATGGGAAAAGCTTTTTCTTGCTTCTTTTATGTGAGATAATTTAACCCATTCTATCTCTCCTTTTCTCCTCCCAAAATATTCCTGTCTTACCCATTTACTTTATTTTTTACATATCATCCCTTCATATTCAACTCACTCTCTGGCCTTTGTCTCTCTCTCTCTCTCTCTCTCTCTCTCTCTCTCTCTCTCTCTCTCTCTCTCTCTCTCTCTCTATATATATATATATATATATATATATGTATGTATGTATATTACCTACAAAAGGTCAACAGTTTAACTTTAATAAATCCCTTATAATTTCTCTTTCCTGTTTACCTTTGCATGCTTCTTTTAATTCTTGGATTTGAAAATCACATTTTTTATTCAACTCTGGTCTTTTCATCAAGAAAGTTTGAAAGTCCTCTATTTCATTGAATTTCCATTTTCCCTCTGAAATATTATACTCAGTTTTGCTGGGTCAGTGATTCTTGGTTTTAATCCTAAGACCTCTGAGCTCCGGAATATTATATTCCAAGCCCTCAGATCCTTTATGTAGAAGCTGCTAGGTCTTGTGTTATCTTGATTGTGTTTCCATCATAGTTAAATTGATTCTTTCTGGCTGTTTGCAATATTTTCTCCTTGACCTGAGAATTCTAGAATTTTGCTACAATATTCCTAGGAATTTTCTTTTTGGAATCTCTTTCAAGAGGTGATCAGTGGATTCTTTCAATTTCTATTTTACCATCTGGTTCCAGAATATCAGGGCAGTTTTCCTTAATAATTACTTGAAATATGATATCTAGGTGCTTTTATTTTTTGATCATGGCTTTTAGGTAGTACAATAATTTTTTAATTATGTCTGCTGTATCTTCCTTCCAGGTTAGTGGTTTTTTCCAATGAGATATTTCATGTTGTATTCAATTTTTTTCATTCTTTTAGTTCTGTTTTATAATTTCTTGATATCTCATAAAATCATTAGATTCCATTTGCTTCAATCTAATTTTGAAGAAATTATTTTCTTTAGTTAACTTTTGAACCTCCAAAAACTTTGGCCAGTTCTGCTTTTTTAAGGCATTCTAATCCTTCTTGGCTTTTTGGACCTCTTTTGCCATTTGGCTTAGTCTGTTTTTAAGGTGCTATTTTCTTCAGAATTTTTTAGGTCTCCTTTAGCCAACTGTTGACTCATTTTTCATTATTGTTGTGCATCACTCTCATTTCTCTTCCCAATTTTTCCTCTACTTCTCTTACTTGATTTTCAAAATCCTTTTTGAGCTCTTCTATGGCCTGAGACCAGTTCATATTTTTCTTGGAAGTTTTTGATGTAGGGACTTTGACTTTGTTTTCTTCTGGTTGTATGTTTTGTTCTTTTTTTGTCACCAAAGTAAGATTCTATAGTCTGACCTTTAGATGCTGTTTTCTCATTTTCCCAGCCAAATACTTGAATTTCTAACTTCTTGCTAAGGTAGGCCTCTGCTTCCAGTGTGTGGAGTGTCCTGTCCCAAACTTCAGTAGTTTTGTGTGACTGTTTTCAGAGATACTTTAGGAGTCTGTAACTTTTCCATTCTTCCAATGTGTTATGATCAAAGGAAAAGTTTTGTTTACTCCCTTCTTGGCCTATGCACTGGTCTGCGAGTGACCACAAACACTCTTTTCGGCCTTGGAATTGTAAGGAGGATCCCCTTTCCATTGCAGCCACAAGCTCTGCCAACCCAGCACTCCTCCTTGGCCCAAGACCACCTCTCAGGACTGCAATGCAGATCCAAGTATGGCAAAGCAATACTGCCTTAGCATCAGCAAAGAGATATCTGCAATCCCCCTCTGATCAGCCCCTCAAACCCCACACTGTCTGTGGGACAGTAACTCCTGAAGCAGGTGCTTCTGCTGCTTCTGCTGCTATTGCTGCTGCTGCCTTGGTCCTGGGACTGAACTGTGCTCCTCTCTCTCACAGGTATGACAGAGTTTTCCCACTGACCTACTGTCTTTGGCATTTGTGGGCTGAAAAGTCTGGAAGCTGCCACAGCTGCCAGTGATTTAGTCCCCTGAGGCCTGCTCAAGCTCCATCTGTGCTAGGGTGATCCATGCTGGCTTGTGCTCTGCTCCCAGCAGGGTGGGAGAGACCCTTCCTATCGACCTTCCAGGCTGTCTTGGAGGTAATCTGGGGGCAGAGTGGCTTGGACACGCTGTTTCTACTCTGCCATCTTGGCTCCGCCCCTTCCAGGCTGTCTTGGGCTGGAGATTTTTTTCACTCTGCCATTTTGTGGGTTCTGCAGTTCTAGAATTTGTTTAGGGTTATTTTAGAGGTATTTGAAGAGATTTGGGGGAGATATCAAGCAAGGCCCTGCTTTTACTCTGCCATCTTGATTGTACCCTCACAAATGAAATGTTTCTATGTCAGCTGCTGACTTAGACTGATGGAGGATAACTAGGTTTTTGGTCCCTTTGGTCCTGCTAGATGTTCACTGGATAATATAATCTCTAACTGTATAATAAGTATGGAAATCATACTAAGGATGCCTTTCCTCCTTCTGAAATAATCTACTAAGTAAAGTCTTTTCTCCTTACATTATGCTTAACCAACCCAGGTCCCTTCTAAGACAAATGTTATGGCAGTCAACACACAATTAGTAGGCCTGGGAGCTTAGAAAACATCAATCCTGGTTTTGTGTAAGCCCTTAGTTTCCAGAGTATTCCATAGAGATATAATCATTGTTTGTCATGAAGTTTATTTGACTCCCTGATACCCCTTATTTCTGTACATCTTTTTTTTGGGGGGGGAGGATGGGGTATAGTGAAAATTTTCCATTCCATTTGTGACATCAATAGTATGGACAGATTTTGTGAGAGAGTTGAACCAGATGACCTTTTAATTCCCTTCCACATCTTCTCTATGATTGTTTAGTTTGATTTAAAATGAAAGGTTATATGAAAGAAGGTGGTCTTTCTTTGGTAGATATGATGGAATACCACTTCTGAACATTTCCATTACATAATGCTAGTCATATACAAAGTAAACAGGTTTTAATGTATAAGGGCTATATGTGTTTCTGTGTGTGTGTGTATGTGTGTGTGTGTGTGTGTGTGTGTGTGTGTGTGTGTGTGTGGTGGAGGGGGGGTGATGTTTGTGGTTGAGTGAAGAACTTTCTTCAATCTATAACTTACTTATAATATTAGGATGTGAAGGATTTCCTCTTTGCCACAAAAGGACAATTAAGAAAGGTATATATTATATTCCAAAATACATAGAAGCCAATGTGATCTAAAATGATAAAGCCAATTGTTATTTCTGTGTTCCTTTGCAAGCTCTATGCTGAAAGTTTTTTGGTGTTCATCTGCTAGAAAAGTTCTATCTGATAAAATTATTTATTTTAGAACTATCGCAATGTAAAAATGAAGGGAGTTTCTTTAGTATAGTTCTATATTCTTACACCAGAGGAAATTCATTCTATTCTGTACTATATACACACATACACACAATGCAGACACACACATACCTATGCACACATGCATATAAACAATGCATATATGAACATATAAAACACATACATGTACACACATATGTGTTTATGTATGTACTGAACCAGTGCAGTATAAGTAGTTGTAGAGCAAAAGGGCCACTTAAATATTTCTACCATACTGGTTCAAGTCACCACCTTTTCTCAGCCAGGTTATTTAGTAGCCATCCATTGGTCACCAAACTATTTTCCTTTTATCTCACCCTTTATAGGATTGATGATTCCCACTCCAATGCCCAACTCACTATTCTGAGTAGGTAACTAGTTCACAAATAAACCTCTAGTCTTTCCCTACTACTTATTGAATAGGCTCTAATTCCTAATCCTGGCCCTCCATATTCTCACTCTATATGCCAGATAAACTGGGTCATTCTCCATCCACTTTTTTTTTTTTGATGGGCAATTGGGGTTAAGTGACTTGCCCAAGGTTACATGGCTAGGTTTTTGTTTGTGTGTGTTAAGTGTCTGAGGTTGGATCCGAACTCAGGTCCTTCTGACTCCAGGGCCAGCATTCTACTCACTGAGCCACCTAGCCACCCCCATCCATCCACTTTTTAATCTTGCCCTCTCCTATTCTTTTGCCTTTACTCATGCCATCTCTTTATATAAATATATATATATATACACATATATATATATATATATATATATATACACACATATATATAGTTGATGTTTTACCTTTTCTTTTTTATTTATTAATGTCTATTCTTTCTTGACATCAAGGTCCACCTCAATTTCTAAGATAATTCTGCTGGGTTTATCCTTTGTATTCCACTGACTCTCCCTTTTTCCCATGGTTATCTGTATGACTTGATCTCTGAGATCCACCTTCCATCCCAATTACAATGTCAGCTCCGTAAAAGTAGAATATGACCTTATATATTTTTGTCGTTCTAGTACTGGGTTGAGAGTCTTTTGGACTCTGTAAAGATTTGCTCCAAACTGAAGTTGTGATGTGCCCTAAATAATGCATATTAAATGACATAGCCAGGAATAAAACTCATGACTTCTAGACTAGAATAATTTTTATACCAAGACAACCTTTAAAAATTAAATTAGTTTTTTTTCAGTTGATGAGCATTTATTTTCTCTCTCCCACCACTTCCCCACAGAAAACACTTCTAAAGAAAATAAAAAGAAATGGGGGTAGTTAGTTTTGTATTTTGCTTTTCCCCAATTACATGTAAAAACAATATTTAACCTTTGTCTTTCAAATTTCAAGTTCCAAATTCTTTCTCTCCCTCTTCACCCATGTCATTGAAAAGGCAAGCAAATTGATATAGGTTGCACATGTGTAGTCAAACAAAAGATATTTCCACATTAGTCATGTTGTAAAAGGAAAAACATATAAAAAAAACCAACAAGAAAAATAAAGTAAACAAAAATATGCTTCAATTTGTAGTCAGACACCATCAATTTTGTTTTTTGCTTTTTTTCCTCTGGAGATGAATAGCATTTTTCTTCTTAAGTCCTTCAGAATTATCTTGGAACATTGTTTTGCTGAGAAGAGCTAAGTCATTCATAGTTGATCATCTTGCAATATTGCTGTTACTGTGTACAATGTTATCCTAGTTCTACTTATTTCACTTTCCATTAGTTCATGTAGGTCTTTCCAGGGGGGGAAGAAAAAAAATCAAATTTGTATAGTTAAGCAAAATATTTACCCAATGATACTTTATATATTTTGAAGTAATTGGGATTTTATCCATTAAGTTTATTTTTCAGACACCAGGAAATCTTACTCTAGACTAGACATTAATTGCTAGGTAAAGTTCTAAGAATTGCTATTGCCATTTATTTTTTTAAGTCAAAACCTTCTAAACTTAATTTCAAAAGTTTAGGTAAATTTCATTTCAGTGAAGTATTCTACGCTATGTAAGGATAACATTCTCATAGTATTGAAGTCTAGGAGGTGGTATTAACTAACATAATGCCCTCGGGCCAAAATGGAAGACCTGACATTAAATAATATGCAATCTGTCCAAAAGGGTATTATATACCTATTTCCTATGACTCCGTGGGACCAGAATTCCAGAGATTTACTCCTGAGAAGGACCTTTCAAATTCTGCTTTTTACAGATGAGAATACTAAGAGTCAGAGAGGTTGAAACACTTGACCAAGTTCACTAAATAATAATTGGCAGAGTCTGAATATAAACCCAGGTCCACTGACTCCAAATTATAATCTTTCCTCTATATTATGCTAATTATTGTATGCTAATATGAATTAGAATTGAATGCTAATATGAATTAGAAAAGCTGATACATTTTGTCTTTTAACTAGATAGATTTTTATGAGAAATAACTCAATACCTTGCTTATAGATGGATATTTAAGATAATTCTTTAATATTTTGTCTATCCTTATAAACATATGATTTTATCTTAATTGTTCCAAGATTCCAAAAAAGGATGAAATATGAGCCTATAAGTTTTTCTTTCTAATCGGCTAAAATTACCAAAAACAATAATATAGACTATTGCATGGGAAAATAAACTAGTACGGGAGTCTGGAGATCTAGGTTATAGTTGTCAATCTCACTCTAAACTCCAGTGACTTTGAACAACTTATCTCTTGGGATTTCAGCTTAATCGAATAACCTTTAACATCCCTTCAAACACTAACATTTTATTTCATACTGTCTTTCAACTCAGGGAGGTGTTGGGAGGTAGCTAGAATTGGCTAGAAAAAGCAAACTATTAAAGTTTTGATATAAGCTTTTCACCTTTACATTCAGGAAACATTACTTATCAGATTTGATTAATTTGTTTGTTGATTATCTAGATTTAGGAAAGTGATAGGGATAATGTTTAAAATAAATATTAAATTGAAAAATGTGTCATACATACATTTCCCCGTAACATAAATGACTCAAACATTCAGTAGCATGAACCTGTGCTAACTTCTAAGATTATAAAGTTTAAGAATCCTTTTTTTCTTTGTTCTAAGAACTATATCTTTTAGTTCTAACATTTCAGGATTTTTTGAAATCAGGAAAAGGAGAGAAAATTAGTAGATGTAGACAATTTCCTTGAAATAAGACAAAAAATATAACTATCCCCCCCCCAAAAAAAAAACAAAGGAATAAACAAATGCCATTAACATCACACAAATCAATTAAGGAAAATTGTTACATGCTATAATAGATGTATAATAAGAATTATGATAACTGACATTTTTATACTTTTTAAAATTTGTAGTCTTGATTTCTTATTCATTTATTTCTTCATTTGTTCATCCATCCATTTATTCATTTATTTGTTCATTTACATCTTACCCAGTATGGAATTGCTCGGTCTACTCACAGCGCAATTCCACTCTAATTGACATGGGATCTTTGACTTGTTCTTTTTCTCACTTGGACCATTTTGTTCCACCTTATGCTACCTTTCCTCTCCTATGGATGCACCATATCAATGTGGACATGCAGTCAGCATATCGCATTGAAGCTCAGAATCTCTCAGCTCCAGAGATTTACAAGCCCCACATTGTGTTCTCAGAGATTACAGGTTCGCAACAACTACAAAGTGCTTTACTTGAATTATCTCAGTGAAGTACCACTAGAGCTCTGTTAGGTGAATTCTACAATTATTATTATTCCCATTTTATAGATGAGGTAACTGAAGCGCAGAGTTTAAATGGTACATCCATAGGGAGATAGTTAGAATGTTTTGGAGGAAAGTAGTTTGTAATATATGGGATAAATAAATCACAGGCTACACCCCCCCCACCACCACACACACACTGACACATACACACCCACACACACAGTCTCACATCCATATATACCTATGTATGCATTAGATTTTTATTAGAGAAACAACCGATCACTGGATAATCGCATCTCAGAGAATGAAATGAAATTATTTGATAATTTAATTAAATAAATTTAATTTTCAAAGAACCTAGTTACCTAGTATGTCTAAGAAACCATTTTGGTTGCCAAGAAATGACTCACGAATAGTTTTTGACACACACACACACATACATATATACATGCACATGTCTCTGTATTTATATATGTATGCATATTCTTCATGAGGTTATATATGTATATAAGTGTGTGTTTATGGATATATGTATGTATGCATGTGTGTGTGCACACACACAGCTATTATAAGTCTGAGAGAACCATGAGATCAATAAGAGCGGTACAGAACTCTCTGAAAGTTCAGAATGGTAAGGCAAAAGAGTAATGAACTCTCACAGTTGAAAGGGATCTGAGTGGCTGCTTAGTCCTCATGGTAATCCATTTCACTTTTGGATTTCTCTAGTTATTAGAAAATTACATCAAGCCTGAATTTACCTCTTTGGAGGGATATACAGGTGTTCAGGGAAGGCTAGTACCTCTGGTGTAAGGGCTGCTGAGCCACTTTCAAGACTGTTTTCTACCTTAGGTAACTACCTGTCACTCCACTTTCACCTGTGGTTCCAAGCAGCTGTGGCATATGCAATGTCCACACCCTGGTAAACTATCTAAACTATAAACCAGGTTAGACCAAGTTGAGGATAATCAAGGGACCTCAAACCCATCAGTAATTTAGGAGGGTGTCTACCCCAAACACATGAAGACTTACCATGGTAGAATAGGCAGATGTGAAAAATTTGTTCCAGTGGATCAAGAAAGCAGCAAAAGTAGACACTGTGGAGGACTTGGAGCTGGGTTAGACATCAAAAACACCAAACTCATCCACTGCCTCCTGAGCCATCACCAGTTATTTTGTCTTTTGTCTTCTCACTGGACTTTGATGACTCTAGAAGAGAGAGTGAAGCTGATGACTTCACACAACTACCTCACTTAAATCCAACTCATGCATAAGTTAAAAAGTATCTATACCATTTCACCATTTTTACCTATTCAAAGTCCAGGGACTTTGGGCAAGTGACAAAGCAGCTAGTGTTGATACACTGAAGCTGTTGTCATAATCCTACACACAGGTGGCCCAGGCCATAGGATCATTTTCTCTCTGACTGAATTAGCAGTGATATTTAGTAGCCTCCTGGGTGTTGGAACAGCTTTTTTTTTAAAGGACTGTACTGCTCACTTCTTGACATGAGAAAGGGGCTAGAAAACACGCCCTAAAATATCATCTGCTTCACTTACCATGACACTCTACTACATATTGCAGTAGGCAGGGATCCTAGACTGTGTTTAATACACACAACATAACATACAAAAACTTTTGCAAAGGTGATTCCATTCACCATTGGTACATAGAATGTGCACATACTTATGAACAACACGAAATCCAGCAGTTATCACATGCAAATAACTACACTGAGTAAAATAAGACTGGTAAATAAAGTTCACCTTGCTGAACTCAGAGCTGGATACACATTTTTATGGAGTGACTAAAGTGATGGGGGACACCATAAAGTTGATGCAAGTTTCAAAATGAAAGTTAATCTAGTTAACAAGCTTGTATACCTCCCCAAATGAGTGAACAACAGTCTTATGAAAATGCAATTGCCATTTGCGGGATAGCTCCATGCCACCACTTCCATAGCATTCTCAGTAGACTGTCATCAGCCTATGCTGAAGTCATTGATACCTCTTGTTGAAGTCAATCCCACTCTAGTAGAATTTCCAACTGAAGTTGAATGCTATTAGATTCCTCGCATGGGGCAAAGTGCCTGCTGCTGGTTCCATTCCAGATGAGTTCTACAAGGCAGGGGTCCACTGTTCATACAAAAACTGAAATGTTCTGGGTTTTATGGCAAGATTTTTAGTTTGTCGATGATTGTGTACTCAGTGGACCTTTGGAGGCTGATATTCAACAGAGTATGGATCAGTTCTCTGCCACTGGTGCTCATTTTGGTCTGACAATTTATACCAAGAAAACAGAGGCCCTCCACCAGCCAACACTGCACCATCAGTACTAGGAACCATGGATTATAGCAAATGGAGAAATTTTAAATGCTGTGCTTAAGTACATTTACCCTGGCAGTATACTTTCCAGGGACCTATATATAGATGATGAGATTGATGCACACATTGCCAAAGCTTGTTCAGTGTTTGGGAGGCTCCAAAGGAAAGTGTGGGAAAGAAGAGTTATTAGGATGCTTACCAAACTGAAGATCTACCAAGGTGATGTGCTGATCTCATTGTTGCATGCCCATGAAAATTGGATAGTGTACCAGCACTATGCCAGGAGAGTGAATCACTGTCATTTGAATTGTCTTAGGAAGATATTTAAGATCACCTAGCAAGATAAGCTACCTTATGCTGAGGTCCTTTTTCAAGCTGAACTATCAAGTATTCAAACTACTGCAGAGAGCACAACTCTTATTGGCTGGTCACATTGTTTGAATGTCAATCATAGGTTTAAAAGATTTTATGGAGAATTCATACAAGGCAAGTGGTCACTTGGAGGTCAGAAACTCTCAAGGTCTCTCCATCAAAGAAGGATTTGTGCTCTGTTAGCGAAGAAGAATCGCAGTAGTTCAAAAGAAATGTGTGATGCACAAATTTACAGACATTTCCACTCCAAATGTTCATAGGAACTATTTGTGCCCGTCCTGTGGTAGAGACTTCTAAGCTTGTATTGTCCTGATCATCTACAGTATGACATATTGTACATTGACTCCAACATAATGATGTAATCTTGATCCTCTTTGAGCACAAAGGACAACAACAAACCTCTTTGGAACTGACTGCCATTGCTCGCGGTTCTGCCTTCTGGAGCAAAGGAGATGTCCCATATTTATTTAAGGCATTTGGATATTTGAAAATAATTCCTATGGCCTATTTCAGTCATCTCTTCTACAAGAAATATGTTCCCATATTCATCTACCAGTACTCATATAGTGGGAGTTTAAGGTTCTTTTGGAAGGAATGAAGACAATAGGGGAGGTGGTACGAAGGATATGGGGCATATGAACTGGGCCTTCCTTTGAATCTTTATTGCAATGATATATTTGCCATTCATTTGAGAAGAAAGGCATAATTTTTATCCCAACAATGCCTAGAACTGCATATATGCAATTTGGATGGATTAGGTGAGATAACAGCTGAGTAAATCAGCAAAGGTCTCTTAAAAGAAACAGCATTACAGCTGAGGTTTTGAATAGAGAAGTTGAGACAAAGAAGGGAAAACATCCCATATGCAAAAGGCTATTTCCCATATATGGAAGGTTATGGATTGAAGAGATGAGATATCCCATACAGTAAACAGCAAGCAGACCAGTTTGGCTAGAATAAAGTGTGTGTGTGTGTGTGTGTGTGTGTGTGTGTGTGTACATGCATGCACATGTAAGCTATATGTGACCAAAATGGAAATATTATAAAGGACTTCCAATAACCCAAACAACACAGTTCATGTTTTACTTAATAGACAATGGGGGAGGGCAGTGAAGTTTCTTAAGCATGATCAGAAATATGCTTTTAGAATAGATTCCTTAGGAACCTTGGTGGTGTCTTGGAGAAATGCTAGGCTTGGTGTCAGAAAGTCTTTAGTTTAAATCTCATCTCATACCCTTACTAAGTGTGGGACCCTCTATATGTAACTTAACCTCTCTTCTTCTCAGCTTCCTTAATCTGTAAAATGTCAAGGTTGGATTCAGTGGCCTTGATGTTCTTTACCGATCTAAATCTATCTTCCTCATAACCTATGAGTTTAAATGTGTCAGCTGGCATACATATAAGGGAGGATTCAATAAGAGGAGAAGTAGCAATTATGGCAATCAGGAAAGGTTACTGGGACAAAGGGGTACTTGGCCTGAACCTTGATTTGAGATTCAGAGAGGCAGAGGTGAAGAGAATGGGCATTTCAGGCTTGGAGACACCAGGGCTTTCAGCTATACTATGGTACTGATCAAACAGAAGCATAAAACAATCTCATCATCATATTGATTATTCATTGCATAGAGTCAGTGCAATAGAGTAGAAGGAGTAATAAATTTAGTCATAAGACAGGCTCAAATACAAGTTCTGCTATTTAATATTTGCATGACCTTGGAAAAGTAACTTAGTCTCACTTAGGGTGCCTTTCTCTCTCTCTCACTCTCTCTCTCTCTCTCTCTCTCTCTCTCTCTCTCTCTCTCTCTCTCTCCATCTCCCCCTCCCTCCCTCTCTCTCCTGAAAAAAATGGATTGGGCTACATGAACTCTAAGATTTAAAACATCTACTCCTATAGAGGACATTACAATTTTCAAAGCACTTTAATAATCAGGGTCTCATTTGATACTCATAGCAACCTTTCCAAGTAGGGAGATGTTTCTATATATCTTAGAGACAAGGAGATTGAGCCTAGAAACAGTTAAATGTGAAGCCAGTGATGTCACATAGTAAGGTAGTAAGTAACAACCAGGACTGAAATCAGTCTTCTGACTTCAAGTCAGTGACTTCTCCCACTCTAAGATCAACAACTGGCTACCCAACAGATAATAACTGGTAATAGATGGAAAGATGATTTATAAATCATCCAGCAAATCTACTCTGATTTAGCTCCCTCAGTGTTGTAAGCTTTGTGGACGGCTACAGACATATATCTCTCCTAATAGATGGTCCAATGAAAAGAGGTAGAAGATTATAAAGCCCCGAATCGTTGATGCCAGAAAGCTGCCGAGAATACCCAATAATTTAGAAAATACTGTGAAGCTTGATCCCAGTAACGCAGAGCAATGTAAAGGGAGATGTGAGAAGTACTACACAGAGGAAATAAAAATTGCAAATCCAAGGACAAAAACTAGAAAGCACTCAACGGACTGTGATGAACAATAAGATAGCTGATGGCCAAAAATGAAAGGTGATAATGAATCACTTTTACACAGATGAATATTCACAGATGAATATTTAAGCTGTGGCTTAAAGGAGTGTGTATGGGAGGTAGGAGAGGCACTCTGGAGATATAAGGATACTGCAGTTGGTAAAGACAAGGTGATTTTTTATTCCTCTTATGTAAGGTGCAGGCTGGACTACTACATACAGCATTGCACTTCTAAGCAGAGGTAGACCAGTAAAAGAGAATGTAATAAAAGCTGTGGCAAAGGAAATAGAGAAGAAGGGAAGAAATGAAGGAAGAAGAGGACAAAAAGAAAGTGAGGGAATAAGGGAAAGAAAAGATGGAAGGAGAAGAAGCATTATAGTATGATCAGGAAGACAAGGAGGCAGTAAGAACTTTTGGAAGTGAACCCAATGTATCCTGAGAAGATTTTTCCATTTTTGGACAGCTTTAAATGCTTACGAATGTTTTTTCCTTGTATTGATCCAGCATCTACCTTTTTTTCATTCTTTACTCCTTGCCCTTGATTCTGCCTCTACCACCAGAAAGCTATATAGTCTCACTGCTATAATATAAGCCTTAAAAATTAGAAGTTATATCTACCCTAAGTTTTACCTTCTTGAAGTTAGATGAAGTCATTTCATTCAGTCCTCTTATGATCTCCTCTACTTCTCTCATGGAGAAAGGCACCATATTTTTAAGTTACAGTAGATACAAGATCAGTACCAGATAATAGACTTCAGAGAACAGCAAGGTAATAATAATAATTATTATTGTTGTTATTATTATAATAATCATAATCATTATAGCCATGAGTGATAGGTGCTATTGGTATTATCATCATTTTATAAATGAGGAAAATTAAGCTGAGTGAGAGGTTAAGTGATCTAGCCAGGGTCACATAGCTGCCAAGTGTCTGACACTAGAATAGACTTGGGTCTTTGTGACTCCAAGTCCAATGCTTTAACTAGTCTGGCACCTACCTGCTAAACAATGACAATGAAAGAGTCCAGGAAGAGCCACGTTTCTAAAAATCATCGAATTTCCAGGGGGATTCACTATCTTCTAAGGTAGTCCATACCTCTCTATAATTAGAAAGTCTCCCCTTAAAAGTAGGAGAAAATTTCTAGTTTAATGACCTGAAGTCAATCTTATCTGCCTAATGCCCCTTGGGGATTTTATTGGAAAAGGATATATCATAGCTAGGACCAAAATACATGAGGCATTTTGGTCTGGCTCTATGCTGACTGGGCCTATTCTAGGAAAAAATAAAATTCCCATTTACTATCCACCACTTATGTGAACCTGAATCTGTTATACCAGAAAGAGAGCTTCAAAAAAAAAAAAAAAAAGAAAGAAAGCAAGAAAAGAAAAAGGAAGGTGAGGAATTATATTCACTAACAGTAATAGTAAATAATGATTTTAAGGGGCCAGTTTTCTGTGCCTGGTGGGTACTTGCTAAACAACTCTATTATTCAGGGGTGGTTCTATTTTGATAGCTCACAGTTTACCTCAGAAACAGGCTATGAAACTTGGTCAACATTTGGTTCTGTTTCTCCCCCTGTTATCCTGGATTGTGTAAATCTCAAATGAATTCCCAGAAACCATGGGACAGGATAAGAGCCTAGGCCATCTTTCCCTATTTCACAATTCAAGTTAATTCTGCTAGAGAGAAAGTGGTGAAGATGTTATGGCAGCTTGTATTTTCTCAAAGGAGAGAAAAATATTGCCCAAATTAGGGTTTAGTCACTAAATAACCAAGTCAGAAAAGAGTTTCAATATCATCTAAGACAACAGCAGCATTTTAAAGAATGAAATGTTCCAATGCAATAAAATAAAATTACTTGCCCAAAGTCACATGGCCACTAAATGGTAGAACAGGATTTTGAATAGAAGTCCCATGATTCACAGTGTAGCATACTCTGCTTTATATCATACTGCCTCTAATAACATTAAGGGAACTAGGTGGCACAGTGGGTAGAATGCTTGGTCTCGAGTCAGGAAGATTCGTCTTCCTGAGTTCAAGTCTGGCCTCAAATACTTACTAATTATGTGACTCTCGGTAAGTCACTTCATCCTGTTTGCCTCAGTTTCCTTATCTGTAAAATGAGCTGGAGAAGGAAATGACAAACCACTCCAGTATCCTTGCCAAGAAAACCTCCAATGGGGTCTCAAAAAGTAAGTAAAACTGACTGAACAACAATAAACATTGAACTAGATTAAGACTTATTGAGGGCCAGGGACCTTTTTGCTTGTTTGTTTTTGGAACAGACTTGTGATTTCATTACCTAGCAGTATTGATAGCTGAAATGATTTTCCAGTGGTAACTTACTTACTAAGAGTCAATGATAGTACCTGAACCCGGGTTATCCTAACTCTGAAGCCAGCCCTCGTTCTACCTTGCACTGCTGATTCTTCTAATGAGAATAGAGGGTAGGAAGTAGAGCCAAGATGACAGAGTGAAAGCAGGTATTCACCTGAGCTCTCCAACAGACTACTTCAAATACCTCTAAAAAGTAAATCTGAATAAATTTTACAGTGGCAGAATCAATAAAGAGACAGAATGTGGCAGATTTCCAGTCCCAGACAACTTTGAGGGTAGACAGGAAGGATGTGTTGCACTGGGCTGGAAGAGGAGCCCAGAATGTACAGGCTACACCAGGGCAGAACTGATCATAGTGAGGCTAGAACAGACTCCAGCAGAATGAATTGCTGGCACCTCCCAGCACCTTCCCTTCTGACAGTGGCGACTCCTAGATCTCTCAGTGCAGGAGGGGCAGTCTGCCAGAGCAGGGTAAAAGAGTAGCACGGTCCTACATGTGGCCTATGGCCATGGCAGCAGCAACTACTCCTAGGGCTATCAGTTCACAGACTGAATGTTTGAAAGTCACCTATTTAAACTTCTGGCAGAGTAAACAGTAAGTTGCTATCACCTTCCCTTGACCTTGAAAAACCCAGAGAATGTTGCCCAAACAAAAATCCTGGAATAGTGGAGCAAGTAGAAAGTCAGGGTATGGCAGTCTCTTAGCTTTAGCTTAGAAGGCTAGGGGATTAATGGAAAACCTGCCTTTGTTGTGGCTAAAGGAGACTAGTGCAGGATGGGAGGTGTCTCAATAGGCCAACTGCAGGCCCCACCTCAGTGGACCAGCATGAGATACTGCCACCCAGGAGCAGACAAGCACCAACACCAGTCACACCTTACCTCCAGCTCATAGCCAGGTAAAATATTAGACCACTACAACATACAACTGCAAGCCCCTGAGGTCCCAGCACAAAAAAACTGGTAACTAGGCCCTTAGCCGGCAGCTCAAGAAGTCTGGGACAGTGTCTCCTGGGTCCCAGATGCAGAGATCAAATTTAAAAGCCAAAAAAAGAAAAAAAGAGAGAGAGCCAAACAATATGAGCAAGAAGAATTAAAAAAAATCAATGACCATAGAGAAATATCTTGGTGATAGGGAAGATCCAACCACAAATTCAGGAGAGGACAACATGGTCAATATAACCATATCTGACACCTCAAAGGGGAATATGAACTGGTCCCAAGCTCAAAAAATCTCCTTGGAAGAATTCAAGAAGTATTTTTAAAGTCAAGTAAGAGAGAAGAAAAATTTATAATACAATTGACAAAATGGGAAAAAAGTACACTGAAGAAAAATAACTTCTTAAAAAGTATAATTGGCCAAATGGAAAAGGAGGTACAAAAGATAACTGAAGAAAACAATTCATTAAAATTTAGAATTGGGAATCTGGAAGCTAATGAGACATCAAGAATAAATCAAACAAAATTTAAAGAAGAAAAAAATAGAAGAAAACACAAAACTCCTCATTGGAAAAACAACTGACCTGGAAAGTAGATCCAGGAGAAAGAATTCAGGAATTATTGGTCTACCTGTGCACCATGATGAAAAAAAGAGCCTAGACAGTATCTTTGAAGAAATCATCAAGGAAAACTTCTCTGAGGTCCTAGAACCAGAGGATAAAATAACCATCAAAAGAATACACCAATCACCTCCTGAAAGAGATACCAATCTGAAAATGCCAAAGAATATTGTAGGCAAATTCCAGAATTATCAGATTAAGAAGAAAATATTGCAAGCAGCCAGAAAAAAACAATTCAAATATTGTAGAACCACAGTCAGGATCACACAGGACCTTGCAGCTTCTACATGAAAAGACTGGAGGGCTTGGAATGTGATATTCTTTAAAGCAAATGAGTTTGGATTACAACCAAGGATCAACTACCAAGAGAAAATGAGCATAATCTTTTAAAGAAGGTGTTGAATATTCAATGAAATAGGGGATTTCCAAACTTTCCTTAAAAAAAGGCCAGAGTGCAAAGGAAAATTTGATCATTGAATAGAGGACTCAAGAAAAGCATAAAAGGTAAACAGGAGAGAAAAAAATCATCATGTTATTCGATTATGGTAAACTGTTTACATCCCTATTACAGGAGGATAATACTTGTAAATATTGAGAATTGTATATTTGTTAAGACATTTAATAGGGATATACATAGACAGAGGGATTGGGTATAAGTGAACTGATATGATAATAAAAACCTAATTAAGAGATACAGAAATATTGTAATGGGTGAAGAGTAAAGGAGGAGGCAGAAAAGGGTAAATTACATCACATCAGGAGGCACCAAAACATTATAATAGAGGGGAAGAAGTGAGGGAGATGAGCATTATTTGAACTATACTCTCATCAGATTTGGTTCAAGAAGGGAATAACATACTCTGTTAATATAGGAATCTAATTTCCCAATAGGCAGTTGGAGGGAAGAGGGGAAATAAAAGGCAGATTGGCTAGAAGGGAAGGAAGAAGTAGTGAGGGAAAAGGAAAAGAAAAGGAGGGGGACTGATAGAAGGGAGGGAGGATTGAGGGAGGCAGAGGTCAAAAGCAAAACTTTTCAGAAGGGGAAGGGAGAAGGGATAAATAAAAACATAAACAGGAGGGGAAATATGATGGAGAGAAAGACACAGATAATAATAATAAATGTGAATGGAATGAATTCTCCCATAAAATGGAGATAGCAGCATGGATTAGAAACCATAATCCTACATTACAAGAAACACATTTGAAACAGGGGGATACCCACAAGGTAGAAGTAAAAGTTTGGAGTAGAATATATTATGCTTCAGCTAAAATAAAACAAACAAACAAACAAACAAACAAACAAACAACAACAACAACAAAAAACTGGGGTAGTAATCCTAATCTCAGAGAAGCAAAAATAGATCTAATCAAAAGATATAAGGAAGGAAACTATATCCTGCTAAAAGGCAGCATAGATAATGAAGTAATATCATTATTAAATATATATGCACCAAGTGGTATAGCATACACATTCTTAGAGGAGAAGTTAAGGGAGTTACAGGAAGAAATAGACAGCAAAACTATAGTAGTGGGGGGACCTCAACCTCCCCTTCTCTGAACTTGATTAATTTCAAAATTAAGAAGAAGGAGAAAAGGGGGAAAATATATGATCCTGGGACCTGAGGTTCATGGAACTTAAATGACTTGTCTAAAGCCACACAGGTAGTAAATATGAGAGGCAAGATTTATACTCAGATCTTCAGAATGCTGACCCAGGTAGCAGAATGGACAGCATTCTGGACACTGAAAATCTAAGTTCAAATCCAGCCTAGACAATTATTAATTATGTTACCCAGGGCAATTCACTTAACCTCTTTACCTGACTTGGTTTCTTCATTTGTAAAATGGGGGCCATTGTAGCATCTGCCTCCAGGAGTTGTGAGATTCAAATGAGCCAATATTTGTAAAGTGCTCCACAAACTTAAAACTATAGAAATTCCAGTTGTTATTGTTATGCTAACCTTGTGTTTTTTACTTCATTCTTTCACATTTTAAACACATTTACATCAGGAATAATGTCTTAATTTTTATGTATCCCCTTTATATGGAGCCTAGTGTTTTGTACAAAGAAGCTTAATTAGTGATTATTGAATGAAAGGATAATGGAAAGGAGAGTTCCTCTTCCATAGAAATTTAAGAGTCTTGTTTTGGAAACAAGATTCACACTGAGAGAAACAGATAACAATTTAAAGACATAATGATAACAAATTGCATTTAAATAGCAGTTTAAAGTGTGCAAAGCATATATACACTACATTGCCCATTTTAGTCTTAAACTACCCTGTGAGGTAAGTATTTCAGGTAATCATATTATCCCATATTTTTATGTTTTAATATTTGCAAAGTGCCTTACACATATCTCATTTGGTCCTCACAATGATTCTTTGGGGTAGCTGCTATAATTATTCTCACTTTACATGTGGAGAAATTGAGAGCTGGAGAGATTTAACTGTTAACAACTTGAAGTTACATTATATAAGCCAAGAATATATACAAGGCAAGAATAAAACCTGTCTTCCTGAATACAAGTTCATCACCACTACATTCACTTTCCTATTCTGCCTTTTTAAGACATGAAATTATCTGAAATTCTTTATGAAAAGATACCACAAAAAATAGAATAAAAATGTGAACACTGAAAGGACCTTAGTGAGCTCATACTCCAACCTCCTTATTTTACTAATGGACCAAACAAAGGCTTTAGGAGATAGAGTGACTTAAGTTCACTCTTGTAGTATTAGCCTTTCTTAAATAATAAGGCATTTCAAGATGTGGAGACAGAAGAGGAGGACATGTTATGTTCACATATACCCATTTTATGTATCCCCTTTATATGGAGCCTAGTGTTTTGCACTAGCTTTTTTTTTTTCTCTAAAGAATGAACCAGAATTAGAATGTGGTATAGATAAGTCTGAGGTCACATGCTGCATGAAAGTACCTATGTTATATAAACTAGTTAAACATAATCCCATATTACTTAGAATGGCACTGGGTATCACACCTGATAGTTGAGAGCATAGCCCAGACTCTAGGTCTCCTAAATTCCAATTTTCCCTTCTTTTCTCTGTACCTTGCTGCCTCACCTGTCTATGAGTACTTAAACAATAAGCCAAGATATATGGATCTTTCAAAAAAGGTCTATCTTTTCAGTGTTGGGGAGGATCAGGCTAAGCAAGGATAGCTCTTTAGATCCCAGGATTTCAGAATTGGATGGTCCCATCTGGGTTGTCTAGGCCAACCTGTACATTTGAAGTAACACCTTCCATAATATCCCAGAGGACTCATGATGAACTCAAGTAGTAACACTCACATGGGGAAGATACTGTGGAAATATAATCAGTATGTACTCTATAATTGCCTGCATCAGGTTATAAACTCCTTTTGGGCAGGTACTTCATATGGTGATTAGCAAGATGTGAAAAGAGGCACTTTGTCAATGTGTTTAATTATGATAATAGTGTTGGCTTCAGCAAGACAAGATCCCACAAAGAAGCAATTAAAAATAACCTGTAGTTGCCAGTTATACAACAATTCAAAAATCATTTTTAAGATTTCTACTTTGTGCCAGAAACTGGGCTGTGCTAGATTGATTTGAAAAACAACAGCAAATAAACAAAACATTGCAAAGACTGAAACAGTAAATCAATCTTTGACCTCAAAAAGTTTACACATCATTAGGCATCATACAACATATAAAAGGGTGTAAATGCTGACCCACCCCTCCTTCTTCCCCCTCTCTTTCCTTTTCTCTTTCATATGCATACTCACATTCACTTTTTCCTCTCTCTGTCTCATTCTCCTGTCCTTCTTTCTCTCTCCTGTTTCTCTCTTTCTCCTTCCATATATATGTATATATGACTAAACATATACATATAGATAAATATATATTTATACATATACAGTTTTGTATATATATATACATGTTATATACATATATATACACACAAATATATATTCACAAAATAAGTCATTGTAATTTTGAAGGGAAGAGAGCAATAAAAACAAAAAATGGAAAGGGCAGGTTCCAGAAAGCCCTTTTATATGAGCTACCATCTGAATCATGCATTGATGGAGGCTAAAGATTCTAGGGGCAGAGGTGACACAGTTTAGACACGGGGACTTTTTGTTCAAAGATGAATTATGGGACATTCTCTGCTTATAGTAATAATAGTAATAATATACACACTATCATTGTGTACTGCTACTTAACCTGTCTCCCTGTCTTTTCACAGTAGTCATATATCTTCAAGAATGTCCTCATTATTTTCCTCAATCTCTTAGAATACCTAGCCTCCTTCAAAGAACAATACAGATGCCATTTTCTCTCCAGAAACTCCTCTTCCCTTATCATCTCCATTTCCCTTTTTTTATTCCTTAATATGTGATGGGCTATAGCAGGGATTCCAAGGTAAAACTTTATGTCCATGTGTTAATTATAAAGGAGTAGGGGCGTCTAGGTGGCACAGTGAGTAAGAGCGCTGGCCTTGGAGTTGGGATGACCTGAGATCAAATCCGGCCTCAGAAAATGAGCACCCACACATAAATAATAACTAGCCGTGTAACCTTGAGCAAGTTACTTAACCCCAATTGCTTTAAAAAAAAATATAAAGGAGTCATGATCTGGATCTCTCTAATGAAATTTCAGAGTCTGGGAATATTGAAGTACTCCTAAATGCACAGTGGTACTGTGAGATCATTCACTGTAGTGGAAAAAGCATTCACTAATCTGACCTCAGTTGAAGTTCATTTATAACTTAGATGAAATATGATTCCATCTTCTAGTTGAGGAAACCAAGGTTCAGAGAGGTAATAGAATATACTTCTAAAGCCTGTAGGGATGTTAGAGGCCATCTAGTCTGATAAAGTGGGACTTAACTAAAGTCACATGGATGGGAAGGCAAAGATCCAGAATTGGAACCCATGACATCTAACTTCAGATAGGAACCTTAACCATCTTCAACTTCATTTTCACCCCAGCCAGTGCTATCTCTCAGTGGAGACACAGAATAGCAAATTTAGGCAATTGCAAAGATAAAATGAAAACCAAGGCCCATTGAAATGCTAGTATCAACACTCTCTAGGCCCTTAGTAAATTTGCCTCGGGCAGTTTTGACAGGGAAGGAATGATCTCATTTCTATTAGGAATATAACCTAGCAGTTTGACCATTGCTTTTACTGACAAGTGATACTAGAAAAGAAGTTGAAATTCTACCCTCATTTTTAAGATCCCATAAAAGTAAATGCAATCAAACTGTGATTTTTTTCAGGAACAAAGTTATTAATCAGAATTAGAGTTCTGATAAGATGAAATAGGCTTCCTAAGTCGAGAAAGACACTTTGAAAAAGGTGATAACATAGTTATCCCCTTGTCATATGTTATAATTGATAGGACTATTTGAAATTAATGGGCTTTGTAGTACAGTGGATTATTTCACTATGTGCTCAGTGCACAAATCTCTTCCACTTCTTCGATTTCAGCCCATGTCCTGAATTAGGCTAAAGGGAAGGGAGGGGAAATGAAAGATCAGAATCTGCTGGTACTGTAGGCTTTGGAGTATGGTCTTGACCGTGAAAAAAATATTTTAACATCCAGCTTTGGATTATGTCAGAGAAATTCAACAAACAAATCCACAACAACATGGTATTAAATCCCCCTTCCCTGTAAGACTGTCAGCCTTACACTAGCCTATAGATACCAAGCCTACTCTCAGGGGGCTTACAGTCTAGGTGGGAGAGGGGGGATGGAATATATACACAAATAACTATTTCCTTAAGTGCCTAGGGAGGATTGAATAAGGTGTCCTCATACTTATCCTTATTCAAATGGCATATAGGTCCCTTTCATATATTCTCAGTAAGTTTGCTTTCTACTAGAGAACGTTTAGAAAGGCATGAAGGAAGAGTTGCACCTTGAAGGATGGTTAGGATCAGAAAAGGAGCAAATGTATTGGGAAAAGTGTGGTATGTCAGATCCCGGATAGTGGAATGGTTTTCACAAATTCCATGAAGCAAGAGAAGGCAACTTGAGAATGGGGAAAAGTGGGTAGTATTTTTGTCTTAAATATAAGGAACTGCCATATGTATGGCAGTTTGGTTTACCAAAGTACTTTACTTCAGATCCTCACAATAACATTTTCAAATAGGAGCTGAAAATATTAACATTATATTCATTTTACAAATGAAAAAACAGATTCAGTGTGGAGGGTGATATGACAGATGTCTCATGACAAGTAAATGTTAGAAATAGGGTTTAAAACCAAGTCTTTTTAGTTCATGTCTAGTCTTATATACCATGCTGTATTAGAGATATATGAAAGGGACCTATATGCCATTTGAATGGAAAGGTGGTTTTGATCAAAGTTATAAAGGGCCTTGTGTTCCAGGATGTTGAGTGTGTATTTCAAAAGATTGATCTGAATAAACACATGTTTCTAATGAGTAATATTGAAAAAATGTTAATTACTCTGAGTTTGTGTTCCCCATTAGAGATAGTATAAGAAGTCTTATAAACTTGGTAACAAATCATATTTGAATTAAATTCATATTACTTTAAAAATCACTTGTCTGAAGATTGAATAGTTTAATAAATGTTAACTGACAACCACAGTATTAGTGAACTGCCCATATTCACATGTTCTAATGTTTCACTGTGTGTTCCCACTTTAGAGGAAAAAAAGAGCATATAAATGGAGGTGGTTGGTGTCTAAGAAGTTATCTAGTTCAATTCCCTCATTTTGAAAAGAAAAAAAAATAAGGCCAAATGAGCATGACTTGTTCAAGGTTGCAAATGAGATAGGGCCAATGCCAAGACTAAGTTTGGAATTTACTTCTCTCTATTCTTGGCTTGATAGCCTGTGTCTTTGTCTATTCGAGAATATGACACTGTAAAAATGGCAACTGAACAATGGGGACCTCATCACCAGAATGCCAACTACAATACAAGTTATAATGGAAGGCTTAAGAGGGGATAGAGAGGGTAGTATGGTTGGCATTGAGCTCAGAAGAAAATGTACAGGAAGCTTTGATATGAAAAATTGAACCTAGTTTACTATACCTAATTAAAGGAAATTTTCTTTAATAACTCTAGGAAATCATTCAAATATTAGCAGCTATTCCTATTCTTGGAGTATTACCTTCCTCATAGGGGTAGCGGCAAGGTAAGTCCCTCTGTGAGGAATAAGATTATACAAACCAAGGCCCCAATTCAATATGACCTTTCTATTACCCTGAGTTGTTTGGGAACAGAGATCCTGAGAAGCCTGGCCAGGTCCTTGAGAAGAGATATGATAACTGCCCAGTTCCTGGAACTAGCCACTCCAAGGAAACATCGTTCTTGGGTGGGGGGGCCTTGGAGGGATTGGCCTCCATCCCAGGCCTCACACCAGATATGATGCTTGCTGGAAACACCTGGCAATATGCCTTCTTGGTTCTCAGCACTACTTAAACTGTAAGATTCAGACCCCAAATTGGAATCTCACCCACAGAGAGGATGATCTGCCTGGGACCCTCCCGTGCAGGACCCTGATGGCTGTATCAGGATTCCCCAGTTTGTGTGGTCAGGTGTTGGTGCTTCCCCACAATGGTAATGCTTGTAAATATGAAATAAATAAATATATATATATATATATATATATATATATATATATATATATATATATATATATATATCCACTATTAGTCATAGTTGTTCTTATTCTGCTATCTTTAAGCCTCTTATTCTGTTATCTCTGATTTCTTTCTCACTTGCCTATATATACATATACTCTGAATAAATATTCTAAAGAAATTGCCTTAGGTCTTTCTTGGAGTGTAGAGCATTCCCTTTACTCG
This sequence comes from Gymnobelideus leadbeateri, assembly GCA_011680675.1. NCBI lineage: Eukaryota > Metazoa > Chordata > Mammalia > Diprotodontia > Petauridae > Gymnobelideus > Gymnobelideus leadbeateri. Next base: position 97,221 of record WOXC01004348.1, read on the forward strand.
AATTCTGAACCTCCTTAATTGGACACTAGGTAACCTAGGTTCCCTTGGTATTGTCCTAGACTCCTCATCTTCTCTCATTTCCCCACATTCAATGTGTTGCCAAGTGCTATCAATTATATCTTCATGAAATCTCTTCCATTTACACTTTTCTTTCTCTCTTTTTGACAGTCACCACCCCAGTACAGATATTCATTACTTCAGGACTGGAAATAACAAGAGCTCCCTGCTCACATCTCTCCCCTCTCTAGTTGATGAAACTCAGCTATCAAACTGATCTTCCTAAAGCATAGATCTGACTATGTCATATTTGCCCCATTCAATAAACTCCAGTGCCTCCTTATTCTCTTTATTATAATATCAAATCCTATTTGGTACCCAAAACCCTTTATATCCTGACTTTCTTGCCTTTCCAATCTTCTTACTCTACTCTATGAACTCTACATTTCAGTGGCACTGGCTTCCTTACTCTTCCTGTACAAAATTTTCCATGGAAATGGAGATCTCCCAAATACCTGGAGTTTCTTCCTCCATATTTCTATTTTCTTTCAAATCTCAATTGAGGTTTTACCTTCTTCAAGAATCCTTCCCTAATCCTTTTCAATCATAATGTCCTCCCTCTGAGACTACTCCTTAACTTTTCTTTTCCTGTAAGTATTATATTTGCATATAGTTGTCTTCCTGTTGTCTCCTCTTTAGACTTCGAGCTCCACAAGAGCAGGGATGAGCTTTTCCCTTTCTTTGTGTCCCAAGCAATTAGCACAATGAATGACACATAGTCAGTGCTTAATGAATATTTACTGACTTTTCTTGAAGTCTTTCAAGACTATAAACAATTGCTTACCCATTTTTGTTTCTGCTTCTGGATGCAAAGTGTAGTATAATAGAATTAAGGGTTACAAAAGTTGTCATGTGAAATAAGCATGTGCATAGGGTGGAGAATTAGAGAGATTTGATTTATTCTGTTTGATCGAAGAGGGAGAAATCAGACCACTGAATGAAAGATCTTCAATCCTTTCAGTTAGGTCAGACTCTTTGTGACCCCATTTAGGGTTTTCTTGGTAAATATTGGAGTAGTTTACCATTTCCTTCTCCATTTCATATCACAGATGAGAACACTGAGGCAAAAAGGGTTAAGTGACTTGCCAAGCATCACAACGCTAAATAATTTCTTTGACTAACCAGATTTGAACTCATAAAGAGGAGTCTGACTCCAGGATCAGTGCTCTATCCACTGTGCCATGTAGGTGCCCAAGTGAGAGTTTTAGGGAGGCAAATTTGAGCTCAGTAGAAGGCAGAATTTTCTAACAGTGAGATATATCCAGAAATAGAGTGTCCTCTTTCATGAAGCACCAAGTTCCTCCTCGGTGGCAGTCTTCACACTAAGAGTTTATTCAGTGAATTGCTGGTCCATGTAGGTATTAAACTTAATGACCTGTGAGGTCATTAGGGCAGTAATTGTTTTGTAGCATCCTATTACATTCTTCTTTAAGTAGAATAAAGGAACTATAAGGCACGTTTATGATCCCTAAGTGTACAATCCATTCATTTTCACTCTAGTTTCTATGGTAATACCTATGTGATGGTAGACAAACTAAATATAGAATTTGAGATTTTATAGTCTATGAAACACCCAGGGTAAAAACTCAGATGGATATGTATTTCATGAAAATCACTTTGTTAGATGAATAGAGGATGGACTGATGCAGATAACAATACATTTATGACAATATATCATGGGATTAGACATCTAGAGGTGAAAGAGACTTTGGAATATAACTAGTGTAATCCCCTGATTCTATTGTTTGGGAAACTGAGGTCTAGGGTCAATCAGTCAACAAACATTTGTTAAGAATCTAATATGTGCCAGACACTGCCTGAAGCACGAATGATACAAAGAGAGGCAAAACATGGTCCCTGAACTAAGAGAACTGTAATGACAAGCACAGAAGTAGTTCACACCTTGTTTCAGCTATTAAATTAACACCTTGTTTCAGTTCAAATTTGTTTTGAGCCTTTTATTAAGTTAAGAAACAGAACATGTGAACCCCACAACTTGTGAGCCCTAGAACTTGTGAACTCTTGAGGAGGAGCTAATGACTACATAAGGGGAGCCCCAGGGCTAGAGACAGAAAAATTGAGAAGAGGACTCTGGTAGTAGCAGAGTCAAGAAGGAGAAAACTTGTGGTATCCCAGCACTCTGTTTGTTTGCTCTATCTGCGTTGATGTTTGTTTGTGATAATTTGAATAGAAGCCCTGGGACCTTACTGGAAGCCCTGAAAGAGGATTTTCTGGTTGTATGTTTACAGAAGTCCTGGAGGGGGGTTTTGAGGGTCCTGGGACTTTACTGATGATTTGTGCTGACCTCTCAGACCTTGTTTGTGGGTCTGTCTTGATTTCACAGGCAAAGAGTAAATTAATGACGATGCCTGCAATATTATGAATATCATTGTGGCTCTGTCGAGCTTTGTCTTCCCAGAAACAGGAAATGTGAAGGACTTGAAGTGGACAAGACACTGTGAATGTCAATATGGAACAGGAAATGGATGAAGAACTGGGCAAGGAGCTGGACAAGGAACTGGGAGCTGCCTGCCTTTGAACCCAGGTGACAGTTGGAGCTGGAACCATGGAAGAGGAAACATGGAAGCTCAGAGCCAGCCTCAAGTCAAGTTGAAATAAGACTTTACTTGGATACTGTGTTCTGACTGAGAAGATTATGATTTATTGTTTTCTAGGGATGGAAAACTTTGAATTTTGTACTTTATGATTGAATTAAGGATTTTGTGATTTACTAAATGATTATACTATGTTGAAAGCTATTATGACTACTTTGGTGAAAACAATGTGGCCATTTTAGTGATAAGTCATTGTGAATAGTGTATTTTGATTTTTTGTGATAAGTTGTAACATTGTGAATGCTGTATCTTGATTTTCTGTGAATGTTTTGCTATTATTTTTATTTAATAAATAGAGAGTTCACAATACTATGTAATCAGAATCTTAAAAGATGTCCACAGAAGGAGTCCTCTGGAAAGCTGCTTGTTCATGGCTTTACAGGAACTCACAATCTAATTGGGTAGAAAATAAGCAAAAAATATTTACAAACTGTATATAGGATGACTAGGAAATAATTACCAGAGGGAAGGCATTAGGATTAAGAGAGGTTAAGAAAGGCTTCTATAGAAAGTAGGATATAAGTTTGGGAAATAAAGGAAGTTAAGGAAGCTAGTAGGTAGAGATAAGGAAGGAGAACATTGTAGGAATAGGGACATTCAGAGAAAATGCCTGGAGCTGAGGTGAAGTTTCTTAATTTTGGAATTTCAGAGAGGCCAGTGTCACTAGATCAAATAATATATATGAGAGTATGAAGTAAAGAACCTGGAAGTGTAGAAGCGGGGAGGTTATAAAGGACTTTTAATGCCAAATAGAGGATTTAATACTTGATCCTGGAAGCAATAGGGAGTCAATGGGATGTATTGAATTAGGGGTGACTATAATGGAAATGCACATTTAAAGATCTTCCCTGCCCCTAGCTTAAGTGCACCTGGAGCCTGTGGTGGGAGGCTTGTTTTGCAGGAAAGCCCACACCTTGATACTTTGTGATTGGGCAGTGGGTCAAGGAGGTTGTTACATTCTCTGAGCCAGGAGAAGGCTATATAAACTCTGATGAGAGGCTTTGCTTTGGGGCTCACTTTGAGAAGTGTTGTGTGATTTGACCAGATGAGACTCTGGGAAGCCTTTGTTGAGAGCCCCCCGGCTTTGAAAACCCAGATGTTGATGCTTCCCTCTCTGGTAACTGTGATTTGGTATTGATATAATGGTTGGACAGTTTGGAAGCCTGTCTGTTTGATCTGTAAGTTCTGTAACTGAAGTTTGGGGTGCTGACCTTTTTCCCCTGAACTAGGTAATGTGTGTTTGTTTGATTAAAGTAAGCTTGTTAACCCATTTTGAGTTGCTTTCCTTTACAAAAGTAGATCTGAGAACTGTGTTGGCAGCCACTCTGGGGATGCTGGGGTGCTTGCTGCTACAAAATGGCGACGAGGGATGGGATCTGCTGAGTAAAAGGAAAGTATGGGGGTTGGGATAATTGTTTGTTTCCCAGTTGTGGTAGCTGTGATTCTGTGGAGCCATGGAGCAGGAGAGAAGAATGGCCTGCATGCTGACTTCACTGAGCTCAGAGCAGGAATGGTGAGCTGCCTGCATGGAGACCTGTGGAGAAGCCAGGAGCTGCTGCCTTCTGCTGGAGGAGAAGGAACCCAGGAGTTTGGAGTTCAGCCACAGGACAAGATAAGGACTGTGTGGCAAAGCTGGGGCACTGAATGTGTTTCCTTGCTGCATCCCACAGTTTGGGACCCACGGGGAGGATGGACTTGTGACTATGGTGGGTGGGGTGAAGTGCCATGGACCCCAAGGACCCCACTTTGGTTTTGTTGCTCAGCTCCCTCTCTGGACTTGGAAGCAGGGACTGGAGCAGTGTTGTGGGAAGGACACCCCCCTCCTCCCAAGAGAACTTTATGTGATAATGCTTTGTATTTTGTGAATTGATGTGAAAATGCAATGTACTTTGTTTAAGACCCAGTGGCCACTTTGGTAACTTTAAATGTACCTTGAAAATATGACTTAAGGGATGGTTAGTGATAATTGAAATGTAAATTGTCTATGCTATGGGCATACTTAGTAAGACTTTACTGAATAAGTGACTAATTGTACTTTGAGATATTGTTACAGATAAGAGACTAATTGAGTTAATCAAGACTTTGCCTTTGTACTTTGAGTGGAAGACTTGTACTTTGAAAACTGATGTAACTGATTGAGTTAACTTAAGAGTGACTATTTTTTGATTTTACTAATAAGTGACTGAGTTAACATTTGCCCCATGAGTGGAAGATTGGACTATTGTATTTTGAGATTATATTGTGATTTTCTTTTTTTTTTTTTTTCTTTCTTAAGCAATTGGGGTTAAGTAACTTGCTCAAGGTTACACGGCTAGTCATTTGATTTATGTGTGGGTGCTCATTTTCTGAGGCCGGATCTGATCTCGGGTCATCCAAACTCCAAGGCCGGCGCTCTTACTCACTGCGCCACCTAGCCGCCCCTTTAGGGCAATTGGGGTTAAGTAACTTGCCCAAGGTTACACGGCTAGGTTTTTGTTTGTGCGGATTAGGTGTCGGAGGCTGGCTCCGAACTCAGGTCCTTCTGATTCCAGGGCCGGCGCTCTATTCACTGCGCCACCTAGCCGCCCCGTGATTTTCTTATGTACCTGGAAAATGTGACCTAAGAGATGTTTAGTGCTAATTCAAATGTAAATTGTGTATGCTATGGGCATGAAAGATCTTGGGGCCAAATGTAATGGAAATGCACATTTAAAGATCTTCCCTGCCCCTAGCTTAAGTGCACCTGGAGCCTGTGGTGGGAGGCTTGTTTTGCAGGAAAGCCCACACCTTGATACTTTGTGATTGGGCAGTGGGTCAAGGAGGTTGTTACATTCTCTGAGCCCAGGAGAAGGCTATATAAACTCTGATGAGAGGCTTTGCTTTGGGGCTCACTTTGAGAAGTGTTGTGTGATTTGACCAGATGAGACTCTGGGAAGCCTTTGTTGAGAACCCAGATGTTGATGCTTCCCTCTCTGGTAACTGTGATTTGGTATTGATGCATGTAATGTTGGGACAGTTTGGAAGCCTGTCTGATCTGTAAGTTCTGTAACTCTAAAGTTCAGGGTGCTGACCTTTTCCCCCTGAACTAGGTAATGTATGTTTGTTTGATTAAGCTTGTTAACCCATTTTGAGTTGCTTTCCTTTTGAAAAGCAGATCTAAGAACCTGTGTTGGCAGTCACCCTGGGGATATTGGGGTGCTTGCTGCTACAGTGACTCAGATGGATATGTACTTCATGATAATCACTTTGTTAGATGAATAGAGGATGGACTGGAGTGGGGAGAAATGGGTGGCAGGTAGACCAACCAGCAGGATCTTGTACTAATCCAGCTATGAAGCGATAAGTGCCTCTCCCAGCAATATCAGAGGAGAGGAAGGATAATAAAAGATGCTGTAAATGTGAATTTGATAAACCTTGGTAGCTGATTGGATATTGGCATGTATATTAGAGGGATAGTGAGGAGTCAAAGAAGATACTGGAGTAGCAAGCCTGGGTGATTGAGAAGATGGTCGTGTCCCCAACAGAAGTAGGGGGAGTTTAGAAGGGTAGAGGTCTTTTGGGGAAAGATAACGAATATAGTTTGGAACATGCTGAGTTTAAGACATTTACTGGACGTCCAGCTCTAAATGCTTGAAAGGCAGTTGGAGATTAAAGAATGAGGGTTAGCAAAGAAATTTGGGCTGGATACAGAGATTTGAGAATCATAAGCATAGAAATTATAATTAAATCTATAGTTGCCATTGAGATCACCAAATGAAGTAGTATAGAGGAAAGAACCGTGTAAAACATTCTTCATTAATGGGCATAGCCTAGATGAGAATCCAGAAAAGAAGTCTGATGAGTGGTTTGATAGATTGGAAGAGAATCAGGACAGAGTAGTATGCTGAAAACCTAGAGATAGGAAAGTGTCAAGGAGAAGAAAAACTAGAGGTCAAGAAGAATGTAGACTGAGAAGATCACTGGTAACTTTGGAGAGAGCAGTTTCAGTGGAATGATGAGGTCAGAAGTCTAGATACATTACATGCTTTAGCCAAGGTCACATAAGTAGTGAGTATTTTGGTGTCAGATTTAAAGCAAGGTTCTTTCCTACAGTCATTTCTCTTTGATGTATGATGTTATCTCTGTAAAAATCAGAATGATCTCCATGAGGCAGTTAAAGTGGGTCACAAATAAAGGATCACAAATAAAGTAAATGTCACAGGTCAAATTTGAGTGCAAGTATTTCTTACTCAAGTCAAGCAAATTTTTTGACTATGCCACCTTGTCTCTAAAGATTTCTACATAATGATATTCATCAAGTTAAAAAATGAACAATATGGTATAAAATTGCATGACTTTTGCAACATTCTGTGAGTATTCTATCAGGTACTATGGTGAATACATGAAGATAAAATATAAAATCAACCCTTTGGGAATACAAACCAGAAACATAAAATTGTATATAATTAAATGGTAGGTAGAAATCTTCTACCAAATAGGGGACTGGACAAGGTGGGTGAGAAAATTACCAAAGAAGAGATTCTATAATTTTAAATGGCACAATGGGAGGGGCACATGCCATGAGATTTGTCAAGGAGTTAGTGATTGACATAAGCAAATGTATTCTGGGGAGCCCTCATGGGTTACTGAAGGGTGGTAAGACTTGTGGAAGTATGACTTAATTGAATAACATTTTAAAGGAGGAAAATAATGAATCAAGGCTTGGAGATATTAAATAATAGAATTCTGGTACAGAAAAGAAACTCGAAGGTCATTGTTTCTGTCTTAGTTAAATAAGGAAACTGGAGTTGATGAGGGAAATGACAACTACCTAATTTAGAACATTCATCTCCTGGTATTCAGTTCTCTATTTAGATCTTTTTTTCCCCTTCTATACCTCATCTGCCGCAATTTTCACATTGTCAACGTATGTAAACATTGTCAACCCTTAGTTGCACTAGAATAATTGTAAATATTTATGATGAATTTTACGTATGTAACTCTTTGGATTTCATGCTCACACTCCTAAGAAGTAGGTGATGTTATTATTCTCATGTTACATAATGAAAATGGTGCTGAAAATGGTTAAGCAATTTGCCTTGCAAAGAATAAGTATCTAGATTTGAACTCAAGTCTCCCTAACTACAACTCTGAGAGTCAGTTTTCTGAATTTATGTATGAAAATGACTCAAATTCAAATTCAACATAAACTTGTTGAATGGCTTTCAAGACTCAGCCACAATCTAATGTTTTGTTGTTGGTTGTTTTTCACAACTGTATAATTTGTTGCAAATGACTTTATCTTTTGGAGAATCTACCTTCACTCAGGTTAAGTCAACAAAAACAGCAGACTAGTCTTTCTCAAAAAGAGGTCATTTCCTTCTCTTTTTTAATTCTTCCCATTCAAGAATAATCCTTTAAATTATGTAATATATATGAAACCATTAAAAAATAATGAATGTGCCTGTGCACTAGATAGCACAGTTATATAGAACACTGGGCTTAGAATCAGGAAGAATCAATTCCCTGAGATCAGATACAGCCTTAGATACTAACTGATTATGTGACCCTGGGCAAATCAATTAACTCTGAGTTTCCCTCAGTTCCTCATTTATAAAATGAGCTGGAGAAGAAAATGACAAACTACCCCTGTATCTTTGCCAAGAAAATCCCCAAATGGGGACACACAGAGTTTGAACACGACTTAAACAACTAAACAGCAACAATAGGAGTATTCTATATGAGGAGGTAAGGGTCATGTTGACCGAGTGAAATTACTGCTCCCTATGCTTTTGTTTTTTAAGGGGTGGAGAGGTAGTTAGGTGGTTTTAGCAAAGGCAATATTTACTCCTTCTAAAAATCCATTATAATGATGTTACTAGAGCCTAAGACATCAAGATATGACAGGGTAGGGAAGTCAATGATCATTAGAAATGCAATGAGAAGACCATAATTTAAGTTTTAATTTTGGCTAAGTTGTGTCATGTTTCTGAGCCTTTCTCATTTATACCTTTCTGTGTATAATGTGTATATACATATTTGTGTATATATGTATATGCATATGGGTATAAATGTCTGTTGTGGGGGTATGTATATATATATATATATATGTATGTATGTGTATATGTATATATATGAAAGCCATTTTGACTGGAACAGTGTATTAATATAGAAGAGGAATTGGCTGGAAAGAGAGGCAGGGATCAGATTGTGAAATTGCTTAATATTAAACATAGGGATTTGTATTTTAGAGGTGCCAAATAAGAGAGTCAGTGAAGCTTTTTAAATAAGGAAGTGGCATCGTTGATCTTATTCTTTAATGACATAAATTTGCTGACCTCATGGAAAATGAAGTGGAAAAGAATAACAGTGATAAATTAGGAGATTATTGCCAAAGTCCAGCTACTGTGATAACTTGGGCCAATGTGTGTGTGTGTGTGTGTGTGTGTGTGTGTGTGTGTGTGTGTGTGCTCAAAATCAGGGTTCAGGTGGTAAATTTATATACCCTAAGAACGAGCTTGGTTGAAAACAGGCTAGTGATAGCAGATATGGGAGAGAGCAGTCCTAATCAGACCAGATATTGTAGAGAAGTTCTTGAGGTCACTTATTGATACATTGATTGGTCAAAACTTGTACAGGGAGAATTTCTTTACCAGGAGTGAAATGGGGTAGGATCTAAGTTAATTAGCTAAGTCAGCAGAAGAAGAATGACTCAAGACCCTTGCAGTAAGTCAGAAGTTTCATCCAATCAAAAGTTGTGAGCACTATCGGCCTGTCACAGAGTTAATATAGATCACAACTGTGGAAAAATACGAACTGTCTTTCTTGGCTGATATGCTTTACAGGCTTCAAGACAACTTAGCCTAAATGACTCCACATTGCAGTCCTAACATTATAACATCAAACAATATGAAGCTTACAATTATCACAGCAGTATGCTCATTATGATTTTTTGTGAATTAGTTTAATAAAGTCAAAATAGGCATGCTTATCAAATTTAGATATGATATGATGGAGATAGACCAAGATCATCAAACCAGGATCTAAAAAAGTTCTCAACACATTACGTTAAAGTTAACAATATTAAATATAATTTGGATAAATGTGAAGGCTTATTCTTCGCATAAAACAGTAAATTGACATGTACAAGATAAGAATGCTATGGATAGATAACCATATTGATACTAATAAAAAAAGATCTAGGAGTTTTAATAAACTGATAAGTAAATATATATTAAAATGTGGCACAGCCAAATAAGCTAAAAAAAATCTAAAACCTCTTTAAAGTTTCAGAGTATCTAGGGCTTGGTTACATCTGTAATATTCCATTCTCTTCTGGCTGCCACATTTTAGAAAGAACACTTGATGAACTAGAGAGAATGCACAGGAAAGCAATCAGCACAATGAAGGGTCTTGAACTTTTGATATAGATTTATCATTTGAAAAAACTAAAGGTATTTAGATGAGATGAGATAACATTTAGGGGAGATGCAACATTCAAGAAAGACTGTGATGAGAAGAATTCTGGAGATCATGCTATTTTGGATGAAATATTCAGAATGTTTAGCTCAGAGAAAAGAAATACTTTAAAGGAGAACATTATTACAATATTAACCTATATCAAGGGCCATAATATACTGTTACTATTGCACTGTCTAATATTGCTGTAACTATGATGTGTAAGTCTACCAAAGCATGTGTTACCATGGTCTGAAGAGTGTGAATGGAAGAGTATTTAGATATTTCTGTGTGGCTTCAGAAGGAAGAAGTAGGTACAGTATTGCAATTTAATAGTATTGCAGAGTTCAACTTAATATTACAGGAGAACATTTCCCCAAAATGAAAACTATTGGATAATATGGTGTCCTGCCTTGATATGTAATGGGTTCTCAGTAACTAGATGTTTTCTGATGAAACTCAGGTACCACTTGTTAGGCACGTTGTAGAGGGGAGCCTCACTCAATAAGGCATATACCAATCATTTCAGAAGGCCCTTTCCAATTTTGAGACTGTGATTCTACAAAGCAGTTCTGTTTTATTACAATATATTAGGTCGTTTACAGAAGGCATGGGATAAGACAGGAGAAGAGGATTGAGTCAGAAGTCAGAATGGGATATTAGGGATTTGAAAAGACTGCTAATGAAACATGCCTCCCATTGAAAGGATACTGAGCAATCATGGATCGGCCTTGCAGATGGAAAGCTATATTCTCAGATATGGTTAATACATTGGTGTGGGTGTGTGTCTGTGTGTGTGTTTGCAAAGGAGGGCTTCTATTAAGGTTGAAAGTGGTAAGACTTCATGTAATGATAGATATGGGAGAAAGAAAATATTTCTTTTACTACTATAATACCTCACCTACATTTTTGTGATATAGATATACATATATTTGTGATATAGATATACAAATTTGTGATATAGATATACACATATTTAAACCTTAAAACTTTTGTGATATACTATGTAGATGGATAAATATATACATATACCTATAATTATATCTATATGTGTATATTATATACATATACCTATGATTATCTATATGTGTATATTATATACATACATATGCATATATGCATATATATAAATGCATATACAAACATTTATACATGCACATCTTTAAAACCTGTATGTAACTATTCATTGTTTCTTATGCATGTCCCTTCTCATTGTATATTGAAATATTTATGTGTTGGTTTTTTTTATTATTTCATCAACAGTATTTTTTAAGTTAATGAAAAGAAAGTACCTTGTAGCCAAGTTGTATAGGATTCCAAATGTCAAAATAAAGAGCCCTATTGGCTTGACATGGGGATCCACTGAGGGAAGTAGCCGAATTAGATTTAGTATGTGGAATAGGAAGACGTGATGCAAAAGCTAAATTAATTAAGTGAGATGCTTGATGCTTTATTTCAGTAGTTTGAATTTAGATGAAAAAAAGAATCAGCATAGAATATCTTATCATTAAAATGATTCAGTCATCTCTAGCCCCCTGTAGTATTTCATTTTTTATTGAGGATACTTATGAAGTCCCTAATGCAGCCTCCTTTGGGGACCATTCATTCATGTAAATATTTATCCAGGACCTACTACGTGATTAAGTCTAGTTAATAGCACTATGACCTTTAACTCAAAAGGGTTTGGGTTTATGCTGTGTGACCCTAGGAAATTTATTTAAGCTTTCAGTTTCCTAAAGCAAATCTCTAAAACCAGAAATTGTAGATGAGTTGTTGATTTGTACTGCTGAGGAGTTTTCTACACCTATCTATGCAGAGAATTTCCTACAGAGAAGAAAACAAGTCTGAACTTAAAGAAAAATGCGTGTGTTAGGTTCCATTATATAATGGTTCTGGTTGTAATAAATGAACAACAGCAATTCCCATGCTGAAGGACATTATATTCTAGGTTAGAAGGAAGAATTCATCCTTTACTCAGAAAAAAAGCACAAAATGCCATAAGCAAGGATAGAATACAGACAACTGGGCGAGACTAAAGTATGGTCACAAATTCATTCCTTTCAAGCTAATCCATGGAGGATGTCGACTTAAGAAACAATGACTTGTTTAGATACGACCAAAGGGCCACCCACAAATGAAGTCTTCTTCATCACCAATCTCAAACACATGCCTGGAATCAAACACATGTCAAAATTTATCCCAAACCCCAGACTAGGCTTAGAGATACACATAAAAATCTTGCCAGGGAAAACCAAGTAACTCAGATGCAATATATTTGTATTCTGTCACTGATGCACTGTCTAATGTTGCTGTAACTATGATGTATAGGTCTATCAAAGCATGTGTTACCATGGTCTGAATTTCCAGACTGGAGAAAAATGATTAATGTTGAGATTTGCATTCGATGTGGGCTTGGACATCAATATTTCAGCTTAGGTAAACAGGAGCTTTGCGTAATTTATTGGTTCTCATTATGGATGGCTTGTAGAAGCCAAATTCCCTTCTGCTTGGAAAATTCCCCCTCTGCCTCTGAAATGACCTTTCATGCTCCACAAATCAATCTAGCAGAAATGAAGCAAGTTGGTTAATATTTTAGGGGGAAAAATGACTTCACATGTCAGGAACTTAATTGTTATGATTCTGACCCATTTTGAAATTAGTTAACATTTGCTTCAGGTCCCTAGCTTCCTGCATTATTCATTTTGATCTTGGCCTCTCTCAAGACTTTCTAGTATAGTGTCCCGAACAACGGAGGTGATAGTCCCCTTGTGCTGCTGTGACCTGCAATTCTGCAAGTACATCAGGAGCTTCTTGCTCTGTTCTGGGTGTACATTTTAGGAAGAATACTGATAACCAGGAATCTCTAAAGAGGAGGGGGGGTGAAGACTTGTAATCCAGGATAGTAATGGTGATTGAAGGAACACGAGAACAAGGGATGTTCACTTGGGAAAGTGAATGTGGGGATGAGGTGTCATGGTTACTGTCATCAAATATTTGAGACTGATCTGTAGAACAGAAATTGAATGTCTCTGTTCAGAGTTAAAAGGACATTCAAACATGAAAGTAGGCCCAAGTTCCTATCAATAAAAGGAAGATCTTCTTAACAACTGGGGAATCAAATCAGTTAAAATGTATTTATTAAGAACCTACTTTGTGTCAAGTACTGTGGTAGGTGCTTCTAGTAAAATTGCCAAGAATAAAATAACCTCAAATCTCAAAGAATTCACATTGTGATAAAGAGTCACATTCTAATGTTTGATGAGGTAGTGACTTGCCCATTGCATCAGGTCTCCAAGCAGTAGCTAAATAACTATTTGCCACTGATGATATAGAAAAGAATCGACTACCAATCAAGGTCTGATTGTATCATCTCTGCAGCTGACCACAAAAGTATATAGCATTCTAAAAATATAGAAAGAGATGTTGAGCTTAAAAATCACTGAATAAGCCAGAATCAATGTGGTTTGTCCAAAGAGCTCTGCAAATACCCCGCCTTTTTGTGTATCTCTGCTTTAAATAGCAAAGGCTCTATGGAATTCAATGTGCATCACCCAGCAATTTCCCTGGGAAGGTTCTGTGTTCCAGCAAGTGTCAGAAGTTAATCAAAGGGTAACAATGCCAAAGTAGACAAAGAAGCTTTTTGGTGGCGAGCACCAGACCATGTTGTCAGTCACTGTCAAAATCAGAGGTCACTGCAGCATATGCTATTTTTTTCCCGTGACAGCATATTCCCGCCGACAAAGGTCAGTGCTTCTATGGCATAAATCTATTAGCCTATTGTTGTCATAAGAACCGTAAGGAAAAGACATTGAGTCAGATGTTTGAAGCAGATATAACATCCTCTGCAGTTCATTTCTGTAAATGCCTGAATTTGGCATTTTTCTTCAGCCATCCTGACAGTCATCATTTGGGCCCTTTATTCTGAACTCTGTGTCCTTTCTCATAGAGTGTCTGCAGAGAGGGAGCGTATAGTCCTGACAGCCTCTGCTGCACTCTAATACCTCCAGCATATGCTCAGTGCTGGGCACCACGTTTTAGGAAAGATATTAACAAATGTTTTGTCCACTTCTTGTGCCATAGTTTAGCAAGCACATTGTTAATGCATGGCACAGATGACCAGTAAAGTTGCAGAAATCACAAATCAAGCCATATGAGGTTTAGTCTAAGGAGCTAGGTAGAATCTGTTAAGAGGAAATTTAATAAAGACAAATACTAGGTTTATACCATCAAAGAGATCAAATAGAGGAAAAATCTATATGTGTCAACATATTTGTAGGAATATATTCCATAGCAGTAAAGAACTGGAAACAAAGTTCAGTGTTATCAAAAAGAGAAAAGTCAAACAAGTTGTGATATATGAATATAGAAATGTGTTCCATAAGATATGTTCAATGTGAAGAATACAGAAAAGCACGGAACAACTTAAAATAAATGATGCAATACGAAATAAGAAGGACCGAGGAATAATATGCATAATTAAAGTATAGATAGAGAGTGAAAAATTAATAAGAACAATGGATACCATATAATTATAATGACTAAAGTCATTTCTAAAGAGGTAATGGGAAAATACATCTCACTCTCTTCTTGAGACAGGGACTATCGATGTGACATCACACTTAGTGGCAGCTTACATTAGTAAGTTGGTTAGTTTACTGAATTGTTTTCTCTGTTTCCCCCTCTCAAATTCTCTCTCTCTCTCTCTCTCTCTCTCTCTCTCTCTCTCTCTCTCTCTCTCTCTCTCTCACACACACACACACACACACACACACACACACAGATACACACACACACCCTACACACACATTCCTATTCTTTGTTAAAAAACTAACCCTTTGAGTAGAGCAAGGGGGAGGGATACACACCTGTGTGTGCTATGTGCATATATATGTGTGTATGTATGTATAGATACATGTATGTATATATATGAAAATTAAAATAATGTAATTTTTAAAAAATATATTTACAAGTACAGGAAAAAATGTTACCCATAACTTCCATTTCTTGGTCTTAGTTCCCATGGGGGGGCTAAAAGTCTAATCCCTTTTCAGCATAACAAACTTTCAAATATATAAAGACAGAAATTATGTCCTTAGCGTATTTCTTCTTTCACCACTTAAATATTCCCAGTTCTTTCAAGCAATTCCTATGAGTATCAAATGATCTCATCTGAGGGTCACAGCAATCTTGTGAGTAGATAGCACAGGCATTATACCCATTTTACAGATATGGAAACAGAGGTTCAGAATGATTAAATGACTTATTCATAGTCACAGAGTTGATGCAAGTCAGAAGCTGGATTTGAACCCAGATCTTCTGCACTTCTAATCTATTCCTCTAATGCCACACTGTCCTCCTACCCTGTCTCTCTACCAACCAACAGCTATTGATAAAATGGATGCCTTTAGAACCATTAAATAAACTGGGTACTTTTAGTAGAATGTCTAGATACCCTCAGCTGAAAAACTTAAAAGCTGAGTCAACTTGGTATACAATTCAACACCGTTGTCAGAAGAGACCAATGTGTGAACTCCTTTTGTATGAATTCTATTCCACTTTCCAGTCACCCAGAGTTCTTCTTTTTCTGCCACATTACTTGAGTTAGCTAAAAACCACCTCAGTGATGAGACCTAATAGCTGTCTCACAGATGAATTGCAATTGTCTTAAAGGAAGGCATTTTCATTTCTGTGAACTTGGTTAATAATAACTCCTATTTCTATGACATTTTGAGGCTTATGATTATAAGAGCTAGCATTTTTACAGAGTTTTAGGGTTTTCCGAAGCACTATACACATGCCATCTCATTTTGTCCTCACAACAACCCTGAAAGTAGATGTTATTTTTATTTCCCATTTCATTGATGAGGAAACTGAAGCATACAGTGGTTAAATGAGAAGCCTGGGATCATAAGTTAATAATTGTCTGAGGCAAAGCTTGAACTCAGGTCTTCCTGACTCGGACTTACTAAGAACTTTCCTCATAACAATTCCATGGGGGGGAGATTTTTATCACCATTTTTTACAGGAGAAAAAACAGAGAAAGAGAAGAATTAAGCAATTAACTAATTTGATATAGTTAATAGGTAGAAAAGCTAGCACTGGAACTCGGGTCTCTAGGCTAATGTTATTTCTGCTACATCATGTAGGAAAAAGTCAAAATATCATAGATTTTGCTAGGAAAATAACTTAGAAGTCATGTAATTCAACTCCCCTTATTTGAAAGATAAGAATTAAGCACAAGGAAGATTAATGACTTTCCCAAGGTAACATAGTTATGTCTAAATTGCTGAATTTAAGTCATCTGACATAGGAAGAAGGAAGAATAATAAATGCATTCATTTGGGAGTGTCACAGGGACTGGGCAAGAAGCATCAAATCAATAATAATCATAGGTCTTGTCAGGAGAAAACTAAAAGCTAATCCTTTGCCCTTCCTCTTTTTTGATTTTAACAGATAATAAAATCAAATAGAATCATGTTAAATAGAATAATGGAAATGATTAAGAATTAAAGTTAGAAAGAATAATGGAAAACATGGAATTTCAGAAATAGAAAGGACTACGAATGTCTCCTATTCCAACTCTTCCACTATGCAAAAATACGATCAATAATATGCTTCACCTTCTTTATGGTTGAACACTCACAGTGGCAATAAACTACCCTGTCTCACAGAACTTGTAAACCCCTTTTTCCTTAGTTATTATGTACTTGTCAAGCTTCTTCTTCTATCTGGCCTCTGCTCTAGTGTCCTACAATTAGGAACTATGTCCCTTTGGGGACCATCTGGGCATCCTATTGGCTCATGGCCTCTCCACTAGGTCATGAATTATCTCCTGGTTCTCCTTGAAAACCTCCTGTGACAGCACATTTACCACCTAAAGCAGCCCAATTCCATTTTGGAGAGTTTTAAGTTCTAGGTATCTTTTGCTTATATGATTGGTTCCCATGATAAATAAAAACATTAAACTTAAAAAGCTGTTTCCAACACAGGAACTTTCTAGAAATCCCTTTAAGCACAGATAGCATCAGGTGTATTTATAAATTCAATTCATAGAATGAACCATTATGGCCATGTTCAAGCCTCTTCTTAGCTTGGCTCAGATATTCCATTCCCCCTCATAGAGGAGATGAATATGCCATAGGGACACACTATGGGGTAGTGGAAACCCATTAGTCTTGACGTCACAAGATAAGAGCTGAAGTCTCAAATCCATCATTTATCCCCTGTGGGCACCTAGGCAAGTAACTTCATCTCTATGCTTGGGTTAGCTTATCCATAAATGGGGATACTATCTAAATCATCTAATTTACAGGGGATATGAAATAAAAACATCTGTAGAGTGTAAAATATTATAAATTTATTCATTGATTTGACCAAAACAATAGACAGTGAGGTTAACTCTTTTCCTGTTATGGACCTTATGCCCTTTTAATGTAATAACACTATGGAAAATGATGATAATAATAAGTGAAGTTTATATAGTAGCACTTTAGGTTTTGTAAAGTAATTTACATATATTGTTTCATTTGACCAGACCTGCAGAATCAGACTTTGAGATTTGTAGGTTTATTGTCTCCATTTTAGAGTTGAGGATGCCGACGTTGATTTAAATCATTTACCAAGGATCACAATCTTCTAAACGAGTGTAAAATGCAAGATGTCTTTTTGGAAATCAATTATTTATTATTATTATCATTTTTATTATTATTAGATGCTGCCATGCCACATTGGTAAATCACACTGTGCCTTTGTTCTACTCTGATAGGTTTTTTTTTGTTGTTTTGCTTTTTCATTTCTACTCTCATCTAGATATCCTCCCACATAAATACACATGGGTGGATGACTTTTTGAATCTCCATATAGTTCTCTAATACCTAAAAGGAGATTATATACATCTCTGTTCTCATATGATTATAATGAAGATTAAAGTGTAGTGCTATTCCCTTGTATTGTGTACATATTTAAATAAAATATGCCTTCTTTCTAAATGTTACTTAATACAAATAAAAGTTGTAATACTAGAAAAGGAACAATTTGACAGAATATTTAGGACTGAGCTTTTTTCTTCTGTAAATGTCTTAATAAATGGATACACACAGGAAGATATATTTTGTTTTTACCTTTGTGGATTTGTACTTAAATGCTTCAGTTTTTTGTATATTAAAATAAAACAATTATGAGTTTAACAAGTCAGAACAAGTGTGTGGATATTAATCTTTAGTTTCCTAAAATCCTGGAGGAAATAACTTGCTTCTGAAATTAGTTGTACTATTAATCCTTTCATAAAGGATAATACCAGAGTATATCAATCATTATTAATTTTCTATTTCATTGAAAAGATAATAGGCATAGTCAAATATTGTAGCCATGGCCTTTATAATGAGAAGGCTTTTCCTTTTCAGTTCATTTTAAGGATTTGTGCATGTGTGTGTGTGTGTGTTTGTGTGTGTGTGTGTGTGTGTGTGTGTGTGAGAGAGAGAGAGAGAGAGAGAGAGAGATCTTTTTACATGTAAAGTTAAAAATAAAGTCAATATTTACCTCAGTATAGGGCAATGGTGAGATGAGGAGGTTCAGAACGTGTATAAAATTACAGAACTTATCTTGCTAATCACTGCACTAGAGTACAAGGTGGCATATCAGCTCCATGAGCCATGGTCCATTTTGGTCACAAACATGCTGCACTATCCTAAGAGACAAATACCACAAGTGTACACATAGTGCCTTCCATCTCAAAGGCATTTCTTTAATTGGGATATTCAGGCACCATCACTCACCAAGTTAATGATGCCCTTTACATTCAGGAAAATTAAAATAAGGGAGAGATTGAATGACTTGCCAAAGTGATCCCTTGTTGTAACTTCTCCCATGTTTCCTGATGGCTACTACTCCATTATGAAAGCTAAGTCCTGGTGATAGAGGGGTCACTAGAGACAATATTTTCCCTGTTGTGTATTTGTTCTTTCTTTGAATTGTTATTTGCACTGAGTGAACATTTCTTTCCCCAGTGTAGGAGAACAAAATACTCACCTGCCTCAGATGTCAGGTTAATTCTTTTCATGGTTATGTTTTGTTTTCTTTCCCTTTCCTAGGCTACTCAGCATTTTCCCTGACCCTGACTTCCAGGATCCGTGAAGGTGGCTGAGGTAAGCAGTTTGGGGACAGACTCTCTATATTTCACAAATACCAATCATCATTTTGAAGGAACACATGAGTCTAAAATCAATTCCACATTCATGGTGCATTAGGGCTTTTCTTCTTGTGGTCAGAAAAACAAAACCTGCTAATCTCCATGTCAAGTGGAACAGGTGGATGAAGCAAATAATTCATAATATGAATTTTAGTGGCTTTGTTTTGGTTTACCAGCAGAGCATAGTGTTAGATTTAGGAGCAGAAAACACAGGGATGATAACCCTGGACCTTCTGTCAGAGGGTCAGCTCTTTGTGGTGTGGCACCCAGGGCACAGCTGGCTCCACAGTTGACTCACCAGCAATCTCAGAGAGGTACAGGAGTGGTTGTTGGTGGTAGTAGTGATTGGGATGTTACCTTTGGGGTCAGATGGTTTAACATCACTTGTAATTTTACCCAGTGGATTAGTAGCAAGTAAATCTATGAATCTTCTTGGGGTAAGAAATATACCTTTCGCTATCATGTGAGGAAATCAAGTCCTTACTACCTCAGAATGCTATAATTCAATAAAAAACTCTGTGCTATCTTTGAACATGGACAGAATATATGCAAAGATCAATAAATTGATACCTACATACACAAACCTGAATTATATATACACACATACAGAAAGAGAGAGAGAGAGAGAGAGAGAGAGAGAGAGTCAGAGAGTCCCTAGTGTAGGAGAGCAAAATTTTTACTGTCCTTGGATATCAGGAAAGTTCTTTTCATGATTTTTTTTTGCCTTGACCAGGAAAGCATAATACATGCACACATGTGCATGTGTGTTTTTGTAAACACCTACATATATACATGAATATAGACACAATGCATATGTATTGAACATGAACATACACATTTATGTCTTTATCCATACATACCGGAGGGGTAACCCTTAGGAAGGCAAGGAAAGGGGAGTGATTGCAACAAGGCATCACTTTGTGGAACCTGTAAATCTTTCCCCCATTTCAATTTTCCTGAATTCAAGGGCACCCAATTATTAAATTGGAGTGTGGTCTGGTACCCGAATGTTCCAATTTAGGAAATGTCCACATGTATTTATATGTATATGTGTCTGTATATACATGTATATCAACCTATTTATATATCTATCTATATTTATTTTTATGTGGTAAAACACCAGGGATACATATCACATAACAGGTTAGTATTTTGTTAAGATAAAGAACAGTTATCTTTACTACCAGCACCCCACATGTGTCTTCTTTATTCAAGCATATTTTACTGGGGTTTTTTAAATATTAAATCTTTTTTCCCAACCTCCCTTCTTCCCCTCTTCCCACAGAGCCACCCCAGAAAAAATATAAAATTGTTAAAGGGGAAAAAAGAAAATGAAAAGAGGCAAAAGAGAAAAATAATCAACAAAAGCAACCCAGACATTGAAAAAGTGTGAAAAAGATGCAGTTTCATACCTACAAAAGAGTGAGGGGAGATGTCTTCTCATATCTCTTCTTTGAGTCCTGCTTGTTCTTTTTTTTTTAATTCTGAGACTTTTTAACTTTCATTTATTTTTGTGAATTTTGTTTTTCCCATTTATACTGTTGTAAACATTGTGAATACTCTTCTGGCTTCTTCTTACTTCATTTTGCATCAGTTCATGGTAGTCTTTCCATGCTTCTCGATAGCCATTACATTCATCTATAAGTATCCAGTTCTCTTTAGAGGGTTATACCTTATTTGGTCCATAGACTGACACAGTTTAGTGCCTTTTTACTTTATTGGCACTACTTGACAGAATGTGACCTATGATTTCTCCCTTCCCACTATTTGGGGCTATCAAATATTTTAATTGGCAAAGTGATGGTGTGCCATCTAGCTTTGAGATCTTTAGGCATTAAAAATATTTTGAGAGAGTGAAAAAAAGGTTCATGTGTGACCCAGTTCAGATTCCACCCTTCAAATTTATCATACACAGCATGGCTATTATTATAGTTTCTTTTTTTCTTTATTTACTTTTAGTTTATAACATTCAGTTCTACTATCCCTTGAATTCCAAATTTTCTCTACCCCCTCCCACAAGGTGGCATGCAATCTGATATGGGTTCTACAAATGGGTTCTACAAACCCAATCTGATATGGGTTCTTCACATTAAACATTAGTCAAATTGTAAAGAAGAATTATAAACAAAGAAATGAACAGGGAAGAAGGAATGAAACAAAAGAAAAGAAAAAAGAGAGAGCAAGTAGTTTGCTTCAATCTGCATTCAGATTTGTAGTTATTTCTCTGGATGTGGATAGCCATCAAGAATCTTTTGGGCTTGCCTTATAACCTTGCATTGCTGAGAGAAGCACAGTCTATAAAAGTTAGTCATCACAGTTATGATGTATCTGTAACTGTGTATAAAATTTTCCTGGTTCTTCTCTCCTTACTCAGCATCATTTTATATAATCTCTCCAGGTTATTATGAAGTCCATCTGCTCCTCATTTCTTATAGGATAATAGTCTTCCATTACATTCATATACCACAACTTGTTTAGCCATTCCCTAATTGATGGGCATCCCCTTGGTTTCCAATTTTTTGCCACCACTAAAAGAGCTACTATAAATATTTTTGTACATATGGGTCCTTTTTCCACTTGTATGATCTCTTTGGGATACAGCCATAGAAGTGGTATTGCTGGGTCCAAGGGTATGCATTTTTTATAACCCTTTGGGCATAGTTCCAAATTGTTCTCTAGAATGATTGGATCAGTTCACAAATACACCAACAATGCATTAGTGTCCCAATTTTTCCACATCCTTTCCAGCATTTATTATTTTCCTGTTTTATAATATTAGCCAATCTGATAGGTGAGATATAGTACCTCAGAGTTGTTTTGATTTTTATTTCTCTAATCAATAATGATTTAGAACATGTTTTTCATATGCTTATAGATATATTTTTTTTAATTTTGCTTTTTGGAGGGCAGTTGGGGTTAAGGGTCTTGCCCAAGGTCACAGGCTAATAATTGTGTCAAGTATTTGAGGTCATATTTGAACTCAGATCCTCCTGACCCCAGGGCCAGTGCACTATTCATTGCACCACCATAGCCACCCCTCTTATAGATATCTTCATTGTTTTCCTCTGAAAACTGCCTATTCATGTCCCTTGACCATTTATCGATTGGAAAATGACTTGTATTCTTATACATTTGACTCAGTTCTCTGTATATTTTAGAAATGAGGCTTGTATCAGAGACACTGGTTGTAAAAAAGCTTTCCCAATTTTCTACTTCCCTCCAAATCTTGGTTACATTGGCTTTATTTGTACAAAAACTTTTCAGTTTAATATAAACAAAGTTATCCATTTTGCATTTTGTAATGCGCTCTATCTCTTATTTGATCATAAATTCTTCCCTTCTCCATAAATCTAGCAGGTAAACTATTCCTTCGTCTCCCAGATTGCTTACAGTATCACTCTATATCTAGATAGTGCACCTATTTAGACTTTATTTTGGTATATGGTATAAGATATTGGTCTATGCCCTTTATCTGACATACTATTTTCCAGTTTTCCCAGCAGTTTTTGTCAAATAGTGAGTTCTTATCCCAGAAGCTGGAGTCTTTGGGTTTATCAAAGAGTAGATTACTATAGTCATTGATTGCTGTGCCTTGTGTACCTCTTCTAATCCGCTACTGTATTCCTCAAGTCACTACAAAGTGGTTTTAATGTCTGCTGCTTTATAATACACTTTAAAATCTGATATGGCCAGGCCATCTTCCCTGGCATTTCTTTTCATTAGTCCCCTTTATCTTCTGCAATATTTGTTCTTCCAAATTAATTTTCTTAATATATTTTTTCTAGCTTCATAAAATAATTTTTGATAGGTTGATTGGTATGGCACTAAACAGGTAAATTAATTTAGGTAAATTTTTCATTTTTTATTATAATAACTGGAACTAGCCATGAGCAACTGATTTTTCTCCAATTATTTAGATCTGACTTTATTTGTGTGAAAAGTGTTTTGTAATTGTGTTTGTTATGTCTACTATAACTTTAAATGGAATGTCTCTATTTCTTGTGGTTGGGCTTCATTAGAAATATATAGGAATGCCAAGGATTTATGTGGGTTTTATATCCTTCAAAGACTATGGGTATTAGTTGGGAGCTCATACCCAAGATGAACATCTTGTGACCTTGTAAATGGATCTTTTAACTTAGGAATATGTATGTTGATAATTTAGGAGACCAGTAGAAAAGATTTTTTTACAAAGTTCAGGAAGTGAATAGGTGGGCAAACGTATGCTACTATATTCATTGAGGCATCTGCAAGTGGGTTTAAAATGCTAACCAACATGTGAAGTATATGATCACATAGTTAAATTATACACATATGATCAGAACTCATGTAATTTGTAATTCACCATATATACATGAGTTATTATTACTGAACTTGTGTTCAGTGAAATATTTTCTGAATATCTATGTGACCTTGGGCAAATCACCTCCCCCATTCCTTCTGACCTGTTTCTTTATGGTATCATAAAAATTTTTATTTTACTAAATGGCCTATGAGTAAATTTCTAGCTTTTACTATTTTACTCTTCACTTTCTCAAAGAAGTAACCTCTTGACTTTTCTCCCTTTCTTCTTTCCCTTGGATTGAGATAGAGATTTACAATTTCTTCCTCTTCCCACCCCCTTTCCCAAGTACTAATCAGGTCCTTCCCCACTCTGGTCTTTCTACCTTTCTCTCCCTCCCTCTGCCTGCTAGGAAAATCCATGTGGCCTCACACTGAGATAGATCAGCCCTTAAACTAACTCTTCCATGGGCTCACCTTTACTTTGGCTCCAGACAAAACTTTCACTCTGAGGCCATCTTCTCAAGATTGGTGACTGCCTTGGGACCACTCTCAAGTTTTATAAAAATGTCTAATCTAAGACAAATTTCGCTTATACTGCTTGGATTTCAGGGGACAACCTAGGAATGAATGAGTGATTGAGAGATATATAAACAAGAGGCTCCCTGAATACATCTTTCATTTAAGTTTTCATTTACAAATGAAAACTTTTTTTTAAATTCCAAATCTGAAAAGTTCTCTTTCTTCACCTCCACCTCTCAGTTTCCCTGGCTTCTTTCAGCATAATTCAAATTTTTCCTTCTTCAGTATGTCTTTCCCCATCCCCATATATTTTAGTGCCTCTTTGTTCTGAGATAACCTACCATCTACTGTATATTTATCTTATGTATACCTAGTTATTTGCATTTTTTCTCCCTAATAAGAATATGAGGGAAGTTTTTATCTTTCTTTGTCTTTGAAGCTCTAAGCATAATTCCTGACACATATAGTAAGTGTTTAATAAATGCTTTTTGACTGACTTAATGACTTTTACACTTAATATGTTCCAGACACTCTGTGTTTTACTCTAGAAATACATAAAACAGCAACAATCTCTGCACTTAAGAAGCTTATATTTTAGGAGATTGATATCACACACATATGGGAGTGGTGACCAAGGAATGGAGATTTGCACAAGTAGGTCACTGGCAAGATGAGTTAATTCATATGATTCTAGATTAAAACTACATTTCCAGAACATTTTATTATTGTGGAAAAAGCAAGAAACCTGGGACAGAGGGGTGTTAATAGCAGGACACAGCAGAGGGGATGATAATATAGCCAGGGGAGAAAATAGCTAGATGAGGCCACTAAGCATGTTCTGGGGTTACCTGTATATAGATTAAGTAGGAACATTTACCTGTGTTCCAATATTCAGTAATGCAGACATCTCAGGCCTAGGGCAGGAGTTTCAAGGTTGAGTGGATTAGTTTCCCTGCAAGGATTCTGGAGGTTCGGTATTGAGCATATGTTTCCAGATGATATGAAATATGGCAGCAACAGGGCTGATGGCAAGATGGGCAGGGTGCATGGTGTTCATGGTGTTGCAGGGTGCACAGGCAAAACTTCCTGGAATTTGGAGCTCACTAAAATGGAATGGGCTACCTCAGGAGGCAGTAGAATCTATCTCACTGAAACCCTAGAAGTGGAGAGTACCTATGGAGTAAAGGGAATTACCAACCAAATCTCTGGCAGGGGTGTGCTTAGTTCAGTTTGCATTGATTCTCAAGAACTATTTCTTAAATTTTCAGTGTAAGCATTTACTACTTGGAAATCGGCAAATACTAAGATTCACCTTCATTTATAATTCTTTGATTGCCTAGTTTAAAAAAATGGTAGATGAAATGTAAATAATGCAGATCAAATAAAAATGGTGCTGTATGTACTTTAAAAACAATGAAGGTATGGTCATTAAACATTTACCGGAACAATGCCATAATAAATTGACCTACATGAGCTCAGAAGTCCCTTCTAACTCAAATTCTGTTATTCATGCCTATGGAGGTTGAAGAGGGAGGTAGGTATATGGAAGAGGAATATATTAAGAATTTCCACTATTATTTCCTTGGAAAGGGAAATTAATATATTGTTACTATTAATCTCATAATATAATTGTATAATATATTAATAATGTTCACTAAAACTTTTTTCACAAACTGGAAACTTCACCAAATCTGTCTCTTATCAAAAGCTTTCATAAGGAAGAGAAAGTGAAAAATGACCATGCCTGCTAAAAACAAAACAAAACAAAACAAAAACAAAAGCATATTCTATGGTCACAGAATGTTCAAGCCTAAAATGACTTTGAAGATAATTTAATGGACATCTAGCATTTTATAAATATTAAACATTAGTCAAAAGAGGGAAATGAGTTATCCAGGAAGTTAGAGATAGAAACTAGATTCAAGCATCCTGCCTCTAAAGCCAGACCTCTTCTCATTAATAAAAGCTAACCCCACCAATTTTCAAGGTTTTCTCTTTTCCTTGCTTCTAAGGACTCAGATTTCTAGTAGATATCATAGATGCTTTTAATATAAGTTCTTTATATCATTCCCTACTTTCTCACAGTATTTCCTCTCCCCCCCTTTTCTTCTCCTTCAGTGTATATCCCATCAAGTTTCAATCCCTTTCAAACATTACCTTTGAAACATACATATTTATTACAAAACAGGACACTATCCCAAACATCATCTTCCCAATCAACCTTTGTGATCTCTTCTTGTTTGCTATTTGAAATGTATGAAATGCTATTATATTTACCTTTTGGTATTGAATCCAATCATAAAATATGCCCTTTTAGGGGAGAAATATGCCACACATGTCTTGCATTCAAATATAGAGTCTTTTCTGACTGATATTGAAAAACCTTGAGCAAATCACTCCCCATTTTCTTCTATATTTACACAAAAAGGTGGGGGGAAATTACCCTTAGAGGAAAAAAAGTGATACACTTCAAACATGAAAATATTTGTTCTCTTCTCTCTTGTCCATCTAAGCTTTTCATTTTTATCAAATTAAACTTCTAGAATGATAAATTATGGCAGTGAATTCCTTCACATTGCTAAAACAAAGAAATATTACTTAAATATTTTAATAGCACATTGTAGCTGGTGACATAAATATTTATATCCTGTATATGGCATATTAAGAAAACTTCATGGGACTAAAAGATTTGCTTTTTAGAATACAGCTGTTTTAAACTATAGTTAAATAAGCAACATGATAGAGTAGAAAGTGCTAACTTTTCAGGAAGAACACCTGGATTCAATCAAGTCTTAGCTTTGCTATTGACTGGTGTGTCTCTTTGAACAAATAATGATAGCTAGTTTTTGTTATATCACTTTAAAGTTTGCAAAGAGCCGTAAAAATATTTTTATTTCATTTTATCCTTCCAACAACTGTGAAAGGTAGGTGCTATTATTATCCCATTTAGATGAGAGAACTGATGCAGACAGAGGTGAAGAGATTTACCCAGGTTTACACCATGTATCTGAGGATAGATTTGAAGCTAGGTCATCCTGACTTCATGTATAGTGCTCTATCCACTACCAAAATCAGTTAAACTGCTCGTGTCTCAGTTTCCTCATCTGTAAAATGAGATGAACAAGGTGACCTCTAGCATCCGTTCCAGCTCTAAGTTTGTGATCATCAGAATGCTGGCTATGTAAAGGACCAGCATACAAATGCTAAGTGTGTGTTTTACTACTTGTATGACTTTGGACCATAACCTTTATGTACCTCAGTTCCTTCATCTGTAAAAATGAGAGAATTAGACAAAATTATCCCTAGTTTCTTTCCAACTTTAATTCCTGTTATTCTTCAACAATATATTTGATAATTGCTATGGTTGGAATGGCATCTTTTTCAAGCTATCTTTAGTCCTCTTAAAAAACAAAAGATGGGGCGGCTAGGTGGCGCAGTGAGTAGAGCGCTGGCCCTGGAGTCAGAAGGACCTGAGTTTGGATCCGGCCTCAGACACTTAACCCTCAGACACAAACAAACAAACAAAAACAGCCGTGTGACCTTGGGCAAGTTACTTAATCCCAATTGCCCTAAAAGGGGCGGCTAGGTGGCGTAGTGAGTAAGAGCGTTGGTCTTGGAGTTGGGATGACCCGAGATCAAATCCGGCCTCAGAAAATGAGCACCCACACATAAATGATGACTAGCCGTGTAACCTTGAGCAAGTTACTTAACCCCAATTGCTTAAAAAAAAAAAGATACATACTTTAGATTACATATCCTAAAAATCTCTAATGACTTCACATTTCAGCCTCCTCATTTTTTCTAACACAATAACCAGTATACATTTCTGAATATTTGAGAAAAGATAGAAAAAATAAGGAATACTACTTTGAAGGTACAATACAATATGAATGATGAAGATTAAATTGTTGTTTGGAATTAGAATTACTTTTGGCACTATGAGTGTTCATGCTTTCACTTGGGCCTAAACTGAATCAGGACCAATAGGTCAAGATTGCCAACCCAGGACTGAGCAATTTCTTCTTCTTCTGCCAAACAGCAAGCAAGAATAGAAGCAAATCCTTCAGACTCCAACTCTGCCTCTTGGGTCAGGAAATGGAATCACAAATCTCACAAGAACACACTGTCCCAAGGGATTCCTAAGTTTAAACAAGTCCAAAATATAGTGAGAATAGGTTTTTTCACACTATTTGATTCCTGAAACCAGAAAGGAGAAAATAATATAGAAACGGGATGGGGAAGTGTAGGTGTTAAGAAAATACTTAAGTTCCAAGGGGAACAAAAAAGACTTAGTGTGGCCTTTGCTGGAGGGTTCAATGTCACACTCTAAATGATAAGACTTTATCCTTTGCAGATAGGTATGGTACTTTAGGTTGTTTTAAAAAATGTGGAGATCATTTTCAGAAACTATATCTCTGAGACCAAATGACTCTAACTCCATTTTGAAGCCTTATCATCGTCACTTGGTGCTAGAAACTATTTCAATTTTGTGTCATTAATACCTTTTAAAGAATCAGGAGCAATTGTATGGAAGCAAAATATGCATGAAATTAAAGACATAATTCCAGGGGGAAATGATTATCATCTCATTATGATGAGAAAATTTGAAAACATTCTCCAATTGTACTGCTCTGGTTCTTAGAATCTCAGACTGAGAGCTGGAGGGACTTCAAAAGCTTCTAAGTCCAAGTATAATGTGACAGATAAGGAATCTGAGCCATGGAGATATTAAATGAATTGGCCAGAGTCACATAGGTGATGAGTATTTAAGGTGAGATTTGAACCTGGCACCTCTTAAATTTAGGTCCAGTTCCTGTTCTACTCCTTCTACTGCCTCTCAAAGTTAATGGATTTACAGGGACTATTGTAACCTAGTCCTATTTCTGAAAATAATTTTTCTCTTCAGTTCATCAGTCAATAAACATTTAGCCTCGCCTTGAAGATATACAAGTACAAAGAACCCACCACCTTCTGTGGTAGCCTCTTATTGTCAGAATATGTGTGTGTGTGTGTGTGTGTGTGTGTGTGTGTGTTTAATTGACCTAAAGCCTAAATTTTCTTCTCACTTGTCATGCATTGTTCTTCTCTTTTGAGTCAAATAGACATGATGATCCTGTCCCTGCTAAAGTCCATACATTTCCACACAGGAGTTTTGGGTCATTTGCAATGCTGTTTCACTGAACCTTTTCAAATAATCCAGTGGTTTCTAACCTTGTGGAATTCACAGTTATAGCAAAAAGTCTATAATCTACTCATATATTGTGTCAGTCAATAAATACAACTACTATCTTGGGGAAGGGCAGACTGAATTTTTTTACATTAAAAATGGATTGATTCTGTTTACTGTTTTCTTGTGGCACAGAGCTACCATATATAATTTCATTTCACACTCACAACAAATCTGTGCCAGAGACAGTAAAAAAGATGGTTTGGTCCATTTTGCAGATAGGGAAGAAAAAGTAAAGTTACTTGCCCAAATATAAACATTTAGTGGAATCCAGACCTAGTAACTTAAATAGAGGTTAACTTGATTTATAGGAGTCATTTGCTTGTATCAGTCAAATCGCGAGTACACATAAATTAAGTACCTATCATGTATGAGGAACTTTGTTGGGAAAGGGAAGGAGATAAGCATTTATATAATGCCTACTAAGTTCCAGGCCTGTGCTAAGCACTTTTTATTTTTCATAAATATCTCATTTGATACCCACAACTCTGTAATTGTTCAATCATTTTCAGTAGTACTTCACTATTTGTGATCCCTTTTGGGCTTTTCATGGCAGAGATAGTGGAGCGGTTTGCCACTTTCTTCTCCAGTTCATGTTATGGATATGGAAACAAACAAATAGGATTAAGTCACTTGCCCAGGGTCACACAGCTGGTAAGTGTCTGAGGCCAGATTATAATTCAAGAATATGATCCCAACTCCATGCCTGGCATTCTATCCACTGTGCCATCTAACTGCCAATGCTGTATGGTCAATGCTATTATTATTCCCATTTTACAGTTGAGGAAACAGAAAAACAAAAGATAAGGGACTTGGCTAAGGTTACACAGCTCGGGAATATCTGAGTCTAAATTTGAATTCAGATCTTCCTGACTCCAGGCATGGAGCTCTATCCATTGTGCTAAGTACCTACTTGCTAGGCACTAAGAATAAAAGACAAAAATGGAAAAAAAAACACCAAAACCCTTGTCTTAAAAGAGTTTACATTCTACAAGAATTTGCAGCATGAACACAGATTAAATAAATATAAAACAGAGACTAAAGGGACCAAGGGGAGAAATACTCTAAGACTAAGTGCTCTTAGACAATCTGAGGAATCAGGAAAGAGTAACCAAGGGAGAAAAAGGCTTCTGAGGGCTCCATGAAGGCTTCCGAGCTGGGATGTGATTACTACTTAAAGCAAGATAAAGAGTTTCTAAGGTGGGCTTTAGGAAGAAGTGCCTTCATGCAGGGGGAATTATTTGAGTAGAAAATCATATTTACTTTAGTTGTGGTTCCACTCTCCCTCCATAAATCTCTAAAGTCCCTCAACTATGGTAAGGTACCCAGTGAACATTGCTGATTGTGATCACATACACATCATACTCTCTTTCATATACACCATATTCCAGACAAACTGCGCTGCCAGTTCATCCTCATGCTCACATTTCATTTCCACTTCTGTACCCTCAAATAAACTGTCATTCAGTGCTTGAAATGCATTCACACCTTTTTTCAATCTTTTAAATTTGTTCCTCACCCCAACTCTCTCAAATTGTCTTGTAATTATTTGACTAAGTGTTGTATCCCTCTCTTACCCATAACCAACAGTAAAATATTAGCTCCTTGGGAGCAGAAACAGTTTCATCATTTTATTCACAGTCCAAGTATCAAGCACGGTGCTTGACACATAGAAGGTACTGATCAGATATTTGTTGGATTAAATAAATATTTCTTGAATGGTGTCTGAATGGGCCCAAACAAATAGGAACCATTCTATTCCGATGCTCCTGACCCACCCTCCAAATCTGACCACCATTGTCCAAACCTGGGAAGGACTAAACCCCTGGATTCTGTTCATTATGAAACAGTTTATATCCAACTTCACCTTGGTCATTTTCTTTCCTGTACCCTAACTCTTCCCTCCCTCTCCCCACTATACATTCATGACTTTCATATTTGGATCTTAGAATTATAAACAAATCAACACTATCTTTGTCATGCGAATGAATATGTTCATGGAATTCTCTATTGTTCCAATCACCATTTTGTAACTTGCCAGTCTCCTTACCTTAGCCATCTATATGTCTTTTTTCATAAAACAAACAAAAACCAAGCACTTTCAAGGTATGGATTACCTCACTTTATCCAGTGACACTGTCCTACTTACTCTGCCTTGTACAAGATAATCTGTCTCACTTCTCTATTTTCACTGGTAATCTTCCACGCCTGAAATTTTCTCCCTTTTCATCTCTCCCTCTTGGCTTCCAGAATGTTTTCTTAGTACCTTCATTCTGATATGAGCCCCAACTTATGTTGTATATATCTTATTTGTACATCCTCTTTTGATGTGCCCTACTCAATTAAAGTATGAGGTTCTTGAGATCAGGGAATGTTTTTTTTTTCTTTTTCTTTTCTTTTCTTTGTATCCCCATTATTTAGGAAAGTGCTTGGTGCAGAGAATACACTTAATGACTGCTTGTTGACTGACTGAATAGCTATCATATAATAATTGCTTAATGAATATGCACTTTCATCTATTTTAAAATAAATATATTTAATATTATTTTAATGGACACAATACTTATGTTAAATCACAATAATTTGAAGGGACAGGTACACTTTAGTTTGGAGAAGAAAATACTTAGAAGGCTGCATCTGCATTGCATGGTCCATCTTGTTAGGTCATTGTGAGGAACATATTTTGTTAACAAATAATGGTAGCAATATGGTGAGGATGAAGGTATCACGGATTTAACAGGGTTTTGACTTGTGATCTCATTGGAATGAGGAACTTCCTGAGAATCAAAGGAGAGTTTCACAAAATTGAGTTTAAAAAAGAAAACAAAACAAGTAATGAACTGATAAATAAAACTAAGAGTTGGTTTTATTAAAAAAACAATAAAACAGATAAACTATTGGATAATTTTATTATTTGAAAAGAAAGAAGAAAACCGAAAATTGATGCAATTATAATGTATCCCAAAAACCTGACAATCTAAATGTTATGGATAGAGATTTATGAAAAATATAAATTTCCCAGATCAACAAAAAAGGAAATAGAATCCCTAAATAACCCTATCTTACAAAAAGAAATTAAAAAGAAATAAATGAGGTTGTGGGGGTGAGGGAGCTAAGACCAGATGGATTTCCAAGAAAATTCTGCTAAATATCGAAAGAGCAATTTCAATACTACATAAACTATTTGAAAAAAAAGATAAAGAAGTTTTTCAAAATGTCTTCTATGACACAAATATGGTTTTGTTACCTATACCAAAGAGAGTATAGAGAAAGATAATTATAGAGAAATCATACTAAAGAAGATTGATGCAAAAATTTAAATAAAATGTCAGTGAGGAGATTACAGCAATGTATCACAATGGTCATACACTGAATAGGCTGAATTTATACCAGAAATGCAGGAATTATTGGATGACTACAAGCATAATTGACCATATCAATAAAAAACAATAAATAGATACAGAAAAAAAAAAACTTTTGACAAGATACAACTGCTATTCCTATTAAAAATACTAAGAACCATAGGAGTAAATGGGACTTTTATTAAAATGATATATAATATTCTTCTAAAACTAAGAATATACATTACTTGTAAAGGTGATAAACCAAAGGTCTTTACAAGAAGAACTGTAGTGAAGCATTATTACCATAAAATTGTACTAGAAATGGTAGAGATAGCAATTACAAAAAAAAAAATTGAAGGAATAAGCATCAGCAATCAGGAAACAAAACATTTTGAAAATATGATGGTTTACTTAGAGAACTCAAGAACTCAGAGAACCTTAGAGGACCCAACAACTAGTGGAAATAATAAGCTTTATCAAAGTTGTGGGATATAAAACTAACTCACAGAAATCATTAGCATTTTTGTGTGTTGCCAATAAATTTCAGCAGTAAGAGATAGAGAAATTATATTTAAAATAATTGCAGACAGCATAAAATATTTGGGAATCTACCTGACAAGATATACACAGGAAATATATGGACATGATGACCATATACTTCTCAAAAATAAAGACAGATCTAAATAATTGGAGAAATAGTAATTACTCATGGGTAGGCTGAGCCAATTTAATAAAAATGACAATTTTACCTAAATTAATTTACTTATTCAGTTCTATACCAATCAATCTATGAAAAATTACTTTATACAGCTCAAAAAGATAAAAATAAAAATCATCTGGAGGAACTAAAGGTCAAGTTTATTATTGGTATAGATTAAAAAAAATGTGAAGGAAGGGGTTTATAGTGATATCAGATCTCAAACCACATTACAAAGTGATTATATCGTTAAAAGAATTCACTATTGTTATTGTTTAGTTGTTTATCAGTCATGTCTGACTTTCCATGACCCCTTTTTGGACTTTCGCGGCAAAGATACTGTAGTGGTTTGCAATATCCCTCTCCAGTTTATTTTACAAATTGGGAATTTAGGCAGATAGGATTAAGCAACTTGCCCAGGTTCTAATAGCTTGTAAATGTCTAAGGCTGTATTTGAAGGCTTTCATAACCTCAAGCCCAGCATTCTATTTACTGTGCCACCTAGCTGGCTCCAATTTAGTACTGGATAAGAAATCGAGTGATCATTTAAATAGATTATGTATACAATATACAGAAGGAAACTAGCACAATAACTTACTTTTTGATAAACTTAAGGATCCCAGATATTGGGGGCAAGACCTTACCATTTGACAAAGACTGCTGGGACAACTATAAATTACTCTGTCAAAAAATTAAGCACGAACCAACATCTCACACCATATGACCAGATAAGTTCAAAATGCGCATGTGGTTTAGGCAGAAAAGTATCATCATATACAAATTAAGGGAACATGGAAAAAATACCTATCAGATCTATGAGTAAGGCAAGAGCTTATGACTAAACAAGAGATAGTAAAGTAGTTCAATGAAGTTAAAATTCATAATTTTGATTACATAAGAATAAAATTTTTGAACAAACAAAACCAAAATTAGAAGAAAAGTGGGTAAGTGGAGAAAAATTATAACAAACTTCTCTGAGAAATATCTCTTTTCTCAAATATATAGGGAACTAAGTAGAAATTTTTAAAGCAATGAATCAATTCCCAATTGATAAATGACCAAGGTCCCCACTACACTCTAGACCATCTCCAGGTGTCCTGATTTATATCTTGGCACTGGGCCTAAATGGCTGCAGAGGAAAAAATGAGGCTGGTAACTTTACATAACCCTCCCTCACTTAAATCCAATCCACTTTCATGGCATGGCATAACCTGCCTGATGTCGTGATCCTCTGAGAACAAAGAACATACAGATTCTGTGATAAATGATCAAAGGGCAGTCATTTTTGAAAGGAAAACAAAGCTATCAATAATCATACTAAAAAGGGATCCAATTCACATATAATTAGAGAAATAATAACTAAAACAACTCTGATGTGCCACTTCAAAATCATCACATTGGCTAAGATGACAAAAAATGAAAATGTCTTCTTTTGTAAAAAATGTGGGAAAATAGTTTCACTCATACACTGTTAGTGAAGCTGTGAACTAGTCCAGGCATTCTAGAGAACAATTTGTAACTATGACAAAATGGTTATAAAACTGAGCACAACCCAAAGAAATCAAAGGAAAAGGACCCATATGTAGAACAAATATATTTAGCAGCTCTTTTGGTGTTGGCAAAATATTGAAAACTGAGGGTATACTCATCAACTAGGGAGTGACAGAACAAGTTTTATTATGTGAACATGATAAAAAAAACAATTATATTGGAAGAAATAAGGATGGAAATAGTTTCAGAAAAAACTGGGAAAACTTATATGAGCTGATAAGAAGTGAACAGAAACAGAACAATGAACACAGTAACAGCAATGGTGTAAAGGTAATCAACCGTTAAAGACTTAGTAACTCTGAAAAATACTATGAGCCATCATAACTCCAAAGAACTCTTGATGAAAATGATTCAGATAGCCAACTGAAGCATCCTTTTTTGTTTTTTTAAAGCTTGTCTTGGAAAATGGCTAATGAAGAAACATGCCTTGCAAGACTTTATATGTAAAATGGGCATCATATCTCATGCCTTCACAATGAATGAGGGAGGAAGGAAGAAAGGAAAGATTTTAGAGTTAAAATATATATAAAGGCAATTGAGTTTCCCAGGGTTTATTAGGTAGTATATAAAAGATTTGGAGATAGATCTTCTGTCAGATATGGATTTGAAACCATCTGCTGATCTTAACTTTATCGTTTTACCAGCCATGGCACTCTGATTCAGATATATAATTCTGCTGTTGACTGGCCAACTATAAATATACCCTTGGGCCCAGCTTAAAAGTGGGAATGGTGGTAAAATTTCTGTTAACCTTCCTGAGTTGTTTTTAGGAAATGACTTTATAAGCTGAAAAGTAGTGGATGTACATAACTGTGTAACTGGACTATCATTAATTAGAAGTAATTTAAACTTGAAAAAGGCAACAATCTAAATTTCCAAATGAATAATAGATTGAGATATTCTGGAGTAACAAAAGTGTGAGGGAAATCTGCACCCCTATTCACCCTTCCATAAAAGGTTAGAGATGTATGGAAAGCTATTTTATTAGAGTTAGTTTTTTTTTTAAGATCTATTTATCTATTCCAGTGAAAGTTCCCAAACTAAACAGTAAGAAATTTCACCAGATATTCAACTGTGTTCTGGGGGTGAGCAGAGCTCTGCCTCAGAAACTCAAATACCAATGAATAAAGAATTCTAAGACCTGTGTATTGGTTCTTGCGTTACTATTAACCTAGTGTGGGACTTTGGGACAATTATTTGCCCTCTTTTGTCATTAGTTTCTTCTTTAATAAAATAAGGATGATTATAGGATCATAGACTACAGTTTAGAAATGTAATCTACATCCTATATGCCTACATTTTATACTCAAGGATATTGGAAACTGGCTTCTAGGGAGGTTGAGTGGTTCACCCCAGATCAAAAGGTTTGAGAAGTGGAATTCAAACCCAAGCCATCGGATTCAAGAACCAAACCTCTTTCTTTGGCACCACATCACTTCTAAGATACCTTCCAGCTTTCACATTCTACCTTTCAAAGTTCCTTCCAATTCTGACATTCTATGACCTACATCTTAATGACCTATTTTCTAAGGTCCCTTCTGGAAATACTAGTTTATCTTTGAAGGCCTTTTCAGTTCCAACAATATTATTTGAAGGTCCTTTCCAGCTGTGACATTCTATGTCTAATGTTTCTCTCAGCTCTAACATTCTCTTTGAAGATACTCAGCACCCTGACACTCTATGCTCTAAGGGGCCTCCAGCTCTGAATTTCCAAGTTCTAAGGACTCTTCCAACTCTAACATGCTAGGATTCTGTGATTTATCATATTTCTTGCCACAGAACTATGCACAAATCACAAAATCATAGATTGTGCATCGAATAAATGATCTACTTCTCTGATTATTTCAGGTTCTCTTTATGAGGGGTCTATTATTCTGCAACGGGGCACATATGATCAGATGATTAAACTATTTAGAAATATAACCCAAATCATTGCTTGAATGTGTTTTTCTAATATTGATGCTCTCTCAAGAAAGTATGTTTCCTTTCTCTTTGGTGAATTAACGGGCATATTGTCATGGATACAGACGAGAGGAGGGGATTTGTGCTCCTGGAGAAAAGACAAGCAACTGTTTTTGAAAAGAAGCTTCTTATTCCCAGATAGACCCAGGACTGAGGGCAGCTTAGTTTGGTTCTGAAATAGTCTGTTAAAGAACTGTGCCTCTCAGAAAGGAGGCTAATTAATGGCAATGTTAAATGACCAATTCTGAGAATGATTTTTCCCTCAAAGAACTGTTCACCTTTAAGGACAATGGATTCACTCACCCTGGAGGAGGTGTTCTTAATTTTATATCCTCCAAATCCTTTGACCCAATCTGTGACCCAAAGCATGGATTGCTTAGAGAGAAACTGAATAGAAATTGACTATAAGCTAATGAAGTCCCTTTCAGCTCTAACATTCCATGATTCTGTAATTGACCATTAGAAATAATGTGGTGGTTCCAGTTTTCAAATAGTTAATCACTGTATTTAGGAATGCAATGGCATCCTAGAGGCTGTTTCTGCCTTCCTAATACATTCAAAGATCCTTCCTGAGCTCAAATCAATTTAAGAAGAAATTATTAAGTGCCTACTATGTGTAAGACATGTAGAATATGATGACAATAAGAAAATACTCTGAGGAAAGGCGTAATAATCAATTGTCCTATCTATATCTCCCTTTCCTGATACTTCCCAATCACCAATTCCCTTCCTTACCACCCTTCCCTTATATATGGTGCCCTCCCTTACTAAAGTGGCAGCTGCTTAAGGATATGATTATTCCTTCACCAAGGGCTCTGATTTCAGATAATGGAGTTGTTTAGTACATAATGAATTTTAATATGGATTTTAAAATATTTTGAAATATAAAAAATATTTCTATCTTTTTACAATATCATAGGATTTAAAGTGAAAAAGCTAATCGGGGTGATTTTTTCTAATATATTTCAGATGAAGAAACATAGATACAAATAAGGGGAATTATTTGTTCAATATGACTACAAGAGTAAATAGAAGAGTCAGGAATTAAATCCATATTTCATGACTTCCAAAAAAGTATTCTTGCTATATAGAAGACAGTATT
Source organism: Gymnobelideus leadbeateri (assembly GCA_011680675.1). Lineage (NCBI taxonomy): Eukaryota > Metazoa > Chordata > Mammalia > Diprotodontia > Petauridae > Gymnobelideus > Gymnobelideus leadbeateri. The sequence goes on from WOXC01004348.1 coordinate 135,182, forward strand.
TTACTCTTATAATATGAAGGTTTCTCGTTTTAGGTTCAAAAAGAGCTGATTTCATAATGGATTTGACTAGTCAGCTTAATTGATCAGAGATACGTACTTATAAGAACTGTGCCATGTGTTAGATGCCCATGTGAACCAATTAGCTGATATGTTCCATGGTCACAGACTTCATCTTTATCCCCTGAATGCAAATGAAGTATGTTCTCTTTGGTTTAAAGTAGAGACTCTGGAGATGTTATGAATACTGGAACATAGATAAATTTTCCTTAATTCAGAATAGTAACGGGAAAATTATTATTATTAATTGTATTATGCGTCATATTTATTTGATAATATTTCAATTATTTATTGTTTATTATATTATAATTTTATAATTCAATCCAATAGACATTTATTAAGTGCCAACAACATGGCAGCCATTGTGATAAGATCCAATTAATAAAATGAAATATACTCTCTCTTGTCAATAAGCATAAATTATAAAGAAGGAAACAACTCAGAACAAAAAAAGGAGGTGTTGGTTTGGGAACAACATGGCATGTCTTGTTCCACAGAGTTGAAATCAGGCAATATGAAGTTTCCATTTTATGGCTGCAATTATACAACATCTTATCAACCTCACAACAACCCATTGAGGCAGGCACTTCAAGTGTTATCATACGCATTTAACAGATAAGGAAACTGAGTTACAAAGAGGATGAGTGATGTACTCTAGGTCACCCAGCTAATTAATCTTTAGCAGGTACTTGAAATTATGATCTTCTGACTTCAATATTTAAATTACACCCAAGCAACCTTACTAAAGACATAATTGTTACACTCTATATCATTTAAAAATTGTAAAGATGATTGTCCTTGTACCAAAATCATGAGATCATAGATTTAGATCTGAGAGGAACCTTAAAAGACATTTAACATGACTCTCTCATTTTACACATGGGAGAAATGGGATCCACAGGTACAGCTGGATGACTTTGAATAAGTTATTACAGATAAGTATTAGAGATGGGATTCCAAAGAAAATAGCAACATCAGTATAATTTTGATGATGATAAAAATAAGAAAGATCATATCTCAGAGAGCAACTGTGGCAGCCTTGGGCTAAGGAAGACCTGTCTCTAGCTCTGTCCCTGAAACATATTGGCTCTGGGGCCATGAACAAGTCATTTAATCACTTATTGCCCCAATAACTCCATAATATTTTAAGTATTGAACAAGTTACCAATTGTGATAAGTGGATATAGTTTTCCAGATCAGTGAAATCCAAGACTGGGAAAAAAATCTCCTATTTTTTATGGTGCTTTATAATTCCTTTTGTTGTTGTTGTTGTTTTAGTGTAAGTCATCTCTCAAATAGTATTGATTGTACAACAATCCTCTGAAAGCAAGTCGTTGTCATTGTCCCTCTTGGACAGAAAAGGAAACATAAGTTCAGAGACATTAATTTGTTAATGATACAATCACTGGTGGAGCCATAGCTCTAAACGTGGATTTATTACTCTAAATGCATCATGTCAATAGAATGATGTTCCTTAAAAGTATCCCACCCATCCACCCTCAGGCCTGATTTTTTTCATATGAGTATAAGATTCATGGGAAGGTCTGGAAAAAAACCACTTTTGTTGAGTTGACCTTGTTGACCTAAGCTCTATGAGGAGCAGTGCTATTTCCTACATTCATTTTTGTATGGTGCTAAGAATTTTTCATTAGTATTAATTGCTAGACTTTTCACTCTAGAAATAATTGGTGTTTTATGAGGATAGATGCCTATTGAGGATATTCAGAAGTTAAAAGTCTTGAATTTCTGTATATATATATATATATGTATATATATATATGTAATCAAACATTAAACATATAAAAATGTCTGTATGTATATGTATATATATATACATATATATACATATATATATACATATATATATATATACATATATATATATATACATATATATATATATATATCCCCATTAAACATTGTGATTATATGTTTTTATTGCTATCCAGGGAAGTAACAGATTTGACTAACCGGTCTTAATTTTGCTGCCACTTTATTTTAAAAAATTATTTTATTTATTTTTAGTTTCCAAAAATATATTTCCATAGGATTTTGAATTCCAAATTTTCTCCAAATCTCTCCACTCTCCCCCACCCCAAGATGGCATGCATTCTGATTACCCCTTCCCCCAGTCTGCCCTCCCTTCTATCAGAACCCACTCCTTAACCCCTTCCCCTTTATTTTCTTATAGAACAAGATAGATTTCTATATCCCATTGCCTATATATCTTATTTCCCAGTTGCATGTAAAAACAATTTATAAGATTAGTTTTTAAAACTCTGAGTTACAAATTCTCTTCCTTCTTCCCTCCCTCCCTACCCTCATTGAGAAGGCAAGCAATTCAGCATAGGTTATGCATGTATAATTATGCAAAACACTTTCATAATAGTCATGTTGTGAAAGACTAACTATATTTCTCTCCATTATATCCCGCCCCCCACTTATTCTGCTTTCTCCTTTGACCCTGTCCCTTTTCAAAAGTTTTTGCTTCTGACTACTCCTCTCCCAGTCTACCCTCATTTCTGTCATCCCCCCACTCCCGCCACCTTATGCCCTTCCCCCTTACTTTCCTGTAGGGTAACATACGCAATTGAGTGTGTATATTATTACCTTCTTAAGCCAAATCTGATAAGAGTAAGGTTCACTCATTCCCTCTCACTTCCCCCATCTTCTCCTTCATTGTGAAACCCTTTTCTTGCCTCTTTTATGTGAGATAATTTACCCCCATTCTATCTTTCCCTTTCTCCTCCCAATATATTCCTCTCTCACCCCTCAATTTTATTTTGTAGATATCCTCCTTTCATATTCAACTGACCCTGTGCCATACCACCATCTATCTATCTATCTATCTATCTATCTATCTATCTATCTATCATGTATTTATCTATCTACAAATATCTATATCTATATCCATCCATCCATCCATCCATCCATCCATACATACATACATACATATATCCATATCTGCCATCTTGGATGCTACCACTTTAAATTAGCTGCATTTTTCTCTTGAAAAAATGTCTTCCTTTAATTTTTAAAGATTTAATTACCCCTGTGCAAAAACAGATATTAATAATACTATGTAATTTGCCATTTTTGTCCTAGTAAAACCTCAGTACACCCTTATGAGGAAGGTAATTAAAGCATCTCAATATTTAGAGACATAAAACTGTTGGTTAGGGAGGGGTTTAATAAATTCTCGGATGGCAGATGAAGTTTGTTGCACACTAAGGAAATAGGCTTCCATATTAGTATCATAGAAAAGGACATGACCTACAAGGACGTGGTAACTTCAGAAAGCACTTGAAGCTATCCTGCATGTGGGGGTCATGATGTAGAGGAAAGTGGAAACATATTTATTTCAGACACATTTTAAAACTTACAACCATCATTCTGTAGAGTCAGGATAAAATACAGCATATAAGTCAAGGGTGAAAATTGGAATTGGCAGGGATCATACTGTCTAAGCAGAAGGCTTGCAGTGGTGAAGCAAAAGTTCTTATTGGAGGAAGGATGCGATCTGAGGTTATAGTAGATTTCACCTTCAACATGAGTCAACTATATGACTTGGGAGGAATAAAACTTAAAAACGCAACCATCAGCCTCCAATAATTGAGTCATGGCATCCAGAAGGAAGTACTTGAGACTTTTACTGTATTCTGTCCTTATCAGACCATATCTGAAGTACGTTGGTCAGTTCTGAAGATCTTTACAACCTGGAGCATGTGCAACGGAGGGTGACTAATGATAAAGTTTGTTAAAAAAAACAAAAGTCCTGCTATGTGAGGTAGTGTGTCCACCATCTGTGGAGGTGTGAAAGAAGGATAGATGACTACCTGCCAAGGATTATATGGAAAGAGCATCCTTTCCTAAGTGGAAACAACAAAAAATGTGCTCTTGTATCCCTTTAAGGTTTAAGGCCCTGTGATTTGGGGCAATTTCTATTGCAAATACCCCAGTTGGTCATAACTACCCTATGGTGTTTCAAATGTCTTAACTTCTTTGTAAGTTTTCTGGGAAGCACTATGTCCTCCACTGACCAGAGAACATGTCCAAAGGGGAATGTTGCGTGGATGTTTCTGTGTGTACATGCTTTATTGCATGCTTGTAAAACCAGATTTATGCTATTTCTCTGGGGCCAAGATTTAGGCATATTATGTATAAAGTGGAATCACTAAAAAATGAGATCATTGGCCAAATGAAAGAAGGAAGAAGGGGAGGAATCATAGTAAGGAAGAGAGAAAGAGACAGATAAATAAAAACAGACAGACTCAAAAACCTTACTGCAGAGCCATTTATGTTACAAAGCAAGCTGTTCAATTCTGTTTCCTGAGTTTACAATTTTATATACAATAAAATCCCCATTCCTGTTGTTGGGAAGAAAATATTAAAGTACTTTGTAATATTGGACTTACCTTTGACTTCTTTCTGTAAATATGATTTCCATGACAGGTCATGTTAGATTTGGGAGAGAGAAGTACAGTTCCTAGGAGGTACTTTCTTTCCCTTGCCAAGTGAACACTGTAAAGATTAGGAATATTTGAGGCTCTAGAAATCCAAAATTATAAAGGAAACAAATCATAATTGGCTCTGGCAGTATGACCATGGACAAATCACTCTCTCTCTGATTGTCTATTTGTTCTTATGTAAAATGATAACAATAATAATTGCAGATCCTGTGATTCACAATTTTTTGGAACTTTTTCTTGGGTTCTTATTTTTTCTTCTGAAACAATTTTTGCAGGTCTTTTCAGGGAAAATCATTCTACACATTGAAGTGTTATCCTAATGTGAATGTCTATGAATTTTCTTTGTTACAACTGTAGAGGCATCCCAATAACAGTTTAAAAAATAAAAAAGGGGGCTCACTTTGAAAGTGAGTTGAGATTTGACCAGATGAGACTCTGGGCAGCCATTGAGAGTCCCCCGACTTTGAAAAACACAAATGTTGATGCTTCCCTCTCTGGTAACTGACTAGGTATGGATGTAATGGTTGGACAGTTGGAGGCCTGTCTGCTTGATCTGTTTGTTTCTCTATCTTCTTATAATTTCTGCTTGTAACCTCTGTATATTCTGAAGTTCGAAGTGCTGACTTTTTCCCCTGAACTAGGTAAATTATATGTTTGATTGATTAAAGTAAGATTCTTAACCCCCCAAAAAATAAAAAAAAAAAGAAATGAGGAATCCTTCATGACTGACCTCATTACCTAACTTACTACATTTTACATAGAAAGAACTTAATTAATGTTGAATTGAATGAAGAGAAATATGCATCTAATATATCATGACCATGGACAGAAGTACCATCAAAGCAGCATCTCTCTTGGTCAGGAGGATGGCTTGGAAGATGTTAGAGCCTGTTGAAACTGAGTTGTGTTCTATGGGAAAGGATGAGAAGGTGTGGTAAAAGAAAGTTGTTTAGAAGGAGAAAATTATTTTGGCAATTGGCCATAAGACTGGTTTGTATCTTAATTTAATTTAACCTTTCTCAATTACATGTAAAATAGTTACCATTCATTTTTTTAAAATATGAGTTCCAAATTTGCCCCTGCCCTCCCCTCTCCTTTTGAGAAAGCAAGCTATTTGATATAGATTATACATGAGAAGTCACACAAAATATATTTCCATATTAACCATGTTGCAAAAGAAAACAGATAAAAAAGAAAGAAAATAAACATAAAACAAAAAAAAAAGTCTTGATCTCATTCAGACTCCATTAGTTCTATCTTGGAACATGGACAACAATTTTCATCATAATTCATTTGGAATGATTTTGGATCATTGTATTGATCAGAATAGCTAAGTCATTCACAGGAGATTATTGTACAATATTGCTGTTACTATATAAAGTCTTCCCCTGGATCTGCTCACTTCATTTTGTGTGAGTTAATAAATCTCCCAAGGTTTATCTGAAACCATCCTCCTCATTATTACTCATAGCACAATATTATTCTATCACAGTCAATTACCACACCTTGTTAAACCATTCCCTCACTGAAGGCAATCCCCTCAATGGCCAATTCTTTGCCACCACAAAAAGAATTGCTGTAAATATGGGTATTATTTTTAGATATAGGTACTTTTACTTGCTTTGATCTCTTTGGTTTAATAGTAGTACTGCTAGGTCAAAGATCATATTCACTTTTATAGCCCTTTGGGCATAGTTCCAAATTTCTGAGGAACCATTTCACAGATCCAGTGGTTTGTGAAAAATAATTTAGAACTAGGTGAACCATTGGCCATCAAGAAAGAGGGCTGCCCAAGAGATTCCTTAATATAGAAACAATCTATACATATATGCCAACATAGAAATCAGAGGGAAAAAGGTTGGGAGAGTTATGTGTTGGTTCTATAATTTACCTCCTCCTGAGTTCTTTGTGTTCTGTAATACCAGGGATCAAATTTACAACATAGGTGAATCCATAATAATTACTTGGTCCCAAGAACACAATGCTGTAGGTCATATCAAAGCATGCTATCTCTGGAAGTTACTAGGAAAAGGCTGTGTTCACCTCTCTCCTTCTTCATCTTTCTTATTACCAATAATGAATCCTACATTGTCTTGACTTTCATGGATATGTATTATTTTTCATATTTTTTATATTTGTCTAAAGTATCCCCTTCAGTTCTCACCCCTAAGTTTAGGTGGGAAAACATCTTTCCTACTTTACTACTGATTTGACTTACCACAGCTGGAATTTGGTAGCAATTTTTGGACAAGACAAAGATGAGAGTGTGTCAAGGTAAAAAATGTGGGACAAAGGATACTTCATAAAAAAACAAAAATTCCACGTTTTCATTCTTATCTCCCATTTGATTCTCAAATGAACAATTTTCCCCATACTTTCATAGGTGCTTTCTCAAACTCACTTATGTTTGGTTCATATGTCAGGTAGGTGGGGACAGGATCAATTCTTAGAAGGTTCAAAAGTGCAGAAATTTTATGGAATAAAGAGTTATGCTTTCAGCCAGTATTTGTAGGTGTTATTTTTTTCTTTTTATGTACAATATACAGGAAAATTGAAAAAGCAAAGAGATTTTGATTTTCACAGTGAGAGGCCTGACAACAATTTTCTAACAATAAATAACTCTGATGATTTTCAAGAAAGGAGGAAGAAGTTTGAGATAGAGGAAGTGTATCTTTTAAAAGTATCACAATAAATTCAATATACTGTCTTCTAGCATATTTTACAGATTTTTTCTGAGAATATCTCCATTGTATTCTGGCCATGTCACTTCTTAATTTTGTGATTTGGGACAATAGCACTTCACCTTTCTGGGGATTAGTTACTTTGTCTGCCAAATGGAGTTAGAGTATATGATCTCTAAAGTTCCTTCCATCTCTAGCATCCAATTCAATTGAACTCAACAAATCTTTATTGATTAGATGCTCTGTGACATGTACTATGCTAGTCTACTTAAGGAACTTTCTATCGGAGGGAAACAACATGAGCATAGAAAATAAAATACAAAACATAGACAAAGTCATTTTCTGGTGAAGGGACTGGATACTCCGTTTATTTATTTTTGTTTTTGTTTTCAGTGTTAGGTCAGGATGGATTTCCTGAAGGAAGGTGGCACTGAAACAATGAAAGAATTTAAGAATTTTATGAGTTAGAGAGAGGAGGAACATAATGCATTCCAGTCATATATAACAGTTTAAGCAAAAGAATCAAAACAAGAAAGGAACAAGAACACCAATTTGTTGGTGTAATAAAGTACATGAGAGTAATATAAAATAAACATGGAAAGGACGGTTATGGACATTTTGTGGAAGTTTTTTGTTTTTTGTCCAAATCGAAATGTTTGCACTCTTTAACTGAGGCAACAAAGAGTCATTGACTGGTATTTCTTGTGTACTCAGGTGACATATTCGAACTTTTCTTTAGGAATACTAAGGTGTCTGTATGGAGGATGAATTAGAGAGACTTGAGAAAGGAAAACCAAGTAAGGGGATATTGTAATAGTTCAGTCAAGAGGTGGTTGTGGTCCTAATTCCATTTAGAGAAAATCACTTAGAAATGTGATTATGAGAAGGAGGAGTCATAAAGTGGGGATTTTGAATTTCTGGAGGCTGTATCTGGACACCAACAGTGATATGACCTGATCTCCAAGGGAAGTGTGATCAACCAATCAGTACAGAAATATGGGCTATATTCTACCCCCCACCATCTCATTACTGATCATTGGTCTTGCCTCCAACAACTACACATAATTTTATCCCCCAAGACTTTCCAACTCTTCTCTCTCACCTATACTCTTTATCCTGTTTCCCTTTTTGACCCAGGCATCAGCACCTCAGAATACTTATAACCTAAATAACGGACACATAAGTCTACACAGGCTCAATGAGACACCTTCCAAATCCACCCCAACCCCCAGCTACCTAGTGTATGGTCCTCCCCACACTCCATATCTTCAGGACCCTGTCAAACATCACACAAAAGGAAGGACCTGGCTTCCAGGAAAGTGAAAAGTAAGGACCCCAAGTCCATTTTCTTTTTAGATGAGACAGATTTAAGATTCATAGGATGAGCCGGCATGGATGCATGTGAACTGCACATTAGATTTCATTACATTATTTTTTCTAAAATAATAAAAAAATTAAAAAACCTCTTCCTTTTTTCAAACGTCCTCTTTTTCCCCAAGGACACTACCATCTTTACTGTTACTTAGGTTAACAACCTCAGATCATCTTCAGTTCCTCACCTTCAGTCACATATACATATAAAATCACATGTATACCTCACATATACAATAACTTGCTACATTGTGTTGTTCCTACTTACCATAGAATTTCAAAATCTATCCTATTTATCTGTTTCCATGGCCATTACCCTAGGTCAGAACCTTATCTTTCAACTGTTTGTAATAGCTAATTCCTATACTTAAAAAAAAACAAAAAACAAAAAACAAAACTATTTCATGTGGTGTAGAATGTATATAACTATATAAAAGGATATTCTCTATAATTTGTTAATAAGTAAACATAAAGATACTGGTATAATATGCTTAACAATATTAACTAGAAGCATATTTGGATACCACTGATCGAGTTACCTGACGCAAATATTTTAAAACTTAGTCAAATATGTAAGTATTGAAAATATTAGATAAAAGGGCAAAAATATTTTATTGACATGTCACATTGAGCCACTGGAGTTTATTTACTAGGGGAATACTATGGTCACATTTGAGCCACTTCAGTGGTACTGTGGAAGACAAATTGGATAGGGGAGAGATCTTAGGAGATATTAAGGTAAGTAATGTGAGAGGTTCAGAAAGTCTAAAATAAAGTGGTGATTATGTAAAGAGAGTGAAGAGGGAACATGGGAAAGATATGGAGATAAAAACAAGATTCAACAATTGACTTAGATATGTGCATTGAGGAAAAGCAATGGGTAAAAGGTGATATCAAGATTGTGCTGAGAGAATGGTGGTACCTACCTTCTAAAATAAAAGCAGTTTCAGAAAGGGGGCTAGTTTGGGAGGAAAGATGATTTGTTGAATTCAGTAACCTATTATTACCTATCCATTCCTGCTCATTCTGTGCAACATACTCTGTCCCACTATTAAATCTGTGGTGGAAAGAGGAGGTAGAAATATTTGTCCCTGCTCACCCCTCCCCCCTAATCTCAGAGCCCACTCTCTGCCACAGCTACAAGGTGATCCCGGTTGGGGGTGAGTATATTTGGGAGGGAAATGGAATTTTGCCAGAGGCATACTACAGATATAGCCATGAGTGTCCATATCAAGGTTGGGTTCTAATTACCCAAAAGGGCTAAAGCCCAGCTTAGAAGTGGAAGAATGGCAACTTGAACAGTAGAGAGAGAAGATGGCATGGGGACATGTGGGGAAATATTACACAGACATTGAGGTTAGGCCATGGCCCTTTAGGTAGTCCTGGCTCCAGCTATGGAGACCATTAATCTAGTAAATATGAGTAAGTTATTCCATCTTCCCAACTCACTGTTTTACATTGATAGTGAAATATTTCTTCATGTTCTGACTTCTTAATGTTTGTAGTTGGAGTTTCAAATATTTCTTATTGTTAAGGTATTATGATTCTAGCATAGAACATGTCTTAATAAAAATTAGGAATTTAGACATTCTAATTAAAGTTTGTCCTTTTATAACTAATCTAAGAACAAGTAATAAACCTCGGTGTGTTCTTTCCTTAAAACTTTACCTTTGGGCATGAAGCAAAATCACTTAATTTTGAAAACTCTCAGAAACTGGTCCTAACTGTTCTAGCTGGTCCATAAGTCAACATACACTAGAATCACTAGCTCCAAACTCATCTCTTCTAGGAAGCCTCCAGATTATCCCAGTTGCACCTCCCCCCCACCTCAAAGCCCTACCCCTACCCTCTTAATCCTTGTCTCCAGGTACATCCAGTTTCAGTATGATCTTCTTTCCTGATACTAGAATAGCCTAGTCATTTGGGAGGCAAGGAGATTGGCCAGACAGTCCAGGATCACGTCCTCCTCTCCTCATTGGATCATGTTTTGGGGGTGGGGAAGGTGCTTCCTTTTAATATTAATTCTCTATCTTGGTGAGCTATTTCATAGCAGGTTTTGAAATGTCAAAGGGAAGTGGAAATTCTATCTGCTCAGCATAGCCATGGCTATTAAGACTGACATGACCTTTTCGACGAAGTAAGATGGCCGAGATTTCCTGTCACTTTTTCTATATTGTGCTAAAAAGAAAAGAAAAAGACCATAGTCAAATCATTTTCATTTTTTCTTCCTCTACAATCCTGAAGGATAAAAGTCCCACCTTCCTCTTACATAATCCACTCCCCTATATTCAACACTCGCCAGAATGGATGGCGGTTTTTTTATGCTTTTCCTGCATTTTTCAGCCTCTGTGCATCTCCCTTTGGATTTTCAATGCCTAGACTAGTGTTTCCCATGAGAGGAACCCTGTGACTCTAATGCCTATTTTAAATACTGCTTAATTGAAAAAGCTTTCACTGTTCTCTAAGCCAGTGGTGGATTTTCTTCCTCTGACTCTACCTAGGACATTGTATATCTGTGCAACCATAACTGAATTCTTTACCTTTGTGGCCTCAGTTTCCTCATCTGTAAAATGAAGTTAATAATGCTTATAATTTAGAATTTACAGATTATGAGGTTTAAATAAGATAATAGTTGTAAAACACTTTAAAAACCATAATGTGAAATACAAATGGTGTTTAAAAATATTTTTTATAAAAATTGCTATCAATAGTGGTGATACGTGTTGGTGTTAGCTTAGCAAACGTTTTGGGGAGTTAGCAGAAAATGCTCACACAAAGCTGTTTTTCTGCTCCCTGCTATTTGTGGCACAGTGGAGAAGAGAGTTCTGGGTGAGGAAGTCAGGGTGCCTGGATTCTAGTCCTGGCTCTTTCAGTAACTGGCTGAGCAACCATGGGCAAACCTCTGTTCTTCCTCTATAAAATGAGGGGCTTGGACTAGAGAACCTCCAAAGTCCCTTCCAGCTTTAACACTGTGACTCTATGAGAATTGGGTCAGTGTAGGTCTAACTGTATTTTCTCCTTATGGTTTGTCACTTTGACTTCCACACTTTAAATTCTCAGACTGTTTTAAATGGAAAATCAACCCAATACATTATTTACCCTTATCCAATTTCCCAAGAAAGGTAAATTATGTACCTTTTTGTGAAGGATTAACTCCAAATCACAATCCAAACTAGACGGGGCATTAATAAGTACTGTGCTGAAAGAGTGTCAGTTTGAAAAAGTGACTCCATTCAAAGCAAACAAAATCCTCCTTAAACACCTGAACATTACTGGCAGACAAGTGTCCTTGAAAAGGAGCTTGCTTGCCCAGGGCATGTACGTCCCTATCTGGATCCTGTAGTGTGGATGCAAGGTATAGGAGGAGACAGCAGAGATTGGTGCTGTGCCTCTCCTGCTAATCATAATACAGCACTCAGCTTGATTAAAGTGCTTTCCATATCTTATTTTATGTGATCCTCACAACAACTGTTTGCCCCTCACTAATGACTCTTGGTTATGTCTTCATATAGCAACTTGACTCTGTTTTCACTAATTTCTGCATGGGGTTAGAAGTCATATTAATAGGCTACATTCAAATGGGTATGTATTTGATTTAAAAAAAGTTTTGCTAGGCTCTTTAAGGTTGAGGTGGTCCTGAGATGGGCGACTAAGATGGAGGGTTTGGACTGAGTAGAACCATGTACTAAATACCACTCACACCACAGAATGGATAGTAAGTAGGCAGAGCAATCTTACCATGGGGCACAGTTGGCAAGGTCATTCAGTGTTCGGGAGAGTACACTGAGTACAGTTTGACCAGGTGCTGGACTTCTGTAGCATAGCCCGTGATGGGGCAGGTCTGGTGACTCCTCACAGTTATACACACATCGGTAACAAAACACATAGCCAGAGGTGGCGAGTGCAGTGTCATTCACCCGGGTTTTGCGACATAAGGGACACACCAACTTCAGCTTTGGCAACAAAAGAGGAATCAGAGTTATCGTCCAGGTGCACAGGGGGTGGCGGGGTGGGCAGGGCAGTCAGGGATTTGATGGTTTCTTGATTTTCTACTGAGTACCACCAATCTAGGAATTGCAGGAAGAAAACACCTACAGAAAGGCCCGTGGAGACGGACAAGGCAAGGCCTCCTACAGCTTTCTTGACAGCTGACTGCACCTTCTCTCGAATACTAGTGGCTGGCTGCTGCATCCCAGTTCTAGCCAGTGTCTTTTCCAAAGCTCGGATATCCTCTGCTGAGAGTCTGCCTAGCCGAACTCCAGCCAGGCTCAGCAAGGGCGAGTGATGCTGAGCCTTCCCCAGGATGTAACGTAACTGCTGGATGAGGAACCAGCCTTCCCAGGCCATGGTCACAAAGGGATAAGCTGCCAAGAAAGCTCTGTAAAACCGCTTCCAACAGGAAGAGGAGTTATGGATGGAATACTCGTCCTCCTCCCGCAGGCTGGAGACCAGCTTCTCCACCTTCACCTTCAGGTAGGGCAGGAGGACCAGGAACAAGAGGGATTTCCAAAGCTGCTTCTTGGGGAGGCCAGCACTGGCCAGCCTCTGGAGCCCCCGAGGGCCTCCCATCAAGATCCTCTTCAAGCCATAGAAGTTTTCGGAGAAGGAGGCACTGGCCTTAGACAAGTAGTGCTGCTGTAGCAAAAGATCCAGAAAAGTGAAGATTTCATCAGACCACCTCCAGAGGAAGCCATAGTGGGCAGGGTTGGATTCGGCAAGAACCTTGGCCACGTGCTGAAGGGCGGGCCTCACGACGGCCATCAGACTGTCCTGCGCTACCACCTCGAAGATGGAGGGCCAGTCATCCACGCCCGGGGTGGCCGTGATGTGAGCCCCGTGCTCTGCCATCTTGCCCTCTCTGTGCCGGGCCCTAGCGGGCCCCAGACGCTACCAGGGGACGAGGTAGGAGGGGCCATAGGAGCGCCCGGGACCCTGAGCCTCGGGGAGTGGGGTCGGAGGAGCGGGAGCTCAGAGCGGGCCACTCAGCCGGAGGGCGACGGGATCCAGGCTGCCATAGCTGAGCCAAGGGGAGGAGGCCGAGGCGGCCGGGCCAGGGACTGGGGACCCGGGCCCCATCGGGGAGCCGGGGCCGACCGGGAAGAGGGCTCTGGAATAGAGAGCTTTGCGGCCGCGCAGCCGCACTGGGTCCGGGGAACCCAGGCGCTGTACGCGGAAGTCTAAAAATATTATTTTTAAAGTTTATTACTGTTACATCATGTTTGTGCCTTTATATAACATCTTTATTTATGCTTATTTGAATATGGCTTATATCCTCTTGCTAAATTGTTAGTTTCATGAAAACAGAGACCATATCTTATTTAATTTTGCATTTCCCCCATCACTTAACAAGGTACTTTATGTACAGTAGATAGTAAACAAATGTTGAATGAATAAGTGAATCAATAATTTGCTTGAAATAACTATATATGCAGACCATCTAATGAGACACATGACATTATGAAATAATTTCACTGTTCATGCAGATATAAGGGATGGGGATTATTGATTTCCTTTTGTCTCCCTGGGGAGAAATGTGTCAAATAAATGGTCTGACGGGGAGAAAGAACCCAAAGCACTTTTACTCACTGAACTGACTTGACTGGAGTTTAGGAAGTTTTTTTTTTTTGGGGGGGGGGGTTGAGTCAGATGAAGAGAGATTTAGAATTAAGTCTTAAGCATTCAATATTCCAGAGAGGAGAAGGGCTATTAAGAAGAGGGGGTAACAGGGTAACATATTAATAGTCAACATGTATCTGGAGGAAGCATGGAGTAGGATGTAGAGAGCTTGCTTTAGGAAGATCTAGGTTTTAAGCTCCATCTTTGGCAAACAAAAGCTGTATGAACCTGGACAAGTCACTTGACCTCAATACTCAAGTTAACTCTTTTAAATTTGCTGAAGATCACAGAAATATCATAATTATATGCTGTCAAGTTATGACTCAAATCTTGTCATTGGATATGTTATATAAATTATTTTTTCAAAGCAGTTTGCTAGATGGCATTCATAGAGTTTCCTTCCTAGGAATTTCTTATACCATGGAAATCACAGAATAAGCCTCCCCCCCCCAAAAAAAAGAAGAAACAAAGGAGGGGGGCACACATGTGAACACGCATGAATTATCTCAAATCACAGTAAATAAAAAAGGAACATTAATAATACCCTAGTTCATCCCCTATTTTTTTTTCTAGATGAGAAAATTAAAGTATAAATGGGAAAGGTACCTTTTGAAACATCACAGTTAGTTATATAGCCACAACAAGAATCCCGTTCCAGTAATCTTTCTAACTCATGTCGCTGGTCCAGCTCTCACCCTCTTTCTCCTGATGTGGACCAACTGTCAGGCCCTAGTTCAGTCTGGGAAGGGCTGCCAACCCCTTGCTGCTATACTGATGTAGGCTGGTCACTGAGGCCTCCAGTAATCTAAGTCACTACACTCAGGAATGAGGGGGGGGGGGCGATGTTTTGATTCAGACGTAAACAGAAATAAACCTACTGACACATTTAAGAAGTCACTATCATCATAGTAATAATGTGTACAATAATAGTGATAATAATTGTGGTTTCAAGGTACTTTACATAATCGGATTTGACCATCTCAAACCCTCTGTGAGAATGTAAAGGATATCCATTTACAGTAATGCATCACTCAACAGAATGACAATGAGAATATAGTGAATACCAGCGTCTACCATGCTGTCCTTGTCATTTCTATTTCTATCCCAATAAATAAGTAAATGGATCATCCTACACATTTCTGATTCCTGATCCACTTTTTGAGATTTCATGCCATCTACTCTGTACATCTGGCAACCCATAACTTTCTTGGTATTTAGTATATTTTCCTCCTAATCATCTGTGAAGTGTGAGTGTTGTGACCATTTTCAAAATCAGAAAAGTAAGGTTCAGAGAGATGAAATTATCTTAGATCATTTATCCACGGATTGACAGATTGAGAATTTGAACCCAAGTCTTTCTAATGCCTATATAAATGCCCCTTGCATTTTCATCACTACCCACTGCATCTGTTTATACTGTACTTTACACTGTATTTAAAACTGTCTATCCTTTGTCTATAAAAGGCTGTTGAGGAAATACACAAAAAGGTCTGATTATCTAAGACTGAGCTTTTCCTCTTGTCCAGAGTTTAAAAATGATGAAGATTTAAAGGAGTTTCCACAATAGGTCTGATGTGACCTGAATGAAAGGGGCCAATAGGAATATATGATTCTTCTTCCCCTAAAAAAGAACTCTGGGGGAAAAAAAAAGTCCTTCATGTCTAAATGAAAAGATCTTCACACTTAGCAGATATCCAGTGACGTAAAAGTAATTGAAGGGGTTCCTCCTATAAAGAAATAATCCCTTTTTTTCATTGCTCAATTAGGATTTTACCTTGACACTAAGGATACACCTCCCTTCTCTCCTCTGAGACTGTAGGTTTTACTGCCAAAGTCTGATATGTACTCACAAAAGGTAATCAAATAGTGGCTGTATTTCTTTTATGGAAATAAAAATGTAACCTACAACCTACTAGGAGCATTCTGAAAGATTGCTACTCTTTCACTACCCACAGATACTTGCAGATACACACATACAAATGCATACCTACCCAAGCATGCATGTACACGCATGCATACAAGTGTGCACATACACACACAATAAATTGGAGAGGAGAGATGTTTTTCATACTACAGCTCTTTAGTCATTATTAGAGAGGCTATACAGGAGTAGGGAAAATAACAAGCTGATACTCCCTGTGGCCCTTTTTACTTCTTTTTCTGCTCAGGTAGAAAAGAATACAGGTTATATGTTCCTTTCATTACATTAACAGATTTTCTCAGAAAAGCATTACCAGGATTTCAAGATTTCAGTTGAGAATGACTTTCAATGCTGAAAACAACCCAGAGTCTTTGACTGAGGCTGCACACATGCAGGGGAACCAAACTAACCCACATGCAGGGGAACCAAACTAACCCACATGCAGGGGAACCAAACTAACTGTTACCACTGATTACCTTCTGATACTACTGCTATGCCTCACAGTGTAGCACAGAAACACTGGGCTTGAGGTTCAGAATCTCATACCTGGAAGGGATCACTGATGCTGTGACTTTGGACAAGTCATTTTACCTTGGAGTCCTAAGAGAGTCATATGTCAAATGGTGATGGTCACACTTCAATATTTGTTTTAGCATTCTGTCACAAAGGACCTGCATCACTATGAGAGAAATCACAGTCTAGAAGCAACTAGTCTGATTCTTATCTAGACAGAAATTCAGTCCAAAACATCTTTGATAAATCTTCCTTCAGCTTTTATCTGAATATGTTGAGTAGTAAGGATCTTATTAACTATTGGAATAATACATTTTATATGGAAATTGCCTCAGAGTTCTCATTCCACAGACCCAGAGAAATATCTCTCCTGAATGGCCCCATGCAGAGCACATGAGTTAACAGTCTTCTCTACCAAGACCACCCCCATACAAATCTGGGGAAAATACTCTCCCACAAAGGCAGGAAGTAATGTCCAGAGACGTCCAGGGGTTGTTTTTGTTTTGGAGTTGTCTTTTTTTGGTGGGTGGGAGGGTAGCATCTGGAAAAAAAAAGTTGAACAGAATGGCTGTCATCAGGATGCCATCTACTTCAGCAATTGTTTGGAATGGTTACAAAAGTGTACCTCACATCAATACAGATTTAAGGAAATATTCTTCTGCCATTTGTAGTCATTCTACCAAATGACAAGTTTAAATCACTCCTTGTGATTATTCTTAGTCTGAGCAAAACACATGTTTTAACATATTCACAAGATGCAATTACACCCAATGTAATGACAGGGAATTAGCAACATCAAGAAACTGGAATCCAACACAATGCATTTACTATTTAAATGTTCAATTCCCCACTCCCACCCCTCCCCCACATACACACAAAAAAAATCTGAAATGCAATCTGTTCACCATTTGGACTAATCACTAACTGCTTGTTTTTATAAAAGGCACCCCCCCCCAAAAAAAATCAAGACTGAGGAGCAGTTAAGAAATAAATCAATGTGGTGACTTCTATGTTTCAGGGGATTTGTGATCTCACCAGAATGGGTATTCCCTCTAGCTGTATAAGTCACAATCCATTTAAATCATTTGTTCCAAGTTAAAACTTTCCCCCTCTTCTGCTATAAATACCATATTATGCTCCTTCAATTTTTTACTTTAATCTTTTTTTGTTAAGATGAACCTCTTCTCATTTGCTCTCTTCCCATCTCCCTAACCCCCCTTCTTATCTTTTACCTTGATTATACATTTCTCTCTTCTGATTTCATCTGGTTATATATGTCTTCCTCCTCTGAGTTAATCAAGTAGATTCCTGCTTCTCCTCCTCCACTTCAGCTAATACTATTCATTAGTGTTTTTTTAAACTTTATTTTTGCACCCCTTTATAAAAAAGTTTTCCCTCAGTCTTTTCATTATCCATTTTCTCTTTTTCTTTGCTCAAGACTCTTATTCTCTGATTCATGTCCCCTATAATAATCTGATCTCTTTCTTTTTTCTGCATTTTTTTTTAAATCAGAGTTTCTGATTATGTATTCTAGCCTCTGCCCTCTAGATGCTTTCTGTTATCTACAGTAATTGTCTTATAAAATGGTTAATACATTGCATGCTGTATTTCAGTTTAGTGTTTTTTTAAGAAGCAACTAAACATAATTGACTGTTTCAAATGAACTCCCTCATATACTAATTTATTCTCTAATATATATCACAATATAATCATGTGATAAATCATCCCTCTACTTTCAAATCAGGCATTTTAGTCTTTAAATATAAAAAGTGGTCATGATATGATAAAAACAAGGACTTGAGGTAAAAATATTTTTATTTGAATTCTGGATCTGCCCCTTATCTGTATGATATTGTGTAAAGCATTTCTCCTCCTTCCTGAAGTGGAATGGGTTTGTTCAGGAAGATGACATTTTCTCCTTGATAGAATTCTTCAGGCAGAAGATAGACAGTCACTGACTTGCTATGATGTAGAGAGAGTTATCTTTTTTTTTTCTTGTTCAGGTTTAGGTTGGCCTTAAAGTCATCTAATGTCCCCTCCAACTATGGCATTCTCTAATTCACTTAGACTCTCTTTCTTCATATGCAGAACAAAGAAATTGAAGAGATTATCTCCAAAGTCCTCTCCAGGTCTAATATTCAATGCTCTCTTCTTTAGTATCCTACAATATGAAATCTCTTCAGAAGTTTCTGTGTTCTAATATTCTGCTGTTTGTTGTTTCTTTTTGTTGTTATTATTTTGAGGTTGGGTATCACGCAGAATAGAAATTGAGGGGCCACTCACAGGCCAAATCCTGAGACAGATCCGCATGGTAACTTTAATTTACTCCATTTGGAAATTTGGATATTATACCCCTCATACAGTTTTGTATACCACCTCCAGGCACTCACTTATATCACTTATTGCAGACTCCTTATTGACTTTAGTGCTGACTGGCTTTAGATCAGAACTCACAGATTCAAGTGATCCACCAGCCTCAACTTTCTCCATCAGCAGGGATTACTACGGTTTGCTGCATTCCCTGACTAAACTTTATTTTCAAAGGTCCTTGTCAACTTTGACATTCTATGAATGATCCATCTCATACATAATTTACTTCATTTATGGTTTAGAGGAGTTAAGGAGAGAAAGAAGTTACTTGATACAATTTTTAAAAGAAGATCAGGTCATTAGAAATATTTGATGAAAATTGTTTTGAAAGTTCAGACATGGGGTGGCTAGGTGGCGCAGTGAGTAGAGCGCCGGCCCTGGAGTCAGAAGGACCTGAGTTCAGATCCGGCCTCAGACACTTAACCCACACAAACAAAAACCTAGCCGTGTGACCTTGGGCAAGTTACTTAACCCCAATTGCCCTAAAAGGGGTGGCTAGGTGGCTCAGTGAGTAAAAGCGCCGGCCTCGGAGTTGGGATGACCCGAGATCAAATCCGGCCTTAGAAAATGAGCACCCACACATAAATAATGACTAGCCATGTAACCTTGAGCAAGTTACTTAACCCCAATTGCTTAAAAAAAAAAAAAGTTCAGACATATGCTATATTAGGCTTTTCTGCATGAAAATCCCCAGTATAAGTGATGACTAAAATTTCCATTCTGAAGAAGAGTTGGGTTCTCAGAGCAAGAGTTTGACACAAATTCTGAACTCTGGCAGAGATTAACTACATATCCTTAGATTAGTTGCCTCAAACTAGGCCTTAATTATTCCATCTTTAAAATGAAGGTTATGGAGAGTTTAAAAAATACTTTCACTTACTATTAATGGAAGGTGCTATGCTCCTGTAAAGGATAAATATATTTTTCTCTAAGTGAATTTTTTCAATTTCATTTCAAATCAACTTTATGACTTCTCACTCCATTTTTTGAAGGGGAAGATAGCTATAAGGAACACTCTAGCTTAGAGATGTCAAACTCTCATCCAAAGTATCCCACAAAATTATTAGTGTAGCCTAAACCAAAGTAAAATTGGAAAAATATTTAAAAATAATTTGTGGACTTCTAAATCAATAGGCTGAAAGAATATACTTCGACTTGAGTTTGACTCCTTTTCCATCCTCTTACAATGGAAACAAAGTTTTTTAAGGCTCTAGTTCTCACAAAGTACTGGAAATTGTAGCTTAAATAAGATTATGCCACATCATCTGAGCATGCAAATATGCTATAGAGGTTTTGTGTTTCTTGAATTGTCATTTATTAAAATTGAATTATTTACATTCTTACATGGAAAAACAATAACCGTGACTGATGAAACCTTTCTCAGTATGAAGATAATTGAAGAAGGATAATGGACATATGGATACCTATGTGAATGTGTGTATATATGTTTACAGGTATACATGGATAGAGGGTACAGGTTGAATTTGGTGGGAAGGGATGATACTTAAGGGGTGAAGTTAAGAGGTGAGAGAGGAATGTGGAGAGAGGAGATGGGGAGAGACAGGGTGGGGTAAACTATCTCATGTAGAAGAGGCAAGGGGAAGTGGTTGCAGGGGAGGGGAAGAACAGGAAAGCAAAATGGCAAAACCATATTCTCATTGAATCTGGCTCAGGGAGAGAATGACAAACATACTAAATGCGATATCTCACCCTGCAGGAGAGTAGGGGGAAGGGGGATGAGAGGGGGGATGACGGAGGGGAGGACATTCTGGGGGGAGGGGATGTTGGAAGTACCCACTTTCAAAGAGGGACAGGATCAAAGTAGGGAATGGACCAGGTAGGGGGTGGGATGGGTGGGAGGGAAATATAAGCAGTCTTTTACAATACATCTACTACGGTAATGTTTTTCATAGCTATACATATACAACACATACTGAATTGCTTATCTTCCCAGAGGTAGTGGGTGACAAGGGAGGAAGGGAATGGATCTGAAATTCAATGTCTTAAAATTAAATGTTTCAAATATAAATAAATACTATTATTAATGCTCCTTTGCATATAATAGGGAGATAAGATGTGCACGCATTGGGGCACAGAGATTCACCTTGCCCTAATGGCAAAGTTGAAGGGGGTATGGGAGAAGATATGGGAGAGAGCAGATTGGATGAGGGAATATCTTGTGGGACTGCTATTCTGGGGTGGTGGGTAGGGAAAAATGGGGAAAAATTGTAACTCAAAATTTGCCTGAAATGAATTATGTAAACCTGAAGTTAATAAAGCATTTGTTTAATTAAAAAAAAAACCAAAGAGAGATAAAAACAAGAAGGAGCTATATATACAAAAATACCTGCAGTAGGCAAGGAAATAGAAGTTGAGGGGATACACATCTACTGGGAAATAACTGAACAAGTTATGGTATATAATTATGATGGAATACTATAGTACTATAAGAAATGATGAGCAGCATGCTCTAAGAAAAACCTGTAAAGACTTGCATAAGCTGATGCGAAGTGAAATGCATTATGTACAAAATAACATCAATATTATAAAATGATCAGCCATGAATGACTTGGTTATTCTCAGCAATAAAATGATCCAAGACATTCTGAAGGATTTATGATGAAAAATGCCATCCATAGTCTGAGAAAGAACTGTTAGTGTCTGAATACATAGTTAAGTGTTTGTATATATTTTTACTTTATTTTTCTTGAGTTTTTGTTGTCTCTATGTTTTCTTTCACAACATGACTATTATGAATTTGTTTTGCATGACTACACATGTGTACTCTATATGGAATTGCTTGTCTTCTCAATGGGGTTGTGGTGGGGAGGAAGAAAGGAGAGAATTTGAAAGTCAAAGTTTTAAAAATGTTGTCAAAATTGTTTTTACTTGTAATTGGGGAAAACTATAATACCAAAGAAAAGCTTAAAAAAGAATGGAAAAAAGAGTAAAGGTAAATTAAATATTAAGCTTGTTTCTCAACAACTAGTTAGTAGGGGAGAGATAAAGGGCAACTTATGGTAGAAATGACCATTCCATCTTGAAAAATACAATAGACAAAGAGAAGAAATTCAGAAGCAATCTAAGATAAATCCCAGATTTATGGAAAAGATTATTTCAAAGGGTTTAGAAACAGACAATTCAGGATCTTGCAACATAAATTCCAGAGAGGAAGCTAAGTGAAGAACTGATGCCCTCAAGAATGTAGTTCTGATGACTGGAAAACACATTTCTGATATGACAGTAAAGAAAGATTTGTCAGATACAAATTTTGTTAATTTGTCAAACTAATGTCAGTTCAAATGGAATTTATTAGAATTACTATGATTTTTTTCATAAGATTAACTCAGTTCAATTCAATAAAAAAAAAACATTATTTTAAAAAATATACACACAGGGGCAGCTAGGTGGTGCAGTGAGTAGAGCGTTGGCCCTGGAGTTAGAAGGACCTGAGTTTGGATCTGGCCTCAGACACTTAATGCACACACAAACAAAAACCTAGCCGTGTGACCTTGGGCAAGTTACTTTAACCCCAACTGCCCTCCAAAAAAAGAAAAAAATATATACACACAAATATGGTAGTAACTTTGATCTTGGCATCACCCACAATTGAACAGCCTATGTTTAAAAAAAATCCCTTCTCTTACCATAATTTATTGACTTCTCTCATTTCCCTCAGTCTTCTCTTTCAAATCCCCACTCTTTGTACCATGACTTTCTTTTTTCTCTCTCCTTTTAAATTTGTTTTAGTTTACATCATTCATTTCCACAAGATTTTGAGTTACAAATTTTCTCCCAATTTTTCCCCTACCCACCACCCCAAAATAGAGATCCCATTGAATATCCACTCCCCCAATCTTCTCTCTCTCGTATCTTCCCCCATCCCCCCCCTGACTTTCCAGTAGGGCAAGGTAGATCTTTATGCCAGTGCCTGTAAATCTTATTTCCCAGCTACATGTAAAACAATAATAATAATAGTATATGTGTATATATGTATATATATATATATACACACATATATATATGTGTGTAGGTATATATATAAATATACATACATACATACATATATATATATATATATATATATATATATATATATATATAAATAATATGTGATTTTAAAACTTAGAATTCTAGATTCTTTCTCTTCCTCCCTTGTCACCCACCCTCACTGGGAAGATAAGCAATTCAATATATGTTGTACATATGTAGCTGAGCAAAGCATTTCCATAGTGGATATATTATGAAAGACTGAATATATTTCTCTCCATCCTATACCACCCTCAACTTATTCTATTTTCTGCATTGATCATGTCCCTTTTCGAAATTGTTGCTTCTAACTACCTCCTCCCCCAATCTGCCCTCCCTTCTATCATCCCCTCTCTTATACCCTTCCCCCCCTGCTTTCCTGTAGGGCAGGATAACCAATTGAATGTGTATGTCATTCCCTCCCTGAGCCAAATTCAATGACAATAAGGTTGACTGATTCCTTTTTGCCTTCCTGTTCTTCCTCTCCATTGTAACAGTTTTCCCTTGCCTCTTCTATATGAGATAAATTACCCCTTTCTGCTCTCCCCATCACCTTTCATTATATTTCTCTCTCACCTCTTAATTTCACCTTTTACGCATCATCCCTTCCTATTCAATTGGTCCTGTGCCCTCTGTCTATGTATACCTGTACACATATATACACACACTCACATATGTATTCATATGCCCATATACCTTCATACACACACACACAGAGAAAAGTTTCATAAATTACAATTATCATTTTTCCATGTATGAATATAAATAGTTCAATTTTGGTAAGTTCCTTATGATTTCTTTTCCCTGTTTACATTTTCATGCTTCTCTTGCTTCTTGTATCTGGATGTCAAATTTTCTATTCAACTCTGTTTTTTTCATCAAGAATGCTTACAAGTCCTGTATTCTACAGAATGACCATATTTTCCCCTGAAACATGATGCTCAGTTTTGCTGGGTTGGTGATTCTTGGTTTTAATCCCAGCTCCTTTGACCTCTAGAATATCATATTCCAAGCCCTTCAGTCCCTCAGTGTAGAAGCTGCGAGATTCTGTGTTATCCTGATTGTGTTTCCACAATATTCAAATTGTTTCTTCCTGGCTGCTTGTTATATTTTCTCCTTCATCTGAGACCTCTGGAACCTGGCCATAACATTCCTAGGAGTTTTCTTTTTGGGATCTTTTTCAGGAGGTAATCAGTGGATTCTTTCAACCTATATTTCAACCTCTAAAACATCAGGGCAATTTTCCTTGGGAATTTCTTGAAGGATGATTTCTAGGTTTTTTTTTTTTTTTTTTGATCATGGCTTTCAGGTAGTCCAATAATTTTAAAATTATCTCTCCTGGATCTATTTTCCAGGTCAGTGCCTTTTCCAATGAGATATTTCACATTGCCTTCTATTTTTGAATTTGTTTGGATCTATTTAATAGTATATTGATTTCTCATAAATTCACTAGCTTTCATTTGCTCCAATCTAATTCTGAAGGAATGATTCTCTTCAGTGAGCTTTTGATATTCTTTCTCCATCTGGCAAATTCGGCTTTTTAAGACATTCTTCTCTTCTTTGCGTGTTTGAGCCTCTTTTGCCATTTGAGTCAGTCTGGTTGTTGACTCTCATTTCATAATATTCTTGCATTATTCTCATTTCTCTTTCTGATTTTTCATCCACTTCTTTTAGTTGGTTTTCAAAATCCTTCTTAAGCTCCACTTTAACCTGTAACTAGCTCGTATTTTCTTGGAAGCTTTTGGTGTAGGAGTTGACTTCACTGTCTTCCTCCTGTTCCATGCTTTGATCCTTTTTGTCCCCAAAATAGAATTATAAAGTTGGATTGCTCCGTTTGCTTTGCTTCCTTTGCCTTCTCGTGTTGCCATTCAATTTCTTGACTTTTGAGTTTTCTGGCACAGTAGAACTCTGCTACCAGAGAGGGGAGCTTTGTCCCAATCACTGGGGTTTTTGAAGCTGCTGGAGCTATTAGTTGGGTGCCCTCCCTGAATACTCCAAATGCTCTGGCAAACTGGTCACACACTGCAGGACCTCCACCCTAGTCCACAATCCAGATCCATGAAGGTTAAAGTAAGTGTGATTACCCCTCAGACTGATCACTTGGTCCCCCTACAATCTGTAGGCCAGGCTCTGAAGCAGCCACATGGTGGTGGCTGCATGGTCACCATGCCACAGCTGTTTCTTTCTACAGTGGGCAAAGGCCAGACCACACTCTTGAACTCCTGGATCCCGAAGTCCACACTGCAATTACCTCTCACTATGTCCTTAGCATCTATTTGTTGATAATTCTGGAAACTGCCACAGTTGCTGTTTATTTGACATCCCTCCAGCCAGCAGCTGGCAGTGGCTACTCTGAGCCTAAAACCTCAAGCTCACATGGGGCTGGGCTCAGCTCCCAGTGCACTGTGCTTGCCCCTCCTGCCAGCCTGCTAGACTGTCTTCAGCAGGAAGTTAGCTTCTCTCTGTCATTTTGTGAGTTCTCTAGCTCCAAAGTATTTTTAGAGTCATTTTTTTACATGGGTTGGAGGAGGTAGAAGCCAGAGCCATGTGGAAGTCTTGTTTCTGCTCTGCCATCTTGACTCTGCCACCTCACCATGACTTTTAATACCTTGATCACTCAGTTGTCTCCCAATCTGGTTCCCTTCACTCTCCTCCTCTCCCCATCTTGACCCCTTGCTGAACCAATTCATCTCTATATCGTTTTCCTCCAGCCTCCTTCTCCTATGGTAATTATACTGTAACATATTTCTTATTACAGCTTAAGCCTTAACTTTGAATCACTCTCACCATACATCACCTTCCATCCTCCACACATGCTCCTTGCTGAAGGTAGAAAAACTTTCACAACCATTCTGACTGGGACCACTACAGTGTTATATTACACAACCCCAAAGGGCCCTCACTGTTGCTAGGCAATACTTCTGTACCACCCTTAACTCCCTGTTTCATTCTCCTCAGCCATATCTGTTTATGTCTCCTCAAACCTTTCTCTACTCTCTCAGCTGAGAACTTTGCCTACTATTTACTGGAAAAATTGAAGTCATTTGCTGTGAACTCTCTCTTCTATCCTCTTCCTCATCTCCTGTCATACAGGTACCTTCTGCCACTTTCTCTTTCTTTCACCTCTGTCTTTCATAATGAAGCAGCCTTACTTCTTTACCAAGACTAAGCCCTCTATATGTCCAAGTGATCCCATTCCATCCTTGTCTCCTCCAACAGACTGCCATTTCTATCATCACCACTATTTTACTTGTTTTCTTTTTAAATTTTTAAATTTTTTTAACATTTCTTTTTAAATCTTTGAGATCCAGATACATTATCTTCATCCCTCCTCACCCACACCCACTGGGCAATTCAATTTAGGTTGTACATGTGTAATTATGCAAAATGTTTCCATAGTAGATATATTGTGAAAGACTAACTATATTTCCCTCCATCCTATTCTGCCCCCCCTACTTATTCTATTTTCTGTTTTGACTGTGTCCATTTTCAAAAGTGTGTTTTTTAACTACATCCTCCAATTTGCCCTTCCTTCTATCATCCCACCTCTTATCCACTTCCCCCCTACTTTCCTGTAAGGCAAAATATCCAACTGAGTGTGTATGTCATTTCCTCCTTAAGCCAAATTCAATGAGAATAAGGTTGACTCATGCCTTTTTACATTCCTGTTTTTGCCCTCCATTGTAACAGATTTCTTTTGCCTCTTTTATATGAGATGGTTTACCCTATTCTATCTCCCCCATCTCCTTCTCTCTTTATATTCCTCTATCACAAGTTCTTGTGTTACCTTGATTGTGTTTCCACAATACTCAAATTGTTTCTTCATTGCTGCTTGTAATATTTTCTCCTTGACCTGGGAACTCTGGAATTTCGCTGTAATATTCCTAGGAGTTTTATTTTGAGGATCTTTTTCAAGAGGTGATCAGTGAATTCTTTCAACCTCTATTTTGGCCTCTGGTTCTAAAACGTCAGAGAAATTTTCCTTTAGAATTTCTTGAAGGATGATTTCTAGATTCTTTTTTTGATCATGGCTTTCAGATAGTCCAGTAATTTTTAAATTACCTCTCCTGGATCTATTTTCCATGTTATTGGTTTTTCCAATGAGATACTTCACACTACCTTCTACTTTTTCATTTGTTTGAATGTTTTTTATAGTATCTTGATTTATCATAAAGTCATTAGCTTCCATTTGCTCAAATCTAATTTTTAAAGAATTATTCTCTTCAGTGAGTTTTTAAAATTCCTTTTCATTCTAACAAATTTAGCTTGTTAAGGCATTCTTCTCCTCGATGGCTTTTTGGCCCTCTTTTGCCATTTGAGTTAGTCCATTTTTCAAGGTGTTATTTTCTTCAGTATTTTTGGGTCTCCTTTAGGAGGCTGTTGGCTTGCTTTTTGTGATTTTCTTTCATCATTCTCATTTCTCTTCCCAATTTTTCTTCCACTTCTCTTACTTGATTTTCAAAATCCTTCTTGAGCTCCTCCATGGCCTGTAAACAATTCATATTTTTCTTAGAAGCTTTTGATGCAGAAGTTTTGCCTTTGTTGACTTCTTCTGGTTCCATATTTTGATCCTTTTTGTCCCCAAAAGAGGATTCTATGGTCCAATTTTGCTTTCTCTGCTTGCTCATCTTGCCAGCCAATTACTTGACTTTTGAACTCTTTGCCACAGTAGAACTCTGCTTCCAGAGTGGAGAGCTTTGTCCCAAATCACTGGGGTTTTCACAAATGTGGTCAGAAGTCTGAGGAGGGCACCCTTTCTGAAGCCACCCCAAGCTCTGGTACACTGGCCACATATCCCAGGACCACCACCCAAGCCAGCAACCCAGATCCAAGCAAGTCAAAGCAAGAGTGATTACCCTCTGAATGTTTGCTTGGTCCCCCTGTGATCTGCAGGCCTGGAGCTATGGAGGCAGCCATGTGGCAGGAGCTGCAACCGTAGCACCTTTGCCACCTCTTGCCCTAGTGAGTAGAGGCTGGACTGTGCTATTCTGTTACCTGGTTCCAACGGAGTTCCCCACTGACCTTTTACTTTGTCTTTGGCATATTTATGCCTTGAGAAGTCTGGAAATTGCCCACCTGCTGGTGATTCAGTTTCCTGAAATCTGCTCTGGCCAGTTTGGGCTGCTGTTTGGGGCCACCCCAGGCTCAACATAGCTCATGCAGGACTATGTTTGGCTCCCTTCCTATTGGCCTGTTGGCCTGTTGGCCTGCCAGGCTGCCTTTAGCAAGAGATTTGTTTCTCTCTGTCACTTTGTAGGTTCTATAGCTCTAAAATGTGTTTAGAGTCATATTTTACATGTATTGGAAGAGGTTATGGTGGGAGCTCATAGAATTTCCTGCTGCTACTCCACCATTTTGACCTCCACTCATGATTATTATTTTTTTTTGGAGGGCAATTGGGGTTGTCTTGCCCAAGGTCACACAACTAGCTTTTGTGTGTGTGTTAAATGTCTGAGGCTGGGTTTGAATTCAGGTCCTCCTAACTCCAGGGCCAGTGCACTGTGCCACCTAGCCACCCCTTGACTATCATTTTTAAAGGATAATTATGGAAGATCAATTTAAGGGCAAGATTATGAATAAAACAATAAAAAGGATGTCTTGTTTATGTTACAATAATATCAGGGCTCCTAAACCTCAGAATGACATAAAGTTAGTGACAGAACCTAAAGACAAAACAGTTTTAGTTTCATCATAATCACATCAGGAAAAAGAAAATAATCAAATAAAAGTGGAATAATGATTTAAAAAGAATGTCAGAATTGTTCACCTCTTTATTTTGATATTTTGTCTTTCAGGAAGAATAAACTTTGCACCGAAAAGAACTAAATAGAAATAGGTCCTATAGTAAGGAGTCAACATACAAGATAAGTAGGGAGATATTAAGAACCATCCTCATTTACTCAAAGGAGTTCAAGTCAATGGACATAGATAAACTAGGGACATTATATTGAAGAAAAAAACATGGAAGAAATCATTCCCTAATAATTTGACCTTGAAGAATGAACAAGATCTTAAGAGTTAAAAACAAATGTATATTTTCAATATTTTTTTTAAAAGAAAGTGTAAAGAGGGTGGCTAGGTGGCGCAGTGAAAAGAGCACCGGCCTTGAAGTCAGGAGGACCTGAGTTCAAATCCAGCCTCAGACACAACACAAAACCTAGCTGTGTGACCTTGTCAAGTCACTTAAACCCAATTGCCCTCCAAAAAGAAAAAATAAAAAGTGGAAAATCCGTAAACAATGGCCAGGGGGCTTGAGTTCAGTTTCTGGAAAGATTTTAGTATATATTACAAAAGGGAAGTTATCAGTTATCTAGAAAACTCAGTGGTGATAAAAAGTGAGCCAAGATGATTTCCTCAAGGACACATTATTCCAGAATGACTTTATTTCCTTTTTGACAGGCTTCCCAAAATGTTAGAAAGATCAAAACAATGACGTTTAAATAATTTACCTAGTTTTTAACATTGTTTGATGTCATTTCATATGCTATTCTTGTTGATAAGATGGTGAGAAATGGGCAGGGTTTGGGAACCTGCAGCCTTGAGGCCACATGGGGCCCTCTAGATCCTCAAGCGTGACCCTTTGACTGAACCCAAACGTCATAGAACAATTCCTTATCCCTGGTAAAAGGAAACTTGGAAGGAGGCCTCTAGTGAAATTTTCCAAGGATTTATCCTTGGCCTTTTGCTATTTAACTTTTTGGTTAATGATTTGTATGAAGATTACTTATCTATCTATCTGTCTATCTGTTTTATCTATCTATCTATCTATCTATCTATCTATCTATCTATCTATCTATCTATCTATCTATCTTATTTATCTATCTATCTATCTATGTATCCATATGCTTCTCTGTCTTTCTATTTGTAGATTTATCTCCATCTACATATCTCTATCTTGTATATATATATATATATATATATATATGTACATTCATACACATATGTGTGTATGTTATGTAGGTATATTTGCATATGTATGTGCATGATCACGAATGTGCATATATACATGCATACATAAAATACAAATGTATTTGTATTGATATGCAGATGTTTAAAATGTATATGTAGGTATATGCCTTCAGTATTTATGTTGGGATTTATGTGATTTACAAACAGTAGAGGTAGGAAAGATAACTAACACACTGGATGCCATATTCAGGATCCAAAAAACCCTCTTTATTTGTTATAACTATGGGCTAAATATAATAGGGCAGTATTTAATAAAGACAGAAATAAAGTCTAATATTTGAATTCAGTAAATCAACTTCAGAAGTACAAATTTCTTGAGTCATGTTTAGTCAATAATTCATATCCCAAAGATCTTAGGGATCTTGGTGGACTAGAAGGTCTGAATCAGTCAATGGTTTGATATGGAAATCAAATGTGTGCTAACATTTTCTCAGTCTACATTATAAAAGTAATAATTTATAGGCCTAGATGATCTGACTCCACCTATCCCAGAGAGGCCTCATCCTGAGTATTTTGTTGAATTCTGGCAAGCACATTTTTAGGGCACTATTTGCAAACTGGAGGATTTACTTAAGGGGATAACTTAGATGGGGAGGGCACTGAAAAGCAATTTACAAGAGGATCCCTGATTTAAAATTGGAATGCCTCTCCTAGAAGCCATTTAGTCTAATGAAACTCGCTATTTTACATATGAAATAACTGAGGCACAGAGAGATTAAGGGACTTGCTGAAGGTCATATAGTTACTGACAGATGGATGATTTGAACCCAGGTCTATTGACTTCAATCCAATGTTTTGTGATGTTTTTCAATTTTTGAATTGTTTTACCTTCTTAAGGAATTTTGGACATTTAGATGGAGAGGAGAAGACATTGTCAGTATATAAAAGCTCCTTTCAGTTATCTGAATGGTTGACAGGTTGAAGAGGACATAAACATTCTATTAGGGTCCAGAGACTAGAACTAAAAGTAATTGTTGGATGATTTCCTTAGAGGAAGATTTGGAATTGTTGTAAAATTTAAAAACAAAACTGCATTTCAATAATTAGAACTATCCAGAAGCAAAGTGATCTGCCTCAGGAGATAGTAACCTCATGCTCACTGGTGTTATTCAGGAAAAAGTTGGATGATCAGTAAGATATGTTACAGAAAAAAAGATAATAATACAATAATAATAACAATAACATAACAATAATAATGAACAATAATAGCTTTCTAGTGCTTGCAAAATGATTTACAAATATTCTCCTCTATTTTTACAACAATCTGAAAAGCTAAATACAATTATGATCCCCATCTTACAGATGAGGAAACTGAGATACAGAGTGGTTAAATAACTTGACCAGGGTCACAAGGTTAGTAAATATCTGAGGTCAGATTTGAACTTATGTCTTCCTGACTGCCTAAATGGTTTCTGTTTTTTAGATTCATTGATTAGCCCGAGACAAATTTGTGCCAGGCGCTGATTTTCAGTAAAGAGAAATCACCTCAGGGTAGAAATATACAATTTCTTAAAGCTATAGTAGTCTTTAGGTCTGAAGTAAATTGAATGCTAGCTTGAGTCTTAGGACCATGACATTACTCCAGAGTCATTGTGCAGACTGTAAGGATGTTTCAGTCATATATTCTGAGCTGAAAGAGATCTTTCTGATCACCTAGTCTGATAGCTTCAATTTGAAGATGATAACAATGTGGTTAATAATGTTAAGTGACTTGCCCTAAGTCACATAGAAGTAGTATTTGAAAACACATCTGCTGTCTAAATGCTACATTCTTTCCACTGAAGATTGTGGTTACTGTGATTGTTGTCTTTACTGTGATTATTTTTGGAAGAGACAAATGTGTGAGGAATTCTCCCCGATGGACTTTACAAATCTAGATATTAATGTAAGATCTTGGAAGGCAGGATTCCATGCTTCTTTTTCTTCATATTGAAAGCAAAAAGTCATGAGAGGTGTTAGGGAACAGTGAGAAGACATCATTTATCAGGGTATATCAGGGTACAGGTTTTTCTTGGTTGCCTAGTTGCTTAGATTGTGCAAGCATCTCTCAAGGGTAGTAATGGTAGATACATCACTTGAACATTGAACTAGACAGAAAATGTGTTTGCTGAAGATATTCCTGATTCCACATGGGAATAAAAGGATGATTTAGTATAGCTTTTCCACCTCTCTTTCTTCCAGGTCAAGAATTTAATGGGGGATAGGATTGAGGAAAAGATTCAGAGAAAGAACAGATGTGTTGTATAAAATACGCAACAAAATATTAGTGTAGGAATGGAAGTACTAAGTTGTTTGACCAAACCCTTTCATTTGGTTTAGGAAAAAGAACACTGGATTAAAATTTGGGATTTCTATATTCTGTTCCTAGCTGTGGCACTCAGCTTTGTGACTTGGTCAAAGCTCTTACCTTCCCTATGCCTCATTTTCCACACTTATAAAACTACTGATCCCTATCCCCCTTTGAAAAAATAATAGTCATTTATTTCTTCCATGTCCCCGTCTGAGAAGTTCTTATGAACTGTTTTCTCAGTCACCAGAATATAACATCTTAGGGGGAAGGGATGGTTCCATTTGTGCCTCTGCAAATGGAATACTGGACTTGGAGTGAGGTGGCATGGATATTGATAGAGAATGGTGCAATGGAGAACACTGGACATGTGGCAGAAGACCTGGGTTTTGTTTCTAGCTCTCCCGCTTATCTGTATGTCCACAGACTGACCATTCAGATAGTCTCAGTTTTTTCATGTGTGATGGTAACACTTCCTATTTATGTAACAGGTTAGAGTAGGCCTACTCAACTTGGTGGTAGGTAGGGGCCAAAATGAAAAAGGCTAAACTTCTTAAGACTGCACATAGGTTAGACTGGAGACAGACCTCCCACAAGTGAGGTGGGAAACAGGAGACAGTGTGAAGTGGCAACCCCGCATTTTTGGCCAAGGACTTGAAATCCTTTGGTGAGCTACAAGCAGTCTGTGGGCCATATGTTGTGCAGGCCTGGTTTATTGTTAAACAACAACAACAACCACAACAGCAACACTTTTCAGCTGGTTATCCAAGATGATCTTTACAAAGTCCTAGTGAGGTAGATTATGGCCTTTATCTTACAGATAAGGAAAATATGACTCAGGGACTTGAAGGGACTTGCATAAAGTCACATGACTAAGTCATCCAGATGGAACTTGAACCTAGATCTCTAACCTCAAGCTTTGGTCCCTGTGTTGATCTGCCCCTGTGCTCTTCCATGCAGATAATCATAATTAACCTACCTCTAACTTTTGGTTGTTGTGGGGATTCAGTAGTCTAGGCTTCATATGAGCATTTTATCACCTCTGGTCCTTGGCCCAGTGCTAACTTAGGTGTTTGGTATGTGTTGAATTAAAAGGAATCTATCTTAATAACATAAGAGTACAGATACTTAATAATTTTATAAGAGTACAAATATATAGTTCATTCTTTAGTCGCCTCAACTCCCAGGGCTTTCATTCTACTTCTCTGGAGAGGCATATGAATAACCTAGCAAATTTACTCAAACTTACCTGGAATCTGTGAATCTGACCATGCTACTACCTAATGATAGTACAGATTGTCCCAGTTACAGAGTTATTGAATATTGGCACTTAAAGCCTAGCTAGAATTCAGGTTTTCTGATGCTTATTCCAGTGCTCTTTCCTTTATACCACAAGATCACAAAATGTCAGACCAGCCTTAGACCTTAACAATGGAAAGAGAAAAAATACCAGCCATGGCAAACCAAGTAGCTTTTATGCACAAATCCAAGGTCACATCCCATAGTTAAATGCAACATTCTCCATGAAGATTTGTATTTTAGTAATAACTAGCATTTACTAGTTCTTTAAGGTTTGCAAAATGCTTTATGTATGATGTCTAATTCTCACAATTACCTCAAAAGGATGATGCTATTTTTATCCTTTATATATATATATATATACACATATATATGTATGTATGTATGTATGTATGTATATGTAAGGAAATCAAGGTGGGGAGTGTTTGTGACTTTCCCAGGATCACAAAACTAGTACATATAAAGGGCAGAACTTAAACTCAGGTCTTCCTGATTCCATATCTAGTATTTGATGCAGGTACCATTTCATTGCCTTTAGTTTTAGTTATTTCTGTTACTTTTCTCACGAATTATACTATAAGATCTTTGAGAATAGCATCTGATTCTTAATTAATTTCCTTAACACCTAAAAAAGTTAATAATCAATGGACCTGTGATGTTCCCCCTCCAAATGCAGATTTAAAAAAAAAATCAACCTATCTATAACTTGATAAATAAGTCCTAAGGCATTGCCTAAGGCAGCTAGTAATATCAAAGGCTATATTTAAATTCCATTCTTCTGGACCCCAAGTCCATCATTTTATCCACTACATGTGTTCCGCATAGCCATGAAAACAAAAGGTACTTAATAAGTATCAGATGAATGAATGAGCAAATTACAAGCTATCTCCAGTGGAAGCTAGAGGAAAGAAGATGATCATGTATATAATTTTCTGCCTAGTAATAAACCCTCAGCAGCATGTCTGTTGTCAAGAGATCCCCATGAATAGTTTTACTAAGAAATATAAAGAGATGTATGCTTGGAAGACAGATGTAATTCAAAAATTATATTTAATGTGCTGTAGGATTATTAGGCACTCAAATATAACTAAAGGTGCCATAAACCCAACCAGCTCCAAAGACAGGACTGACAAGACGCACAGAAAGCCTGTTTGAAGAAATCCCTCCCTGCCACTTGTCTCTTCATATTCACATATTCCCAGATGGGGTACATAAATAAACATGTCACTCACTGGGCTTTCACTTCCTCCCACAAGACTGTCACTGAAGTGAGGGAGGAGAACAAAATAGGAGGCCCCAAGTGTGGGGGCAAATATAAAAATAGCAGAAAGTCTTAGCTTCATTCTATCCTATTGGTTTCAGTGATCATATATTGATTATGGGTAATGTTGGAGGGGAGGTGGTGTGGATGTGGGAATGACCTTAGTAGAACTTTAGAAAAATTGAAATAAGGAATGCTTCTGGTTATGAAAGAGTTGTTTGGATCTACTTTCTTCCAACCTATTTTGTAATATTAATTTCTGAGCTATAAATATTTATTTAGTTCTTACTCTATACCTTCGATGTGGTCAATTTTCTTAAGATAGCAAGGTACAGAGGAGGTGCCAACTTGTATTTGTAGAGGGAGTTTGCTCCTGAGAAAGTTCTGTATGCCAGTGAAATGATGGATCCTCGGGTCCTATGTACTGGTGCTAAGTGATGTGAGGCAGTGTAAAAATGAGAAAATTATCTCTGCTATCAAGGGATTTATGATTGTGTAGGGGAGACAAGATGTGTACACAAATGTTTATGAAGGATGAAAT
The DNA here is from genome assembly GCA_011680675.1 of Gymnobelideus leadbeateri. Lineage (NCBI taxonomy): Eukaryota > Metazoa > Chordata > Mammalia > Diprotodontia > Petauridae > Gymnobelideus > Gymnobelideus leadbeateri. The sequence goes on from WOXC01004348.1 coordinate 170,566, forward strand.
AATCATCAGAGAGACTGAGGAATGTAATGGAAAAACTGATCCAACAATGGAGATGAAGAGCGGTTAGATGAGGAAGAGAAGCAGGAGACCTCAAGGTTTTGGAAGCCACAGAGAAGATAGTAGCCAGGAATGATTTAATAGGTTCAAAAGGTTCAGAAGGGTCAAGGAGGATCAGACTTGAGAAATTGCTACCAGACTAAGTACCTGAGAAATCATTGGTAATCTTTGATAGAACAGTTTTAATAAAATGATATAGGAAAATTTTAGCTATAATGTTATTTCAGAATATAGAAAGCTGATGGAAAAAGTTAATGTGGACTTTTTTTTTCTATGAAAGATCTCAGGGAATTTACCTCATTCACCAGGCATCATCATTATACAAGATTAAATAAACTCTGAAACTCTACCTCCTCAGAAACCCCTGCCATAGGGCATCAACCTTCCAGATTGAGGATAACAGAGGATGAACAATGGAGACCTCTTCCCTAGTCTACAATTTAAAGAGGGCTCTTACATAATTCACCTCATCATTTCCAACCTAGCTTCTTTCCTGGACTCCATGATCCCCAGAAACATTTTTTAGCAAGATGAAATTGACTCTGAAACTCTTGCCTTCTCAGATTGTTACCTTCCCCAGCTGCAAGACTTCATGATGCTCCAGAGCTGCATAACCCCTGACCTCTTCTTTTCATATCTTGGCTTTCTCTATTCGATTGGAAGCTCTTTGAAGAAAGAGATTGTCGTGTTTTTCTCTTTATCTGTTGGGCTTAGCATAGTGCCTGGCACATAGTAGGTGCTTAATAAATGTTTATTCACTCTGACTTTTTGAAGTGTTGATAAAAGAGAAGATATAGTACATTAGCTTTGAGGAGGGTGATCAAATTATTCTCTTTTTTTCTTTTTCTTTTGAACAGATTTTGTTTTGTTCTTTCAGTGCGATGATCTAGGCAGGTGGGAAGGGAATAGTAATAAGAGAGAAAATGAAGATGTGAGGAAGGGCAGAATGAAGAAAACATGTTCTACAAGAGAGGGGTCATAAGAGGGCACAAAATTAGATTGTATTATTGGAATATAGGGAGTATATATTGAAGATATATAGAGATTTTTGAGGTATAGAATAGGGGAGCATGAAGCAGTAGAAGTGATTGGATCAAAGCACTGGATGGGAGAAAGACTGGGATAAATTCACCATGGGGAATATGATTGTGAATTAAATATGGAGGACATAAATTCTGTGGCAGAGAAGTGAAAGTCTGATTGATTTAGGTAATACAAATTTGGAGAATGCATTTGGAATTGTTGCATTATTTCTTCCAGAAGTGTTCCATAGTTCTATAATAGAAGTCAAAACAGATGGTAGAGATGATCTAGAATGAGTTGTGGCAAAGCAGGGGCTTCAGAAAGACAAGGGTGCAAGGAATTAAAAGATAGAGAAAGTGACAAAGTTTAACTGATCAACTTTAGGTTGAGTTTAAATGAATTTGAGTAAACTGTATAGTTATTTCCTTTGATGAGTACCAGGAACCCACTGGTACTTCAATGGTAATTCATGTTAACTCTTTCACTTGATACTAACTGCCCTTCTTTGAACTCTTGTCTTTCAGTGTTTCCTATGTACAGTTCAATCTGTCCAGGATGCAGAACTACCCCATTCAAATACCTCAGCATCTACCAGGGCTTATTATCAACAGAGTTTCCATAATCAAAATAGATCCAATCTCTTTATTACCTTTAAAATTAAGAACAAACTCCTCTTGTTGGCATTTAAAACCAACACAGTCTACTATATTACAGTTTATTTTTTCCAAGTTAATCATACATTGTTACTCTATATACATATTAATACATTATATCACTCTGTGATATGGTCTACACTTTTGCCATAATGGCTAATATTTCATCTTCCAATCCTTCCACACCTTCATTTCTGAGAATCTTGGGCTCCATTCAAGGCTTCAGTCAAATGCCATTCTCAGCCTTTTGCTACTGCCCTCTCCTAATTACCATCTGTGTATATACATGCACACATGGAGTACTTGTGGGATCTTATGCAGAATGAAGTGAGCAGAAATTGGAGAACAATTTACATTGTTATACCAATAATGAAAAAATACATAAATAAATCAAACTTTGGTGACTTCCTTCCCTCACACTCACTTCCTAGTATTTTACACTTGTCTTATCCATGCACTCAATAGCTACTCTATGTTCTCTATTCCTTCTTTCACCCTGAGGGCTATTTAGTAATTTAAGATGTCTGTGAGGATGCTCTACCTACATCACACAGCTGTCTGGCTATTCTCTACTCCCACTACCTCTAACAGGGAAACTAATATTCTCCTTATGAGATCTTAATAAGACTCATGGGAAGAACAGACCTGCAGGGAGCTCTATTACTCTTGTCTGTCTATAGGATACAAGATTTACCTCACCAAGCTTTACAGCTCTATTACTACCATTTGAGATCCAGCAATGTTGATAAGACCTGTATCAGTTTTAGCTAAATAGATTATATCTGATTAGTGTTCCTAAGTCATGCCCCCTGTATAGAAGGGGCAGTATCCACCGGGATTCCTCTTCGCTTATAATGAAGTCTCTTGGAGAGCAAAGACATTATTATCATTTCTCTTGTGTCTCCTTATGGCTCTGGACCTAGATGTTGCTTAATAAGAATTCACTGAGTAAACTTGAAAAGTCCTTAACTTAAACGTGAAAAGAACAAGAGAATAATGAGTAATTATATCTGTTGCTAAATACTGGATGATTAATATCTCCATGCTGACTTTACTTTGCACTGTGTTTAGTGGGTCTGATATTAACCACATGCTTGGCCCAAGATCATAATAGGTTTTCATTTGTATGAAAGAAAGATTATTAGGGTTAGATTGCTTGGCTCCATAGACCAGAATTAGAATCAGTGGTTGGAAGTCATTAGGTAGCTGATTTCAGCTCAGTTTAAGGAAGAAATACTTAATCATTTGATAGAGATAGAGACAGGGAGATATTGTCACATGCACTCCCATATGTGACCTAAACCAGATTGAAATGTCATGGGGAAATGCTTTAAAATATGTTAAAAACACGATGAAACATAGATAATGTTAATTTTTTTCTAAGTCAATATGTAGCCTACAGGGATTACTTTCTATTTGAGAATTACATCACTGGTTAAGGGAAATGTTTAATAAGGAAACTTCCCCATTTGATGCTTGTTCTTTATAACTTACAACCTTAGAGAGTTGCCTAGTGGTTCCTGAGAGATTAGGTGACTTGCTCAGAGTCACACAGTCAATACACAAAAGAGGCAGGACTTGAATCCCTTAATTATTTTATGGTCAGCTATTACTCAGCTATGTCATGCTGCCTCGCACCAATAGAATGATTCCAAAAGGTAGAAAAATATATTCTGTTCTTCTCCCATCTTTGAGATCCCTAGTATAACTTAAAAATCACATTCACCCACATCTACATATAATTTTAATATATTAAAAGTCAGTTTGATATCCCAGGGTTCTGAAAGAAAGGTATTAAGAGTTTCCAGTGTTATCAAAACATCACTTCTGCAGTCATGAAATAATTAATTTCAGTGTCTTTTGAGGCTTCTGCATCTCTGACCCACTCTGAACCCAGTCTTCTATTCAGTGTACCACCTGTGCCCCTGTTGTATGACACACACACGTATGTAGGTGTGTATATAATATACAAATGTTTGTATATACTCATGTATGTATGCATGCATATACACATACACTCATGCAATATACATATAAAATTATGGGTATGTAATTCATTAAATGTAATATATGTAACGATATATGTACATTAATAACTATTTTGGCATACTTTTTAAGAGTACTACATATTTTATTTTGCACATTTTAAAATATTATTTCAAGAAAGGGTGTGTAGGCTACATCAAAGAGTCCATGATGAAAAAGAAATATTTTAGAACCCCTGGGCAAGAGATTTAAGGATCAGACTCACTTTTTTGCCATCTAGTCTCAAGTAGTGTATTTCTGAGAGTTGGTTTTTAAATACACACACACATACATAAAAACACATAGACTATAATAGTGTTTGCTTGCATATATATATATATTTTTTCTTATTGAGCATTATAGTTTAACACATAGAGAAACAAGAGTGGTATGCTAATGGATGCAGAATCAGCTGGTAACATGGCAGACTTATTAAGTATCTTAGAGAAGGTCCCCTAATGAGCCTTCAATTTAGCATGTGGAAGGAGGGAAGTTATTGCATGTTAATTAAGTATAAGTTACATCTTTAAATGGTTGATTAGAGACAGCAGGGGAACAACAAGCGAGCAAAAGAATCTTGTTGATAGGAGGAGCTTGGGAGACCTCACAGGCCTTTTTGCTCTGAATGCTTTTCCCCTCCACCAGCATAACCTTATTGCCATTTTGGGCATAACACTCTCCTCATTGTCTCATGTCTTCCTCTCCCGGTAGCCGAAAGGTCAGGACCCCACTGACCTTACCGGTTCTAACTTCTTCTAAGACAAGATATAATGTCATGAGACCATCTGAGATAAAGGCTAGAGAGCTAATGTTTAGGTTAGGAAAGTCTGGATTCAAGTCCTGCTTGTTACACATACTAACTTTTTGACCTTAGATAAGTCAACATCCTAGTATAGAGCAGTCATAGAAAAATTGCCCAATAAAGAGAAGTTGCCTAGTGAGAGGAGTTTGTCAAAAGCTCGCTACACATATGAAATCAAAGGTGGTTCCATTGCATGCCTTGGGTGTGTGTGTGTGTGTGTGTGTGTGTGTGTGTGTGTGTGTTTGTGTGTGCTTCGTATGCAATATATCTCCCCCATTTTACAGATGAGGAATTTGAGTCTGAGATATCTTTTGCCTAAGGCTATCAAGCCATTAAATGTTGGCAGTGGGATTTGAACCCCATATCTTCTCAATCTAACACAAATTTTTTTTTTCTTACTATACCATTACTAGATTTCTGAATAGGTTGTTGTTATTCTTCAATCATTTCACTTGTGTCCAAATATTTGTGACCCCATTTGGTTTTTTTTTTTCTTTTTGGCTTTTTGGAGGGGGGAGGGCAGGGCAGTTGGGGTTAAGTGACTTGCCCAAGGTCACACAGTCATACAGTCAGTTAAGTGTCTGAAGTCAGATTTCAACTCAGGTCCTATTGACTCCAGGGCTATTCACTCTATTCATTGTGCCACCTAGCTGCCTTTCACCGGCCCCATTTGGAGTTTTCTTGAAAAAGATACTGAATTGGTCTGTCATTTCCTTCTCCAGCTCATTTTACAAATGAGGAAACTGAGGCAAACAAAGTTAAGTAACTTGGCTAAGGTCATAGAGTTAGTATCTGTGAGTGGATTTGAACTTAGGTCTTCCTGACTCCAGGTTTAGTGCTCTATCCATTGTACCACCTAGCTGTCCCCAATAGGCCACACCAACTCCCAACTCCCTGTGTCTTTGTTAAATGTAATTTGACCAACCCCATAACTGAGTTAAATGAGTTGCATCATAAGTGGGATGAATGAAAAATCTAAGAGGCTGTGTTTCTGAGTAATTAATAATCAATTTATAAATTATAATATATTTATAAATTATAAAATATAATATTATGTAATAAATATATATCATATAATATATTTATAATAATACATAATAAATATATATTTATATACTATATTTATAATGATATATTTATAAATATATATCGTATATTATATATAACATATTTATAATAAATAATATATTGTATATAATATATAATAAATAATAAAATTATAAAATATAATATAACAATATAATATAAAATAATCAATTTATAAATAAAATCAATAAGTTGATGGTCAATGGTTTTTCCTCAGTAACCAAAGACACATAATAGACACTGAATGCCTATTTTTAGTTTTTTTTTTTAAGTTTTTGCTTTTTGGAAGGCAATTAGGGTTCAGTGACTTGCCCAAGGTCACACAGCTAGTTTTTGTGTTAAGTGTCTGAGGCCGGATTTGAACTCAGAACCTCCTGACTCCTGGGCCAGTGTTCTATTCACTGTGCAACCAAGCCACCCATGGATGCCTTTTTCTTTTTTTAAAGGAAATGCCGTTAATAGGAGAAATTAACCCTAATTGTTGAACAATTAATGAGGGGGTAGAAATATTAATGAGAAGGTGTGATAAAAGTCTTCAACTCTTCTTGCTGAGAAGTGTTTTGATAATGAGATCTAGCTGCCTCCAGCAATCTGGACAGGGGAATCCATCTCTACTCAGACCAATCCAATTGGTTTTCTCCTTCATAAGCTGGGTTACCCTAAACTCCAATGGAGGGGTACAAGAGTGTAGACTTGATGCTGTGGGGCTGGAATTCACATAGATTAGATTCTGTTCACACTCTAAACAGAAGTAACATGTCCTAATTGGGATCGTGCCCAACATTGAGAAGCATGATTCTGGAGGATTTGGGCAATCTTATCTATAAGCCTTGTCCTTCAGAGACTAGCTGACTGACCTACAAGGACTGGTCCCTGAATGAGGAAATAAAAAGAAAAAAAACTTTAATCCTAATTTAATAAGTGCTTATTAATTTAATAGAAAAATCACCACTTCTTTCATAAGAAGAATTGATCTACATGTAATACAGATATTAGCATGTACATGTTCATGTATATGCTACAGGGATATTTACCATGGATATGCAACATATATGCATGAATATGCATGAATTTGCAGATGCACATAATATTAGGCATATGCATTTGATATATTTCTTAGGAGGTACCTCATTAAACCATGAAATCAATTATGTTGTAAGTTAAATAACAGACATTGATGACACATTAAATTTGTACATTATTCCCATAAAGGTAGTATAGTATAGTGGAAAGAGCATTAGCCTACCTGAAAGCAGAGAGCTGTATTCAAATCTCACCACCAAGCACTTACTGGTTGGATAGACACTGACATTAAAACCTCTCTGAGATGCTGTTCCCTCAGCTATAAAGTGGGTGGAACAACACCTACCTTAAGTGCAAAGCTAGTAAGAATGTTGTGAGGAGGGAATGAAATAACATAGGTAAATCATCTGAGAGGCGGTATGGTAGAGGGACTGGAGAGATTACTCTACCTCAAGACAGATGACCTGATTTTAAATCTAGGTTCTGTTACATAATTCACAATTGTCTGAATTTTGGCAAATTGCTTTATCCCTTTGGGTCTTTTTGCCTCTTTTTCAAATGAAAAAAATTGCACTAGAGAATGTAAAACCCTTTTCAAATCTAAACCCAGGCTCCTATGTGTGTGTTTGTGTGTGTGTATGTATGTGTGCGTATGTTTGTACATATATGTATGTGCACAGACATATTTATACATTATAAAATGCATCATTTTTATATACATACTATATGTACACATGTACTTTTGTGTATATATGTGTAAATACATATGCACATTGTATATATAAACACATACACACATCAGTTTCAATTGTTTCCTACTAGCTAACATGATAAGGAAAGTAGACCCCTGGTAAAATCCAATATTATTAATAGTTATTTTTCATAGATAGTAAAATCCCTAATATAAAATATTTTTATTTAATTACTCACAAACTCTTCAAGAAAACACTATGTGTGTAAGGAAACTGTGACTCAGCATATCTACTATTTCTTTTCAGAAAGGATGATAAGTATCTGAAAACAGTTTATGCAGAAAAAATAGGGATTTTAGTCTTTGAAAATTTCTGGGGTTCTTAGATAATATGCCAGAATGTAACATAAAGCAAAAAAGGCCTGCTTTGACAGATGTGATAGTCCCCAGCTGTGTCATGTGATAAGTTCATATTTAGAGTTTATTGTTCACTGCAGGTTGCTACTTTTTAGGAAGGAACATTGGGAATCTAGAGCCCATCCAAAGGAGCTCAACCATAATCTGAACTGTCTGGAAATTCTCCATAGGATGTCTGGTTTAAGGAGTCCATGATTTTTTGTCTAATGGTGAAATGGATCACATCTCTTAAAGGCCGAGATGAGAATGAATGTTCAGACATAGTTTGTGGATCCAGATGACATTCTGCCATTATATATTTTGGTTTAATTAGAAAGAATTCTCTAACTCTGGCCCCAAATAGATTGTGTAGCCTTTTTATGAAAGGATGGCCTGGTGTAATATAATACAACCTCTTGAAGTTAAAGGTTGTTAGCTTGAGTCACATATGAAATGTTGGATGTCATTTAATCTCTTTGGCTTTTAGTTTTACATGTAAACTGTGCCTGTTACACTAAATGAGAAGTTCTTGATCTGGGGTTTGTGAACTTTTGTTTTTAAACTCTGAGCAACTATTTAGTATAATTAACTTCCTTTTAACACCTATGAATTATATCTTATTTTATGAATCTGAAAACATTCTTCTATAAAGGAGCACTTGGGTTTCACCAGACTTTTAAAGGACCCATGAAAGAAAATAGTTAGGATCCTCTGAACCTGGTAACTTTAAAAGCCTCTTTTACTCTGAATCTTCAATCCAAAGGCACAGGCTTTTCACCATTTCACTTTTCCAAGGAGTGACCAAGCAGTAACTTACTGGAGTGTTATACAGAGGAATCTGAGAGTGGGGGTCAAATTTGAGGCCTTCTGAGAGATGCTTTCAAGTACTGAGTTTCCTCGATGCTTCTGTTTTCTTTAAGGTTTTCTTTTTGTTAGATACCAGTTTTTTTTTTATTAAAATAGAATATGGATTAACTTATTTTGTAAATAGCCTTTGAGAATCTCTTGTACTCTATAATTTTAAGTGGTTATTAGTATGTTTCAGATGTAGATAGTGAGAGGGTTAGAGAGTTTTTAAGTACTTACTATATGCTAAGTTATAGGGATAAAAATGTAAACAAAATAATCCTTACACTCAAGAAGTTTATATTCTTTTTAAAAATGAATTTCATTAAATATTTCCCGCTTTTAAAATTTTTAAATTCTTTTTTAAAATTTTGAGTTCTAAATTCTCTTCCTTATGCCTGTCCATCCCTTATCCCTTATAAAGGTAAACATATTGATTACACAAGTGAAATAATGGAAAACATATTTCCATATTAGTCATGTTGAAAAAAGAAAACATACACGCAACACATAAAACAAGAAAAATAAAGCAGAAAAAAGGATGCTTAAATCTATAATCAGAGTTCATTAGTTTCCTCCCTCAAGGTGGATGGCATTTTTCATCATGGATTCTTTGTAATTGTATTAAATAATTGACTTGGTCAAAGTAGCAAATTCTTTCATAGTTGGTAGTTACAATATTGCTGTTACTTTGTACAATGTTCTCCTGATTCTACTCACTTCGCTTTGCATCAGTTCATATGAGAATTTCCAAGTATTTTCTGAAATCATCCACCTTCTCATTTCTTACAGAATGATAATATTCTTGCCACAATCATATTCCACAATTTGTAGAGACATTCTCCAGTTCATAGGCATGCTCTTAATATCCAGTTATTTCCACCACAAAGAGAACTGTTATAATTATTTTTGTACAAATAGGTTCTTTTCCCATTTCTTTGATCTTTTTGGTGATAGAGACTTAGCAGTGGTATTGCTAGGTCAAAAGTGTGCATAGTTTTATAGCCCTTTGGGCATAGTTCCAAATTGTTTACCAGAATGGACGAGGTAGTTCACAACACCAACAGTGCATTAATTTCCCTTTTTTTCCCCCCACATCCCCTCCAGGACTTGTTATTTTCCTTTTCTGTCATGTTTACCAATCTGATATTTATGAGGTGATATCTCAAATTTGTTTTAATTTTCATCTATCTAATTAATAGTTATTTAGAACATTTTTAATGTAACTATTAATAACAAGAGGCAGGTAGGTGGAGAGTGGATAGAGTGCCTGGCCTAAAGTCAGTAAGACTCATTTTCATGAGTTCAAATCTGGCCTCAGACACTTACTAGCTGTCTGATCCTAGGCAAGTCACTTAACCCTGTTTGCCCGGTCTGCTCATCTGTAAAATGACCTGGAGAAGGAAATGGCAAACCACTCCACTATCTTTGCCAAGAAAACCCCAAATGGGGTCACTAAGAGTTTGACACAAGGGAAAATGACTGGACAAAAAGAAAATTGATAGCAAGAAACTGATATTTTAGGAGGGAGGAGACAAAATATAAAGAGGAGATGGAAAATGGAGAAGAAAGCTAAGATAGGTGGTAAAGAGGTAGTTAAGGCAAGAATGACATGAGCATTGCTGGGACACTATATGAAATAATAGCTTGGGCTAGGGTCTCACTAATCTGGAGAATGTATCTAAGGGTTGACAATACTGCAGGTTGGGAAGGCCACTGGTGAAGATGTAGACATTATAATAAAGAGCGCTTACAACCTGACAAACCTACTGCTCTCTTTGAAAGAAAACTGTACAAGATAAATATTATCTGGTCTTTATGTGTTGTTTACAGTATTGAATACCATTGGAAGCTAAAATGATGAAAGTACATCTGTAGAGGTTTGTTCTTATTATTTTCTATGCTTTATTTTATTATTTCTGCAATTTACTAGCATCTCATCAGCATCCTTTAGAACATCTGTAAGCTTGGGGGGTTTGGGGGGAGTGAGAGCTATGAGGGCTAATTAGGTACCAAAGTGCCAGCTGTGTGACTCACTGCAGTTATCCCCATTGTTGGCAGTGGGACAAAAAAAAATTAAAGGAACAACTGGTGTGTCTTAGCAGTTCTGGCCAAGAGATGGTAATCAGCCTGTGCACATCCCTCCCCAGCCTACACCCTTTCTGTATATATTCACTCCATTTCAAAAGGCTAATGAACGAAAGAAGATGGTAGGGGTATAATGTAGTATGTGTGATATCAGAAAGATAAAAGCTAAGAGAAACTCTGGATATGTTTTTCATCCCTTCCCTTCACCATGTGCAGAATTATGGTAATTATTTTACCTTGTTATGAAAATAATATATTCACATTGTTTTATCCCATATCAAGGGACAGGCAAGACCTGGTACAGTATCGTCCTCTTTTAGGCAATGGGGCCAGCTGTAATATATATATAACCAGAAAATCTCCACTATATAAGTGTTTAAAAATGTTTAGATGATTCCTAATATACTATTCTGTCTTACCCCCTCCCCTTCCCAAATATTTAATTGGTTCCATATTGGTCCAAGGGAAAGGATTCTCTTACATTCAAAATCTTTTATGACTTTTCAGAGTTTTATATTTCAAAAGCACTTATGCATCATTATCTCCCCAGTCCTCATAGCAACTCTGAGAGCTCGGTATGCAAGGAATTATTATCCTCATTTTTAAAATAGAGAGACTGAGTCTCTAAGCTGTAAAGGGACTTGACCAAGCTCGCAATCTAATACATCTAATATATAAGAAAGGGAAAGTGTGGTTCCAGTTATTTCTTCTGACTATACGTTTAGTGTTCTTTCTATCATATCATGTATCTGTTCCTTCCTTTACCCATATAACAAATGATCAAGGATATGTGCAAGGTTCATCACCACTACCTTGAAATCATGTAGTGTTGGTAGGGGAGAGGTGATAGATAATAGGATCATACGATTTAGAAATGGAAAGGATCTTACTGTTCCCTAGTTCAAAATCTTCACTATACAGATGAGAAAATGAGGTTCTGACAGATGAATTGCCTTATCTGCCAAAGATAAGACAGGTAGTACATAACATATTTAGGATTCAGATATAGATGTTCTAACTCCAAATCCAACACTCTTTTCCCTTCACTATAGCTAATAGGGACTGAAGGCAGAAAAATCTAACAGCAACTTTAGATTCCATTAGGGAAGTTAAAATGGAAAAAAAATACATTCAGTAGTTGAGTTGCTGCACATCTGGCTGGGCAGGAGTCCAGTAAGTCAGCAGAAAGATTAGACAGATGGTGGCCTAAATGGGGAAAGAATGACCATTGGCTTGCAGTGAAATAGAATCACTTCTCCTCAGCATTCAAACTGTTGGTGTAGAATTCACTGCACTCATTTCTTTAGTTTGCTATGAAATTTAACCTATTTCTACAATGTGAGTGAATATCCACAATTTCTTCTAGCTAGCTGTTTCATTCCACAGTAAGACTATAGGGGACTTCAAGGACTTGTCCAGCTATGTTTTTGTTTTATTGGTTTTTTGTTTGTTTGTTTGTTTTTTCTAGAAGCCAGAATTACAGCGGAAATGGTATAGATTGAGTGAACTTCATATAGAACTCACACTTTCTATTATCCCAGGGTCGAAACTTTCAGTCTAGATCACCAGCGCCATCATCCTGATTTCTGCTCCTGTGGTGCAGAATTATAGCACATGGACGATTATGGGAACTTTAGAAATAAACCTTTGGTAAATCATTTAATTTCTATGAGGCTTAATTTCCTCTTCTAGAAGCTAGGACTAATAGTAGAGGCAGCATTGGAGGTAAACAAAACTGGGTTTGGAGTCAGAGGACCTGGGTTTGAAATAATAGCTTTATTAAGTTGCTACTTATATAACCTGAAACAAGGTGCTCTCATATGTGTGAACTTCAATTTCTTCCTCTGTAAAATGGGACTATTCCTCTGCCTTATAGAGCTATCACAGAAAGGCACACTGTTGTCCATAAATGAGTTGGTAGATGTTTTGTCACCTATCACTAAAATGGTCATCTGGTAGAAAGCTGCCTCAGCTCACAGGTGGCCCCCTGATGATCTTAATGTGTCCCATTTCCCAGACTCAAAGCTTATATTATTCAAACCCAGAAGAGTTCAAACATGCTTGGATGGAACATGGAAATTGACCAAATATATGACCAACAAATACATTTGAAACAGAGCCATAATTGTGTTTTGGTCTTCCCTAATATGCCTCTTGCTAGGACTCACAGCGGAGGAATATATAAGGATTCTTAGTGAGAGCACTGTCAGAGCCAATCCTTTCACCTGTTTGTAGCTAAACTAAATTCTACCTTTCCCTCTGTCAAAACTTTAAAATACCTGAAGGTTGGGAGTTTGTGATAGGTACCTTAATGGATTTTGGGACCTTAGCAAAAGTGTCCCAACTGGACTAGAAGAAATTATAAAGTGGAAAAATAACATCCTCTTATTCTGGATCTAAAAATTGCCTAGGGAGACTTTGAATTCAATTAATCAAGAATTTATTGAGCCCCTAATAAATGCTTTCCACCAAAGGGGAATTAAAATCATAATAAAGGCAATGACATAGCTCCTGCTCTTCAGGAACAGCAAAATGAGGTAGGAACAAAAAATTAGCACATGTGGAGGAGCAAAAGGAGTCATTAGAATGTGAGAGTCACATAGGCAGGGACTATCTATCCTTTGCATCTTGCATCATGTAGTATAATAGAGAGAGCCCTAGACTTGGAATGAATAGATGTGGCCTCAAATATAGGCTCTGCTCTGTCCTATTCATGTGGTCTCAAACAAGAACCTTTATCCTCTCCTCTTTTAATTGCTTTATCTGTAAAATGAGGACGTTGGGGAAGGTTATCTTTGTTATCTATCCTAGTTCTAAGGTCTGTGAACTTGTGAATTCTTTCAAGTGTGTAGCACAAAACTGTGCCCAGTAGATACATAATGGCTGTTTGTTGAATTGAATGAACATGTTGAACAAAGAAGGTTTAAACCATATCATATCACAAAGTTCAGAGAAGGGCAAGGAGGGCAGCATGGGCTGTGTTCCCCTTTAATTTCCTGCCACTATACCATACCACTGGACAGAAAGGTGGGATCATACTTGAAATTTTGACTCAATACACCAAACATGAGACTTTTTTTCCCATCCATTGACTAGGCCAGGACCAAGAGGATAGTGTCTTTTAATAGGTATTATTCCTTAAGAATAGAGAAAAACTGAGGTAACTATAAAGTCACACTCTGAGTTGATTTTGTCTCACCCACTGGGACCAGTTCTTTTTAGTTTATCATCCCCAGCAGTCATAAAACTCAATCCAATTCTGTGGGTTCCTTCCACTAGTCATAGTTTCTTCCACACCTAGGTTAGAGGCACTTCTGGGAATAAATATAAAGGATACAACTCCCACCTGGGAAGAGCTTGACAGGGGCATAGTCTCACATTCAAAGCTAGAAATGGAAAAAAAAGACAGAAATACTAAAGGTAGGATATTCTTTGTGTCTTTTTTCAGGTTTTGAAAATGTACAGGTGTTTTGTTTTGTTTTTCCTGGAAATATCTGGGCATGGTAGATCACACTTATAATCCTTTCTCCTGGGGAATGCCAAAAGGCTGAGACTGATGGATCTCCAGAGCTTAGGAGTTATGAGCTGTAGCAGGGCTGATGCTGGCTGTTTTTGACACCAAGTCTGACTCTGATGTGGTGGATGGCCAAGAGCGTGGGCCCCAAGGCTGCGAATGGTGGGATTATGAACTGGCCCAGGTGGGAAATAAATCAAAATTCCATGCTAACCATGATACTTAAAAGTGGTGATCCCATACCCTGTGAATGGACATTGCAATTTCAACCTAGAAATAAGGGGAATGAGTTTAATGAAAATAATAGTCATAGCTCAGCAAGAATGAAAGTGGATAGACTCCAATTATATCACCAGTGTCAGGGTTATTTACTTTGACATTGGTTCCTATAGACTTCAACAGGCAGAATGCCCACTGATAAGAATACATCCCTGGTGTTTAGCCACAGCTGCTACTCTCCTTCCACTGTGCACTTAGAAACTTGAATTCTTCAGTCTCAGCATATTCATTCGACAGCCAACTCTGCTGATGGTATTTGTGGGGTGGGCACAAATGTCTTTTATCTTTTCTTTTTTTTTTGTTTTAACCTGTCAAACATCTGGGATTGTCCCATCATACCATACTGCTGGCAATACTCTTTCTTAAAAACAAAACAAAAAAAAACAACATGCTGCCACTTGGTATCATAAAATTTAGAGTAGGAAGCTACCTTAGAGGTCATTTAATCCAACCACTTCATTTCAGTTAAGAAAAAAATAGTCCAAGAGAAGGGAAATGACTCAGCTAAGGTCATATAACCAGATAGTAGCAAAACAACCAGTAGTGTTGTATTCCAGTTTTCTTTCAACTATGAAATACTCTATTCTCAGATGCAATTTCACCATATTACAAATATGGAATTATGAAATAGTGAGTCATAATATTATCTGACCAAGAAAAAGATGGGCTAGAGATACAATTAGAGTAAGAAGTAATGAATGGGTCAAATGAATGGTTAATTTGTATTGAGAACAAGATATGGGGACAGCATAAGGAGTTCCCCCACCAGAATAAGAAGATACCCAGTAGCAAATATATAGGAGGATATAGAATCTCACAGGATTTATGTGCTTCATTTTTCAGTCATGGCCAGCTCTTCATGACACCATTTGGAGTTTTCTTGGCAAAGCTACTGGAGTGGTTGCCATTTCCTTCTCCAACTTATTTAACAGATAACCAAAACAAACAGGGTTAAGTGACTTGCCCAGGGTCACAGAGCTACTAAGTGTCTGAGGCCAGACACTTTGAACTCAGGAACATGAGTCTTTCAGACAAGCCCAGGACTCTATCCATTTTGGACCTAGTTGAGTAGGTTGAGTTGTCATTGAACAGTTGTGGAGCATAGAGTATAGATCCATCACATGTCATAGTTTTTGTGAGAGGCTGTGTCATATAATGGGAAGATTATTAAATTGGGTGTCAAAAACCCTAGATTCAAACCCCAGCATTCTTCTTATTTTATGTGCTGGTGCAATTCCCTGGACTTCAGTATTTCACCCGCAAAATAAGAAAATTGTTCTTCGAATGGCTCCTTCTCATGTTGTTGTTCAGTCATTCAATCATGTCTGACTCTTCATGATTCCATGGACCATAGAACAATATGCTCCACTATCTGCTGAAGTTTATTTAAGCTTGTGTTTGTTGCTTTCATGACACTATCTATCCATCTCATTCTCTGTTGTACCTTTCTCTCTTTACCTTCAATCTTTTCCAACATCAGGTAATGACATTTTCCAATGAAACCTGTCTTCTTATTATATGACCAACATATTTAAGCCTCAGCTTAGGTATTTGGTCTTCCAGGAAATAGTCTGAATTAATTTCTTTAAGTATTGAATAATTTGATCTCCTTGCTGTCCGAGGGACTCTCAGAAGTCTTCTTTAGAATCAACATTTAAAAGCATCTTTTTCTGCAGTGCTCAGCTTTCCTTATGATTATGAGCTTTCACAACTGTACATTAATACTGGGAAAAACATAGCTTTGAATATATAGACCTTTGTTGCCAAGGTGATGTCTCTGTTTTTTAGTATGCTGTCCAGATTTGCCATAGTTTTCCTCCCAAGGAGCAAACATCTTCTAATTTCATTGCTCATGCCAAGTCCTATCATTATAGAGCCAAAGCCTTTCAGAATGAGGAGGAACCTGAGAGGTCATCTAATCTAAGTAAGATCTCAACAAAAACTTCTTCTATGCCACACCTGATGAGACATCAACAAGACTTTTTCTAATGACCTTATATCTTCATATTGATATTTTGAGATGATTAAGAGTTTCAGGGCAGG
Organism: Gymnobelideus leadbeateri; assembly: GCA_011680675.1. Taxonomy (NCBI): domain Eukaryota; kingdom Metazoa; phylum Chordata; class Mammalia; order Diprotodontia; family Petauridae; genus Gymnobelideus; species Gymnobelideus leadbeateri. Next base: position 187,092 of record WOXC01004348.1, read on the forward strand.
ACATGTGTCTTTCATATGTATGTGTCAAGGAGAGGGTCTCACACATATTATTCACTTAAGAAATATTTGTTGACAGAAGGAATGAACTAAGTACAGTATATTGGCCCTGGTTTTTGTGCTGTCAGTACCCACTCAACCTTTTTTTGACTAGTGTAGCAGCAAGCACTCCAGCATTCCCAGGGTGGCTGCCAACACAGGTTCTTAGATCTTCTTTTGTAAAGAAAAGCAGCTGAAAATCAGTGAACAAGCTCACTTTAATTAAACAAACATGTATTACCTAGTTCAGGGGGAAAAGGTCAGCACCCTGAACTTCAAAGTATACAGACAGATCAAACAGACAGGCTTCCAAACTGTCCAACCATTATCAATACCAAAATCACAGTTACCAGAGAGGGAAGCATTAACATCTGGGTTTGTCAAAGCCTGTGGGGCTCTCAATGGCTGCCCAGAGTATCATCTGGTCAAATCACACAACACTTCTCAAAGTGAGCCACTAAAGCAAAGCCTCCCATCAGGGTTTATATAGCCTCCTGGCTCAGAGAATGTAACCACCTTCTTGACCCACTGCCCAATCACAAAGTATCAAGGTGTGGGCTTTCCTGAAAAACAAGCCTCCCACCACAGGCTCCAGGTGCACTTAACCTAGAGTCAGGGAAGATCTTTAAATTTGCATTTTCATTACAACTAGTTACTCTGTTCTATGTATTGGCTATTCAAAGAATCATACTGACATTCTGTGAGTAATTCCGTGTTTCTTCCACAAGCTGCAGGACATCTAACCTTAGTGAGCTTCTGGAAAATTAGTTTACTGCTCAATTTTGTGAAGGGGAACTTCACCCTTTCTTTAAAACAAGGAATTTTAACCGAGGCCCATGGATAGATTGAAGGGGGTTTGTGAATTTGAATAAGAAAGCAATATAGTAATATATATTTAATATAAATAACTCCTGAATGAAATTCAGTATGTCCATTATTTGGAAATATTATCCTTACAAAGGGTCCATATAATTCAACAGACAGGCAAAGGGATCCTTGATTCTAAACATCTAAATCTAAAGTTTCCTCCTTACTAGAGTCAATGAAGAAATAATTTTTCCCTCCAGCTACATTTACCCAAAGATCCATAAAGTTTAGTATTCTATTCCACATGTGTAGATTATGTCCATCATTTCCATATAATCTCATAAAATTAAGTTATATAATCATTGAGGGCATCCTTCGTGAAAATAATAGAAGAAAACATGCAGGCTTCTAACTATATTCTGGAACAGATTTCGTTTTTATAGTCACATAATTGCCTGAAAGACTACAAGATCCCACAGCACACACTGTTTTGTTTTGTTATAAAAACTCTTTGATTCAAAAGAACTAGACTCCACCCCTCAAGATAACTAACAATAAAATGACTCTCATGAGTATGTAAAAAAGACAATATTCCCTGAAAATGTAACAATAGAAGTAATGTTGTTCAACAATCCATTGATTATTAATATCAAAGGAACCATAAAAGGGAAATATATATTCATAAAACATATTTGCTACCATTGAGGATGATGTCCAGCACAGAATCTAAAGAATTCCAGCAACCTCCTTCTGTACGTGTGAAACAGACATCACATTTCTACCTATTAAGTGAGGAAGGGAAGGGAATGCTCAATTTTTAAATGCTTTCTTGCCTCAGGCACTTCTCTAAGTGCTTTATTAATATTTTCCTATTTGATCTATTAAATATGGTCTTATTAGATCAGTGTCATGTTGTGGTTGCTGGAGAACTTTTTTGTTCCTGACTTTGTTATCCAAGGTATTAGCTGTTTCTCCCAGCTTTGTACCATCTCTGAATTTTATAAACATATTTTCATTACATTATATAAGCCATTGATAGAGATGTTAAGAAGCATAGTAGCATGACCCAATCCCTGGCCCAGGCTGTGAGACCATTGGCCCAATTGATAAGGAACCATCCATGATAGATTCTTGGGTTTGAGCATTGGGTCATAGTGTTCTAAATCCAGTCTACTGTGCAATCTTCTAGCCTATATCTTTCCAATGTGATGATATAATTTCACAAATGCTTTGCTAAAATCTAGGTAAATTATGTCTATGGCATTCCATATTAGTTTAGCACTTTCAAAATAGGAAATAAATTTGATCTGGAATCACAAACCCATCTCTTTGTAGATATTCAATAACCATTTCTTTAATCAGTCAATTAATCAATAAATATTTCCTAAGCACCTACTATATATCAAGCAATGTGTTAAGGCTGGGGATACAAAAATAAAGACAGTCCCTGTCCCCAAGGAGTTCCCAAACTTATGATTTTTTTTTCAAACATTATTACACATTAATCCACAATTGGTAATCTTTGATCCAGCAACTTTCCTTTTGACTTTTACCTAAACAAGACACTTTATCTCTCTGCTTTGGGAATTTTATCTCATTGTTTACCATGCCTGGAACATTACTGACTTCTCTGGATTCCTTTAACTCTGAATTAAAATTCTGTCTTTTATTGGAAGCTTTTCCCAACTGCTCCTAAATCTAGTGACTTCTCTCTATTACTTCCTTATTATCATATATAGAACTTGCTCTGTGTGTGTGTGTGTGTGTGTGTGTGTGTGTGTGTGTGTCTGTTTGTATGATGTTTCCCTCATTAGATTGTAAACCCTTTGATGGTAGATGTCTTTTGCCTCTTTCTGTGTCCCCAGTGGTTAGTGCAGAGTTTGGAACATAATATATGTTCAAGAAATGTTTATTAATTGAATCTTCCTTGCTGTTTGTCCTTGTTCTCAAGGAGGACTATGACATCAGGGAGGTGGTGCCATGACAGGCAAGTGAGTTTGATTTAAATGAGGGAGGGTTGTGCAAAGGTACCAGCCTCACTTTCTCCTCCAGAGCCTAGAACAGGATAATTGGATATGACTCTGGATGCAGTGGGAGACCTTGGCTTTTTTTAAGATAATGTCTTTAATGGGTCTCAGTTTGATTATAGCCACACCCTTTCAATGATTAAGGCTAGTTAAGAAATGAAGAAGAAAAGGAATGTTTTTACCTAGTTAAAAAAAAAAATCCATCTGGGATAGGAAGACCCTCAGGGTTTCCAGCCAAAACAGAAACAATTGCTATTTATATTCACTTTGAGCCAATCAGGACCCAAATGATGACCAGGTGGGCTTGGCCTGGTCCTATTATTGACCAATCAAAGATTGAATCTAATGGAGAAACAACACACAAAAAGAACCTGAAAGCAGGAGGGGGAGTCGAGGCCTGGTTGGGGAGAAGTTATTATTAGATTGCTGCCCTGGCGACCCTCCTTAACTGCAGGATCTAGGATAAGCTTTCCCCTTTCTACCTTCTGCAGTCTAAGAGAGGAAGGGGACTGAGGAGCAGAGGCTACTAAGGGTGTGTGTGTTTCTCAGTTGATGTGTTCTTGCAGAATAATGAATTTCTGGAGACTATGATGACCAGGTATGCAAATGGGTGAGAAATAATATTATAAATAGATATGCATATATGTATCCATATGTATAATGTGTACATGCATGTATGCAGTATATATCTATGTATATGTTTATATTTTTTCTGGAATCAGTATAAAATACATTGACCAAAGGTTGTATTCTGTATTATCATCTCTCCTTTTTTAAAGTCTAGATGTCAGACTGGTGACTTCATTCACAATGCTATTCTGCATTTTCCTCCCTTTACACGGTGATCTCATCAATACTGCTCTTCTGCTAGAATACTTGGGTTTCTCTCTCCCTGCCACTGCCATCTTCTACCCATCTCACATTCCACATTATTCCATTTGCCTTCAATGTTATTTATCATGCCTTTCCTAGATGCAAAAGTTCCCTAGTTACAGTTTTGGCGGGCATAAAGTCAGGTATTTCTTTTTCTTTTCTTAATAGTATTTTCCCCCAATTACATATCAAGACAAGTTTTACCATTCATTTTTACAAGATTTTAAATTTTAAAATTTTCTCCTTCCCCTCTTCAGAAAATGGTAGGCAATTTATATGTTATACATGTGCTATCATGTAAAACATATTTCTAAATTAGTCAGTTATGAAAGAAGAAATAGATCAAAAGGAAAAACATCCATGAAAAAGAATAAAGCAAGTGAAAAATAATATGCTTCAGTCTGCATTCAGAGTCTATCAGCTCTTTATCTGGATGCGGATTTCATTTTCCTTTGTGAAACCTTTGTATTTATCTTGGATAATTGTTTTTTTGAGAAGATCTAAGTCATTCATAGGTGATCATCAGAAAATAGGATTAAGAAAAGCAAAACAAAGGGGAACATGGAAAGATGAAAATTCAATCAAATAAAGGCAATATATATTTTTTGAACATAAAGGAAATAAAACACTTAGGGGTGAGGACAGGGTCAATGGTATGACCATAGTTGAGTGTTGCTGTGGTCAAGTGGGAGAATACTTGAGTTAATTGAAGAACTGAGTTAATTGAAGAACTTAGAATTTGAGGTATTTGAGGAATGGATTATTGAATGGATGTCAAAATTATTGAATTTAAGAAATGCTAAAATGCCAGTGAAAGAGTTTGTTTTTGTGGAGGTGGTGTGGGGCAGCATAATTCATACTACATTGTATAGGGACCCATATGTTTTATCTGTTGCACATGGTTCACTACTACATGAAAATTTCCCAGTTAATCAGGGTATAAAAGAATTTAAATCAAAGGGAAACTGTTGTTTTTCAGTTGCATCTGACTCTTCATGACCCTGGACCTTAGCATGCCAATATGATCCGTGAGTCTTTCTTTACAAAGATACTAGAGTAGTTTGCCATTTCCTTCTTCAGTGGATTAAGGCAAACAGAGTTTACATGACTTCTTTAGGGTCACACAGCTAGTAAGTGTCTGACTCTGGATTTGAACTCAGTTTTTCCTTACTCCAGGCCCAGTAATCTATATCTACTGAACCACCTAACTGCCTCAGAGAAATTAGAGGTCATCTAATTCAGGTCTTCTGAAAAAAAAAGAAAAAGATTATACTGAGACCCATAGAGGTTAAGAGGCTTCTTTGACATGATATATGGAATAAGACAAGTTTCAGTCTCAGGACTTCTGAGTAAAAATTAGGATCAGACTGTCTTTTGTTTTTGTTTCTTTTGTTTTGGGTTTTGTTTCATTTTGTTTTTTCCCCCTTCTCTGAGATACAGATATGAAATGCTGACTGACTTTCCATTGTAGAATCTAGGGAAGAAACCATAACCCACACAACAGGCAACAAATCTCCAGTTATTTTTCCAGCATTGCTACCATGTTGGGATTTCCAGCTGTGGCCCTCAGTGTCTCTGTTTGACTATATATTTATTTAGCAGGGAGGTACTCACCAAATAACAGTGTTCCATATTGGCTCTCACAATTCTCCTAGAGAGAAACACTATTATATTCTTTCCTGAGTCATCAGAAACACATTTCTTTGGCCTTCTGGGCAGTCCCACTTCACAATAAACCTATATCAAATGTATATGTTTATTGTCACAACTAGCTTCCATCATGGCAGGTGTTGGATGTGGCAAGGACAGATATCCAATGAGAAATAACCAAATCCATAAGATTGAATGGAAGACATAAACATACTGCAGCCACCAAAAAAACCAGGAATTGCATGTAAGATCCAGAAAGAAAGGCATTAACTACGTGGCCAGCACAGCTGACAATCATTTAATCAGATTGTGCCCCTTATCCTTGGACTCAATTAAGAGGTCGTTATGCTAGTGATTCCATACTGGCTACTAGTTTCAGCTGAAAATAAGTTATTACAGGGATGTTTTGGCATTGTTTCTTAAGCCAGAATTATGGGACCTGAAGATTCTCTGTCAAGATTATGTTGGCATTTTTACTCCTTACTCCATGGTGCAAATCTGTGTGTCTTTCAGGCTCTGTCCATTCCAAAATGGGCCAAGTAGGTATACCCTGTCAGTGGATTCTTGGGAAAGCAGAGGACCCTTAGTAGATATTCTGTTAGACTTTTTTGTGTTGGTAGTGGACAGGATTAGGAACTGGCTGTTAAGAGATAAAGGGTGAAAAGAGATATGAAAGGACAGTTTTGTGCCAATCTTTTTCAGAAGTCTCATATCAGACCATGATCACTTTGAGCATAAAGACAATTTTTGTTGTCGTCTGGATTTTGTTTAATCCTAGTACAAAGCCTGACACATAGTAGGTATTTAACAATGCTTGTTCACAATTCTTGGATATTATTTTCAGACCTCTTTGATGTATTAATTAATTTTGGTGATTTTATTATTTAACTTTTTCATTTACCTGTTTTCCCAAGAATATTCATTATATGAGAGATTCTCTGGGAGAAACTTTGGTGCTAAAAAATTAAACATGTCAATAATATTATTTTTAACTTTTTAGAAAAATAGTATTAAGGAGCCAGTGTTGCACTATGATACCATGAAAAGAGAATTAGATTTGATATCTGAGTACCCAGACTAAAACTCCATTTTTCCATAGAATAACTGTGATTTTTGAAGTCAGACAACTTTTCTAGGGCTCCTATTTATTCATCTATAAAATAAGCAGGTTCATACTTCCTCACTTTTAAGATTTTTTCTCATTCTCAATCTTTGATCTTGTCATCTAATCTATGTTAATGAAGGTTTTCCATTAGAGAATCACCCATCTCCCCTCTAAGGGAATGACATCCAAGGAAAAACATTGTATCCTACCATGGACTTTCTCTTTTACCCTGTATTTTGTTCAGTCTCTTTCCACAGATGATAATAAAACATGCTTTTCATCCATCTGTTTTTAAAGTAGTGGTAATGAATTTTTGTTAGTCTATCCAAAATCTTTTACTTGTGATCATTGTCCAATTTATATAAATTGTTGGACTGAATTCACCTTTAACTAGAGAGAAAGTAACTAACTCTCATAGGGATTGAATTTTTGACCTTGACTTAATTGGCATGATATCCTCACCAAAGGAAATAATCTAGGCACATTATTATTCATTTGTGAATTTAGACCTCTTCAGTTTTCCTTGCCCTAGTGTCTCTTTTTGTTCATATTCAATTGAATGTGCATAAGGAAGAGGGAAGGAATGTCAGTTGGTTCAAAAAGCAGGTGCAAGAAACATAACACTTCACAAATATGTAGCAATTTTACAAATATAACAAATTATTATTTTTTAAACTTTATTTTATTTTTTTGTCTTTTAGGATGGGAGGAAGGCATGGCAATTGGGGTTGTTACTTGCCAAGGTCACACAGCTAATAAGTGTCTGAGGCCAGATTTGAGTTCAGGTCTTCCTGACTCCAGGGCTAGTGCTCTATTCACTGCGTCTTAAATTTTATTTTTAATTTATGGAATAAAACATTTTCCTAATAAAGTACAACAAAAATGATAAGTGAAACTCCAAATATATTATGTACAACTTGCTATTCCTGTCAAAAATACAAAAAATTATCATGTACATTTTTTCTTCCCCACCTCCGCCAACCTAGAGATGGCTACCATTAGACACAAATAGGTATATGCAAAGTAAAATTATACTATACATGCTCCTATTTATCAGTTCTTTCTTTGGATGCAGATAGCATCCTTCTTCATATGTCCCTCATGGATCATTTGGGTATTTATAAGAGTCAAAATAACTTACTCATTCGACGTCCATTCTTAAAAGAATATTGCTGTTACTGTTCTCTTGTTCTGCCCATTTCACTTGTCTTTATTGCATTCAAGCCTTTCTTTCCCTGTTTTTTCTAAGGCCATTGAACTCATCATTTCTGATGACACAGTAATATTCCATCACAGTCACATACCACAACTTGTTCAACCATTCCCTAATTGATGGGCATCCTTGCATTTTCCAGTTCTTTACCATCACAAAGAGAGCTGTTATAAACATTTTAAAGCCAATAGGTTCTTTCCCATTTTACCTAATTATCTTCAGAATTAGACCAGGTAACAGTATTGTTGGGTCAAAGGGTAGAGGTAGTTTAATAATAATTTGGGCATATTTCCATATTGCTATCCAAAATGGTTGGATCAGTTTACAATGCCACCAGCAATAAATTACTGTCCCACATCCCCTCCAGCATTTGTTACTTCCCTATTCTAGCATTTTAGCCAGTTTGGTAGGTAGAAAATGATTATCTCAAGGTTGTCTTAATTTGCATTTCTTTAATCAAAAATGATTTAGAACATTTTTCATATGATTATAAATTATTTTGATTTCCTCATTGGAAAACTGCCTGTTCATATTCTTTGTCCATTTATCAACTAGAGAATGATTCACATTCTTCCAGAGTCTTTCTTCAAAACACTGTGACATGTATAGTATAAGTACAAACACATAATAAATCAGTAATAAACTGACCTGACCCTTCCGTTTTCCATTTGATGAAACTGAGGATAGAAATGGGATGTAACTTACCTAAGACTGCAGAGTAAATGGTAAAACAGATTTAAACTCAGGTGCTCTCATTCCAAACCCAATTGTCTGTTCTATAGATGAGGAAACTGAGGTTCAGTCAGTCAAGAAACATTTCTTAAGACCATACTATATTCCAGGCACTGTTATGAGTTCTAGGGATACAAAGAGAGATGAAAACACAGATTTTGCCCTCAAGGAGGTCACGTTCTAATTGGGGGGAGGGGAAGAATGATAAGACCATATGTAAAAATTGTGTACATATAAGACATACATATATGCATATGTGTATATAGACATGTGTACACATAATGTGTGTATATGTATATGTGTGTAGTGTAAGTTGAAATTAACTTCAGAAGGAAGACTTAGAGAGTTTAACTGACTGTCAAAATATTATAGACAACAGATCCTTAACTTGAATACAGACCACCTCACTCTTATACCCTTACCTCTATGCTGCAATTCTAATCTTGACTAAATGGGAAACTTAGCTAAACAGAACATTATCTTACCTAAAATAATACCATTGGACTACAGAGACAAGAAGACCAGAGTCAAGGGAATAAAAAAAAGGAGAAGCAAGGCAGAGCCAAGGAGGTGGAATAAAGTCAGGGATTCACCTGAGATCTCTCTCAAACCCCTCCAAATACCTTTAAAAATTACTCTAAACAAATTCTAGAGCAGCAGAACCAAAAAAAAAAGATGGAGTAAAACAAATTTTCATTTGAAGACAACCTGGACGGTCAACAGGAAAGGTCTGTTGCGTCTGGGTGAGAAAGGAAAGAGAAAATAGCATAAATTGGGGAATAGGATGGAGGAAAATACTTTCACAACATGACTATTGTGAAAGTGCTTTGCATGACTAAACATGTATTAACTACATAGAATTGCTTGCCTACTCAATGAGGGGTTTAGGGAGGGAGGAAGGGAGAGAATTTGGAACTCAAAGTTTTAGGAATGAATGTCAAAATTGTTTTTACATATAACTGGGGTAAAATAAAATACTAAATAAAGAAAAATAAGGAAGGGGGAAGCAGACAGCTATCACTGGATAGTTATCAGTGCATGAAGGTGACAGACCCACACTAGAAGACCAGGGACCAAATTGCAAGAAGTTAGTCTTAGAGATTTTGGAAACTGGAATCCAGGGCAATCTATTTGGGCAACAGAAAGCAGGAAAGAGATAAAAGTCTTGGATAATAGGCACTCAACATAGCAATAACAATCTAGTTTTATGGTGAGACATACTTGCCATATATCCAGGACGTGATCCAGTATCCTTATGTGTCTGAGCCCATAGATATCCTGGGGGCAGAATAAAAGAGCCAGGGAGACAGGAGGAACACAATTTGGGATACTTGCTTATCTGGATTACCGTTTATTCCTAGCAAACTCATAGGCTGAAGAGGTTATATTTTTATGATGATGTATCCCATTCTTACAAATCATTACTAATGATAAAGAATGTGATTAGAAATCTTCAGAGAATTCTGTTAAGATACCTTTTCATAAGTAACATATTGTTGGTATGACTTTCCCTCTTCTATTGCTGTCCTCTGGCCAGCTTTCAATCCATGTGGTAGACATTTGGAATGGAGTTTGCAATTAAAATTTTAAAAGAGACAGCATCAAATACTTTCATAAAAGCAACACTTATGCTATTAGTACAACCCTAATTAGCCTGTCCTCAAACATAAGGTGAGTTTATCCCTCAAGGCTCATGGGAAGAGACAAGAGAATTACTGATTTTGAGCTCTATCCCACAGGTAGAAGACTGAAAAGGTCATCTGTTCCAATTTACACCAGGTAAAAAAAAAAATATTGAACCAGCATCCTACCTGAATATTGGTCATCCAAACTCAAACTCTAGGTCACAGGAAACTTGCTATTTCCTTTCAGTGTGAGATCCTTTTGACTGTAAACCAGTTCTTTAAATCCAGCTAAAAAAGCTCCCTCTCTATCATTTCCTAATTCTCTGAGCAGGTCCCAAGCAGAATAAATCTAATTCCCTTTACTCACGACAGACCTTAAGATACTAGAAGAAAACAATCTTGTCACCCTACCAAGTTCCTCTCTTCTTTGGGGCAAGTATTCCCAGGTTCCTTCAATCAATCCTCCAAAAGTTGGAGTTTTCAACCCCCTAGCCTTCACCAGGCAGAGAGGCTACATTTTGCACTGAGGAGATTTAAAAGCTTAAAATTTGGCAGAGAATCAGCTTGGTATCTTAACTCTGACACAGCCTGTGTGGCCATGGGCTTAAATCACTATTCCTTCTTAGGCATCTAAGTTTCCTCATCTATGAAATGAGGATTTCATTTTCATTTGCCCTAACTTGTGCTTTATCTGTATTGAGAGTTTTTGGTGTGGGAATCCCTTCTTCCTGATTCAGATGGGCAATTCTTCTGAAATTTTAGCCTTCGAGAGTTGGCTGAGGTTGACATGTTAACTGATTTGCCCATGATCACATAACTAGTATTTGTCAGAGAAAGGACTTGAAACCAGGTCTTTCAAAGATAACCCTTTATTCACCATACCCAGCTGCCTAGGAGGTCAAATAATACCACTAACAATATGTGTATCTAATTAATTTTGTGAGGAAAGAACTTTGTAAATGTTAAAGTGTGTTAGAATTGTGAGCTGTTATTTGCTCTGTGATAAAGAATTTATTTCATTGAAGAACTAACTAGCATGGGGTGTTTCCTGAGGCTGCTGAAAATTCAGAGGTGCCTGCTTCCTTCCCTGGTGATCCTCTGCTCTCCTATACTTGTGAATAATACTCTTCCACCAGGCCCTTACTACAACTTATCACAACCACTATTCCCTTGCAGTTACTGTGGGCCAGTACTCCCTGTTGTTGCCAGACACAGCATTTGACACCCATTCTGGCCAAATTTTAGATTAGAGGGAAATACGATGCAATCTTACTATTTCATCATCTTTCTTTTTCATTGTTTAATCCCTTTCCCAGATGTTTCTTTCTCTTCTTCCTTTTTTTTTTTTTTTTCTTTTGGTATATGTCTGTAGAGGTAGAGTGGGGCAGTAGGCTGTGTTGTAGAAATCCAGTCCAAGTTCTATAGGGAATGGGATGACCTTCACACAGTTGCAATCTACCTGACTTCGAGTGGCTCACTCACATGAAAACCTCACATGGACATAATTTTACCTTGTATTTATATAATGTTTAAGGTGTGCAAAGTACTTTATATACATTATGTCATTTGATCTTTCCAATAACTCTGGGTTTATGTACTCTTATTGTCCCAGTTTTACAGATTCCCCTCAGAAAAGTGTCTGAGGCAGGATTTGAACTCTGGCCTTCCTAAGAGCAAGTTCAGTCTTTTGGAACTTAGCATACCTATGATGAAGATGAGATCCTAAAGCTATCCCTGTGTCTTTGCACCATGTGTCAGCATTCCCAGTTTATTTTGTATTTACCTTTTTCCCTATCATGTGGTATATTTAGACTAGTCTTGTCTGGCAGAGGAAAAAAGCTCCAGCATGGATTGTGGGCAATACTGGACACAAGATTCAGTTTCTGAATCTCTATCCATTTGCTTATATTGAATTGGCTGGAGAAGTGGGAAGAACTGCATTCTCAGAGATGCATTGTGAATTGTATAATTGACAGCTTCAAAACACTTTGGTGTAATATGCCACATAAATACAAAGTACATTACAAAGATGAAACTACTCATAGCATAGCCCACCCTAGCAGCTGCCAGTGACTGTCCACAAAGCTGGCTGAAGGAACAGCTGCCAACAAGATGCAAGCTGGGTGCTTAAGGCAGAAATAAAATCCAATGGCAGGTATAAGTCAGGCAACTTTGTGTTACTAACCTTCCTTTCTGTAATCAGAAATATAGAAAGACTTTTAAGTAAATTCAGAGGCTCAAATGATTTAGAAGTTATGAGGAAACAGAGAGATCATCTGGAATATAAATTCATAGAAGGCAGGAAGCTATTGTTTAATTTTGCATTTTTATCCTCAGCACCCAGTCTACCACCTATCACCTGGCAGGACCTTCAGTTAAGAAGTATTTGACAATTGCTTCCTATGTGCCACATATCTACCCAGATCAATAAATGCATATAGAATGGAAGTGAACTAAGAAATTCAATAACTCATGTAATACATGAAGAAACCAAGCCCCAGGTGGAGTAGATGCTTGAGCCAGATGCCACAGGTAACAGATCCTAGCAGACAGATCCTATAAGTAGCAGATCCTATAGGTAATATACCTATGATTTCTGCCTAGTTTAAGTCCTAGGGCTTCTCTCTCCAAATTTAGTCCTTGAGCTGTTTTATTTCAACAGGCATTTTGACATTTTAATTAAAAAGAAATTATTTGTATCTTCAGTTTTATATCACAAAATATGTCTCAAACTATCTCTTCTTCCCACTTCCCATTAAGTCATTACTTAGCAAAAATAATTTTTAAAAGATAGAAAAGGCCCAGTTCGTCAAAACTTACCAATATACCAACCAAGATAGACATTATATTCAGTCTTCTACTTCCACAGTCTCCTTCTTCCTGAAAAGAAAGATGGAAGTAGATTCTTTTTCAATAATAGCATTCAGTTTCATTTTGTTATTATTTCTCTGCTTTTGCCTTCTTTACTTTGCATCCATTCATATAATCTTCGTGTATTTCTTCATATTAATTATGTTGATCATTTCTTAGAGTATAACAAATTCCTTTACATCAATGTACCACAAATTCATTTGACCATTCTGCAACTGATTCATATCAATTTTGTTTTCAGTTCTTTGCTATTTACTATAGAAAATGATGCTAAAATGTTCTGTTGGCTTTTGAGCATTCCTTTTTGTCAGTAACCTCCCTGGCAGTGAATGTGCCATACAGAGAACTCTCTAGCTCAAATGTATGTGTATTTGATTTTGTTTTTTTAGCATAACTGCAAATTGTATAGGTGGACCAATTAACAGTCCATCTTTGGTGCATTAAAATTCCTCAATACACATTTATTAAGAGCTTACTATGTACACAATACTGTACCTTACAAGATGCAAATATATATATATATATATATATATATATATATATATATATATATATTTTTTAAGCAATTGGGGTTAAGTAACTTGCTCAAGGTTACACGGCTAGTCGTTATTTATGTGTGGGTGCTCATTTTCTGAGGCTGGATTTGATCTCGGGTCATCCCAACTCCGAGGCCGGCGCTCTTAATCACTGTGCCACCTAGCCGCCCCTTTAGGGCAATTGGGGTTAAGTAACTTGCCCAAGGTTACACGGCTAGGTTTTTTTTGTTTGTGTGGATTAAGTGTCTGAGGCCAGCTCCGAACTCAGGTCCTTCTGACTCCAGGGCCGGTGCTCTATTCACTGTGCCACCCAGCCGCCCCTGATGCAAATATATATTAAAAATATTTCTTATCTCTCATCCACATGTTGTGAAATATATACATATGTGTGTATATATACATGTATATTTATATATACCCATATGTGTCAGCAATTATTTGATAGCAAAATAATCAGAAAATGGTCACTGGTACATTATGTTAGAATCTTTATGGATGATTTATAGAAAGGAGCAACCAAACAAATCACATTATACAGACACAGCTGGTTGCAGTCTGCATTGATGCAAGGGATGGTCATATCGATGATAACACTGGCCATCTTGCTATCATGGAGATCTTAATCACGTAAAGGGAATGAAGTAAATCTCTCTCTCTTTCCCCCTCTTTTCCCTTCCCTCTCTCCCTCTCTCTCCATACACATCTATAATAGAAAATAGAGAATGAGAAATACATAAGTGAGCTACAAAATTCTACCTAAGGTCTGAAGAAAAAGTTGTTTCTGACTTGGGCTGATAGATCAAGGCTTCATAAAGGTGACTTTTGAAGTGGGAATTGAAAAATCGATAAGGTTTCAACAGGTAGCATTGGCGCAAGAAAGAGGGAGAAAATCCTGAGAGAATAAAATAGTACAATTCATGAGAAGTATGTTTGGGACAATGATTAGCCTAAGAGGACCAGAAGGTAGCAGCTATGCTTGGGAACTTAGGATCACAGGTTTAGAGTTGGAAGGTAACTTAGATGTTATCAAATGACTCTATTTACAAAAAAAGGTAAACTGATATCCAGAGATGTTGAGTGACTTGCCTGCAGTAATGCAGGGAGTGAATATCAAAGCCAGGATATACACCTGCATCCATTATTTCCAAATCCAGTTCTCTTTCTTTTACTTTGTGCAATCTATGAAAGAACTTGTTAAAAATAGTTATCTGAAAGTAGGAGCTGACTCGGTGGAAACAAATATTCTGTGGTTGTAGGTGTTCAGAGAATAGCTGAGCATTTCTATGGCAACTACTACAGATTGTGCTAGTCCTTCAAATAGAGCTTGGACTAGGTCCCTTCTGAGGTCTCTTTCTCTATAATTCTAAGATTGCCTACTATTCATTCTCAAAGAGGACCATGACATCAAGAAGGTGATGATAACATTGGAAAGGCAGAGTGTTTCAGTGGAAACAACACTTGATTTTGAGTCAGAAGTGTTAAGTTCAAATCCAGATTCTGTTATCACTAAGGGTTTGAACTTGAACACGTCTGTTCTTCTCTAGATCTCAGTTCCCTCACTTATTAAATGAAGAATTGGTCCAGCTCTAACTAACAAGGGTAACAATGCAATTACTACAATTATTATTAATAATAACAATATGTTTTACAGTACTTTGTTTGCAAAATTCTCTAGATTCATTTTTCCACGTGATCTTCATAACAACTTTGTAATATATGCATGGTTAGCTCCGTTTTGTAGATAAGGAAACTGACACTGAGAGAGATTAAATTGATTTGCCCAACATCAGACAGCAAGGAAATGTTATATACAGGATTTGAACTCAGGTATTCTTGATATTGAGTATGACACTATAATTACTATGTCACTTAGCTACTTCAAATCTTGAAATTGTGTATTTTCATTTGATCTTAAAAATATATTTGTTTTAACATTTTTTTTTGTTTTTGCTATAACTTGTTACACTTTAGACTTTCTTTGGAAGCTAGTCACTAAAATAAGATTGTTTCACTGTTTCCAGGGCTTGTTGAATAATAAATACAGATAATGTAAATATGCAGAATGTTGGAACCAGTGACTGAAGTGATGTTCAATACAGACATCAAACTTCAAAGAGGTTTAAGCTTCTAAGTCTGCTGAGACTCAGGAATTCATTCTTTCTGAAGCATTGCCCTGAGACTCTGTCAGCCTTGGCCAAAGTCAGCTCATAGCACAGCATGAAAGAAAAGGGACACATCGCAGGCATCAGAGGAGCTCAGGGTTGGAAGGGACTCAAAGGAAAGTTGTGAAAGCTTATTCAGTGCTCCCCAGATGTAAATTTTTGCCCAAACCTATAGTTTTTTACCTATACACAAACACTTAGACTTTTCTGAACCAATCAGAAAGTTAAGGGAGAGGATGTCAAATTCTCTTTCTCTCCTGTTAGATCACTGAGAAGCCTGAGCCAGTGGATTCTGTTTTGTGTCTTTGTTTCCCTGCATTACTTAAAGAAGTTATAGAAACAAGTCTTTATACCTATGTAAACAAGCAGTTCTAGAGGTTCCAAAATCCACAGATTCAGGAAAGCAGGTTCCACTAGTGAAAATTTTTATCTTTCAAAGCCCTGCTTAAGTGTGACCTCCTGCTTGAAACTTTCCTTGGCCTCCTCACTGAATAATTATTACAATGATCAGTAATTTCACTGGTGTGAGTGTGTATTCCAACGGTGCCCCTACAAGACTTTATCAATTAATAAACATTCATTGAGTGCTATCAAGTGTCATTAAAGTCATTAAACAAGAACTGTTATGAGCACTGGGGGTACAAAAAGAGAAAAAAAGACAGCCCACCAAACACAAACTTACAATCTAATGGGAAAGACAAGATGGAAGGTATGTACAAACGATAAATAGGGAATAATTAAGGGAGGGAAGTTAATAGAATTAAGAGAGGTTGGGAAAGGCTTCCTGTAGAAGATGGGATTTTAATTGGGACTTCAAAGGAAAACAGGGAAATTGATAGGCAGAGTTGAGAACTGGAGGACAAGCAGAGAAAATGTCTTTAGTTGAGAGATGGACATCATAGGTGATAATTATATATTTCTGTGACTTTCTATGACTTACACGGGCTAGACAGATATATGCTGAACCACTGGGGATATACATAGAGGAAACCTTTCCAGCTTGGTGGGACTGCCAGGACTTATGTGTCCAAAATAGAGTCTTTAAGAGCCCATGACCACTTTCCCAGGAGGATTAGGAATCAGAGGAATACTTCTCTGGAAGAATAATGATTTGATAGGCAACATTTAAATAGTGTTTTCTTGTGTAGACAGTTATTTAAAAAATATCTACTGCCTCACATCATTATAACAACTCTGTGAAGCAGATACAGCAAATGCTATTTATGGCCAAAAGATCCATGTAAATAGGAACTGTTATTATCCTTATTAAAGTGATGTTCAGGGTAGCGAGGTAACTTCCCCCCAATCACATAGCTACCAAAGATTCAAACTTAACTGATCCTAGCTCCAGTGTTATCACCAGGATCCCACAGGTGCATGTCTCAGACTGATAGGTTTCTGCCACTTGTAAAGGTTCATTTGTATCTTGTTGGGTACCACCTGCATGCAAAGTCATAACTAAGGTGGAGTAACCAATCATTTGCCTGAGAGCTTCACATGTATAGGGCATTTCCAATACAAGAGTTCAATAACATAGAAAAACCAAAGCTCAGTATTTTTCATTATTATTTAAAACATGCAGTTACTCAATGACTGGAGCAGGTAAGCCCATCTTCCCATTATGCTTATTCCACAACTGAGAGATAACTTTGTGCTACTTACCCCAGGTTCAGAAATGCTAATGTAGCTCTTTTCAGCTATTCTGCAGAGGCTCTGATTAATTGGTGATGACACATTTAGGATTATGCATGTTTGTTTCTCAAAGTCCCCTGACTCAATTTCATGTTGTCTATGATTACCTGATTTCACTTTACCTGAAAGTTCATAGAGAACTTTATAAGAGCTTTGTAAATGTGATGCTGGGAGAGCAGCTCCCATCTCCTCAGTGAATGCCAGCTCCTCAGCATTCTGGTGACTACCAGATCTCAATGAGGCATCTCAATTCTCTCCAGTCACCCAGTCAATAGGCAATTATCAGAAATACTTTTGGTCCTAATCTACAGAGAAAAATAGCCAACATTGATTTTTATTATGCTTTAATGGGGATTCAAAAAATATATTCAGTGGTTGGCTAGTTACATTTCAAAGGTGACTAAAGTCCTCAGCTTTGGTATATATACACATACAGAGACTGCAATAAATGATCAAAGAAAGGAACTTCTCAAAATTTTAGGCATGAAAGGGATTTTAGAGATTTTTTTTTAATGTTTTTTTTTTTTTTTTACATTATGGCAATCTGGGAAAGTCTATAAGTCCCTCCTCAGAATGATATTTTTAAATGCATAAATGAAATGTCCATATAAATAAATTTATATATATGTACACATATATGTACACATATATGCATACATATATACATACCAATTTTAATTAAATATGCTTATCAAGAAACTTGATCAAGTTTCTTGCTTTAGCAAGTTTATGAATCTCAGGTTGAGTCCCTGATCTAGTTTGACCCCTCTCCCCTATATATATATATCCTGATAGAAGAGGGTATTAAATCATTTTTGCTTGAAGTATTCTAGCCATGGGAGACGTACTTCTTCATTAAGCAATTAATTTGTTATTCTCATGATGACCACTTGCATCATTCAGCAGGCAATGTCAGGATTAGGTCCTGATTTATCCAATGTCTTTGTCACTTGGTACAAATAAGATCTTTTCATCTGTCAATCAGTAAAGGTAAAAAAAAAATAGAAGCAAAGGGAAGGAGAAGACACTTCCATTAAACTGTAAAAGCCTTGAGGTATGCTGCTATCTTTTGCTTTTTTTTTTTTGTATCTTCAGGGCTTAAGATTGCCTGACAATAGGGATGGTGTTTAAATATTTTTCAGTTATATCTGACTCTTCATGATCCCATTTGGGATTTCCTTGTCAAAGATACTGGAGAGGTTTATCATTTTCTTCTCCAGCTCATTTTACAGATGAGGAAACTGAGGCAAACAGGGTTAAGTGACTTTCCCTCTACCCCATGCCCTCCTGTCTCTCTCTCTCTCTGTCTCTCTCTCTCTCTGTCTCTGTCTCTCTCTGTCTCTCTTTCTGTCTCTCTCTGTCTCTCTGTCTCTCTGTCTCTCTCTGTCTCTCTCTCTCTTCTGTTCCTACTTGAAAGCCTATCTTGCTTCTGACCATCATTACATATTTCTCATTTCCTTCCTCTCCTATCCCTCTGTTCGGTAAGATTGATTTTTATAACAACCGATTGTGAGTATATATGTATACACACATATATTCCCTCATTGAACCAATTCAAACATTGCCCCCCACTCCTCCTATTCCCTTCATTATAAAAACTCTTCCCTAAATGACTTATGTGATTTTTTTTTTTTTTTACCATTCTGCCACTTCTCTCAGTGTGTCCCTCTTTCTCATTCTTACATTCTTTTTTTGGATTTCATCCCAACCTAACTGACTCATATACATGCCCTCTTTCTATTTAGAATTCTTCTAACTTCCCTAATAATAATAAAATTCTCAGGAGTTAAATGTATCATTTTTCTATATATGGATATAAAAATACCTTTATTACGTTCCCTATGATTTCTCTTTCATGTTGAATTATCTTTTTATGCTTCTCTTGAGTTTTACATTTGTACTGCTTTTTTTTTTGGAGCGGCGAGTCAGAGTTAAGTGTCTTGCCTGGGGTCACACAGCTAGTAAATGCCTGAGATAGGATTTAAACCCAGGTTTTCCTGACTCCAGGGCTGGTACTCTATCTAGGCCTCATGCTCTATCCATTCTGCCACCTAACTGTTTCAATTCTTCTATTTGAGTGTCAAATTTTTTTCTTTAGCTTTGCTCTTTTCATCAGGAAGTCTTAGAAGTCCTCTATTTCATTAAATATCCATTTTCCCCCTCGAAGGATTATACTAAATTTTGCTGGGTAGATTATTCTTGGTTGTAATCTTAGCTCTTTTGCCCTCTAGAACATCATATTCTAAGCCCTCCACTACTTTAACATAGAAGCCTCTAAAATTTGTATAATTCTGACCGTGACTTCACAATATTGAATTGTTGTCTCTATTGTTTTATTTTGTTTTTTAGTTACTTGTGATATTATTTCTTTTTCTGAGAACTGTGAAATTTGCCTACGACACTCCTGGAAGTTTTCATTTTGGAATTTCTTTCAGGAGGTCATCAATAGTTTATTTTGATCTCTATGTGACCTTCTAGATCTAAGATATTGGGGCAGTCGACCATGATATTTATTTTTAATATGATTACTGGACTCTTTTTTTATAATGGCTTTCAGGTAGTCTAATAATTCTAAAGTTCTCTCTCCTAAATCTATTTTCCATAATAATTGTTTTCCAATGAGATATTTCATATTATCTACTTTTCTTTTTTTCTGCCTTTGATTTATTGTTTCTTAAAGTCTCGTGGAGTCATTAGCTTCCATTTGCCCAATTCTAACATTTATGGAATTATGTTCTTCTTAGTGAGCTTACATAGCTCTTTTTCCATTTGGTCAATTCTATTTTTTAAGGTGATAATTTCCTTAGGATTTTTCTTGCCTCCTTTACCAAGCAGTCAATTCCCTTTTCATAATTTTCTCGTGTTATTCTCTTTCTTTTTTCCTATATTTCCTCTATCACTCATGTCTTTCATTAATTCTTCCAGGAATTTTTCTGGCCTTGGTCCAATTAGCATTTTTCTTCAAGGTTTTGCTCATACCTGTTTTCACAGTGCTGTCTGTTTTTAAGTTTGTGTCTTAGTCTTTCCTGCCACCACAATTATCTTTTTAATCATCAAGTTCTTTGGGTTTGGGGTTTTTCTTTTTTTTTTTCTATTTTTTCCAGCCTATTTCTTCACTTTTAACTTTATTTTAAAGTTGGGCTGTGTTCACCTGGGGGTGGGGAGGCATTTTCACAAGCTCCAGCCTTCTTTTTTTTTTTTTTTTTAAACAAATACTTTATTAACTTCTGTTTTACATCATTCATTTCCGCCAGATTTTGAGTTACAATCATTTTCCCCCCATTATTCCCCTACCCAACCTCCCAGAATAGCAGTCCCACAAGATATCTCTTCCTCCAATCTGCTCTCTCCCATACCTTCTCCCATACCCCCATCGACTTTTCCATTAGAGGAAGATGAATCTTTGTGTCCCAATGCCTGCACATCTTATCTCCCAATTATAGGCAAAAGAGTATTAATAATAGTATTTATATATATATTTGAAACATTTAATGTTACGACCTTGAATTTCAGATCCATTTCCTTCATCCCTTGTCACCCATTCCTTCTTGGCAGATAAGTAATTCAGTATATGTTGTACATGTCTAGCTATGCAAAACATTATCATGGTAGATATATTGTACAAGGCTGCTTATAATTCCCTCCCACTCATCCCACCCCCCACCTGGTCCATTCCCTACATGATCCTGTCCCTCTTCTATAGTGGGTACTTCCAACCTCCCCTCACCCCAAGGATGCCCTCCCTTCCATCATCCCTCCTCTCATCCCCCTTCCCCCTATCCTGCTGCAGGTTGAGATATCCCATTTAGTATGTATGTCATTTTCTCCCTGAACCAAATTCAATGTGAATGTGGTTTTTGCCTTTTTAGCCTTCCTTATTCTCCCCCTCCTTTGCAACCACTTCCCCTCCCTACATGAGATAGTTTACACTACCATGTCTCTCCCCATCTCCTCTTGCCACTTTCCTCCCTCACCTCATAATTTCATCCCTTGAGTACTCTCCCTTCCCAACAAAATCAACCTATACCCTCTATCCATATATAACTGTAACCATATACACACACATTCACATATGTATTCATATGACCACACCCCCTTCTTCCATTATTTTCATAGTGAGAAAGATATCATCAGTCACAGATATTGCTTTTCCATATAGGAATGTAAATAGTTCAACTTTGATAAGTTCCTTTTGATTTCTTTTCCCTGATTACCTTCTCAGGCATCTCTTCCTTCTTGTGTCTGGATGTCAAATTTTCTATTCAATTCTGGTGTTTTCCTCAAGAATGCTTGAAAGTCCTCTATTCCACTGAATGACCATATTTTCCCCTGAAACAAAATACTCAGTTTTGCTGGGTAGGTGACCCATGGGTTCATTCCCAGTTCTTTTCCCCTCTGGAATATCATATTCCATGCCCTTCTATCCCTCAGTGTAGAAGCTGCCAGGTCCTGGGCTATTCTGATTGTGTTTCCACAATATTGAAATTGTTTCTTCCTGCCTGCTTGTAGTATTTTCTCCCTGATCTGGGGATTCTGGAACCTGGCTATAATATTCCTGGGAGTTTTCTTTTTGGGATCTTTTTAGGAGGTGATCGGTGGATTCTTTCAACCTCTATTTTGCCCTCTGGATCTAAAACATCAGGGCAATTTTCCTTGAGAATTTCTTGAAGGGTGATTTCTAGGTTCTTTCCTTGATCATGGCTTTCAGGTAGTCCAATAATTTTTAAATTGTCTCTCCTGGATCTATTCTCAGGTCAGTGGTTTTTCCCATGAGATATTTCACATTGCCTTCTAATCTTTCATTTGTTTGTATCTGCTTAACAGCATCTTGATTTCTCATAAAGTCACTAGCTTCCATTTGCTCCAGTCTAACTCTGAAGGAATGAATCTCCTCAGTGAACTTTTGAGATTCTTTTTCCATCTAGCAAATTCGACTTTTTAAGGCATTCTTCTCCTCAATGCCCTTTTGGGCCTCCTTTGCCATTTGAGCTAGTCTATTTTTAAGGTGTTGTTTTCCTCAGTCAGGCTGTTGACCCTCATTTCATACTTTTCCTGCATCCTTCTCATTTCTCTTTCTAATTTTTCCTCCACTTCTCTTATTTGATTTTTAAAGTCCTCCTTAAGGTCCTCTATGGCCTGCAACCCACTCATGTTTTCCCCTAGGGCTTTTGGAGCAGGACTTCTGACCTCACAGTCCTTTTCCCGCTCTATGCCCCCAAAATAGGAGTCTAGGGTTGCATTTTTCTATTTCCTTTGCCTTGGCATGTTGCCACTTAATTGCTTGACTTTTGGGCTTGTTGCCACACTATGGCTTTAAGGCCAGATAGAAGAATTTTCGTCCTGAACGTGTGGGGGGCACCTTCCGTTTCTGGCAAGCTGTAAACCCACCCACAACTTCCACCCTAGATCACAATCCAGATCCAGGGAGGTTAAAGCAAGAGCGATTACCCCCCAAGACTGATCGCTGGATCTCCCCACGATTTGTAGGCTGGGAGCCAGAAATGCCTCTGAAAACTACACAGTGGCGTGTCTCCTCAGCAGCTTCTAGCCCCCAGGGGAGGGAGCTGACACATTCCCCAAATACAGGTCCCAAAGTCCATAGGACACTAACCTCTTACTTTGTCCTAGGCAAGTCTATGTTGATAATTCTGGAATCTCCACAGTTCCTGGTGTTCTGGGGTTCCTCCAGCCGGCTGCTGGCCCTGCCGCCCTGGGGCTAAAACCTCTGCTCAAGTGGACCTGGGCTCGGCTCGGCTCCTGCGCTCTGCGCGGCTCCTGCGCTCTGCGCGCTGCCGGCTCCCAGACCACTGCTCTGGTCCTTCCTGCAGGGTGCTGGGCTGTCCTCAGCAGGAGGTTAGCTTCTCTGTGTCGTTCTGTGGGTGCTGGGGCTCCAGAAGTTTTTCAGAGTCCTTTTTTACATAGTTTGTGGAGAATCTGGGGGCAGAGAGGCTTGGAGGAGCTGTTTCTACTCCGCCATCTTGGCTCCGCCCCCCGCTCCAGGCTTCTTTATGCTGTACTTTTCAGGAGTGTATTTCTAAGGATCTCTAAGTTTTCACTGCTTCCAAGGTGGCATTAATCTGGTAGAGGTATGGCTACTGTTCTACTACTCTGTGCCTTGATTTTTACCCAGGAAGGTCCCCTGTTCCACTGTAGCCATAAGCACTACTGCTTCTCTTAACCTTGGAACTGTAAGCAGGTACCCTACTCTATTGGAACTGCAAGTGCTAGTGATCCTCTTAGGTCTAGAAGTGTTACCAAGGTTCTTGTTCCCTTGTGACTCATCATGAGCACTCCTTCATATCCTGGAAATGTGACCCAGAATGGCTTATAGGCAACAGAATTGCTAATTAGTGCCAACAAAGGGTCCACTGCAATTGCTTTCCAACCAGTTGTCTGACACCTCTAGAGCCTCCAAAGTTACTGCCACTGCCATTGCTTTCACAGCCCTCTCCAAGGCCCACAATTAGTATTCCTGCCATACTCACCCTGTCTAGACTCAACCTGGTGTTATAGACCTCTCCTGCAGAACTCCTTACCTGTGGTATGCTGGAAAAATATTTTCCTCTGACCTTATTGCTTCTTCTACTCCAAAATTTGATTTAAGAGAGTATTATAAAGTTTTTTGGAGGGGAATGTTGGGAGAGTTCATCTTTGCATTCAACCATTTTGACTTTTAATGAGAAGCTTAGAAAAAAATTACTCTCAGCTATAGATAACAAAGAAACTAAAAGATTGGGGTATTCTAAGTCTCTCTCTCTCTCTCTCTCTCTCTCTCTCTCTCTCTCTCTCTCTCTCTTTCTTTCTCTCTCCATTACATCTGCCTCCCTTTTCTTCCCCTGTCTCATTTTAATTTTTCTGAGATATTTGTATCCAAATAAATACTAGAAAGAGCTAGAGATAAAGATATTCTATGGGTGTGAATTCTCTGAAATCATTCCCGAGGAGATGAATATAGTCTTGTCAGATCATTTGAAACATTTTAACTTTTAGGGAAAAAAAGGCCTGACTTTTGAAAGAAATTGTGTATCATTTCACAGGGATTAGATGAGTCCAAATATGTTTTAAAAAAAAAGCTTAAGAGAGGGAACAAAAGAAGGAAAGAAATACTGCCCAGTTATCCTCAGTAACTGTGGAAGTGAGTTTTGGGGGCCTAAACAGGTACATTGTCATATCTTTGTCTATAATGCCACTAGTGCCCTGAATAACAAAACCAGACACTTTCAAAGTCACATAACCATAACTTTTAAAAATTTTTTTAAAGAATTAATTAATTTGTTTACTTTTAGTTTACAACATTCAGTTCCATAATCCCTTGAGTTTCAAATTTTCTCCTCTTTTCTGTCCTCCCTCCCCCCCATTGTAGCATGCAATCAAATATAGGATCTGCAAATACCTTCACATAAAACATTAGTCAGGTTGTAAAGAAGGATTATAATGGGTGAAATGAACAATGGGAAAGAGGAAACAAAACAAGAAAAAGAAAGAGAGCAAGTAGTTGTCTTCAATCTGCATTCAAACTCTGTAGTTCTTTCTTCAGATGTGGACATCTCTTTCCACGACGAGTCTGTTGGAGTTGTCTTATAACATTACATTGCTAAGAGGATCCCAGGCTATCAAAGTTAGTTGTCACACATATGTTGTGTCTGTAATTGTGTACAAATTTCTCCTGGTTCTGCTCTTCTTACTCAACATCACTTTGTATAAGTCTCTCCAGGTTATTATGAAGTTTGTCTGCTCTTCATTTCTTATAGCACAGTAGTATTCCATTACATTCATATACCATGACTTGTTCAGCCATTCCCCAATTGATGGGCAGCCCCTTGATTTCCAATTCTTGGCCACCACAAAAAGAACTGCTATAAATATTTTTGTACCTACAGGTCCTCTTCCCACTTCCATGACTTTTGGGGGATAGAACCCTAGAAGTGGTATATCTGGGTCAAAGTGCGTGCAATTATTTATAGCCCTTTAGTCATAGTCCCAGATTGCTCTCCAGAATGGTTGAATCAGTTCACAACTCCATCAATAATGCATTAGTTTTCCAATTTTTCCACACCTTCTCTAGCATTTATCATTTTCCTGTTTCATCATCTTAGCCAATCTGACCAGTGGGATGTGGTACCTCAGAGTTGTTTTGATTTGCCATTTCTCTAATCAATAGTGATTTAGAGCATTTTTTTCATATGCTTATAGATATCTTTAATTTCTTCCTCTGAAAACTACCTATTCATATCCTTTGCCCATTCATCAATTGGTGAATGACTTGTAGTCTTTTATATTTGACTCACTTCTCTGTGTATTTTAGAAATGAAAGCTTTATCAGAGACACTAGTAAAGTTTTTTTTCCAATTTTCCACTTCCCTCTTAATCTTCGTTATGTTGGCTTTATTTATATAGAAACTTTTCAATTTCATGTAATCAAAATTATCCATTCTGCATTTTATAATGCTCTCTAACCCTTGTTTCAGTCATAAAATCTTCCCTTCTCCAAAAATCTGACAGGTAAACTATTCCTTGCTCTATCAGATTGCTCACAGTATCAGCCTTTATACCTAGATTGTGTACCCATTTAGACTTGATTTTGCATATGGTGTTAGATATTGGTTTATGGCCAATTTCTGCCATAGTATATTCCAGTTTTCCCAGCAGTTTTTTGCCAAATAGTGACTTCTTATCCCCTAAACTGGGGTTTCAGGGTTTATCAAGGAATAGATTACTATAGTCATTGACTCCTGAGTCTCATGTGCCCAATCTATTGCATTGATGCCCCACTACTCTATTCCTCAGCCAGTACCAAGTAGTTTTGATGACTGCTGTTATATAATACAATTTAAAATCTGGTATGGCTTGGCCACCTTCCCTAGAATTTCTTTTCATTTATTCCCTTTTTATTCTAGACCTTTTGTTCTTCCAAATGAATTTTGTTACTATTTTTTCTAGCTCTAGAAAGTAATTTTTTGGTAGATTGATTGGTATGGCACTAAATATGTAATTTAATTTGGGTGAAATTGTCATTTTTATTATATTAGCTCGACCCAGACATGAGCAACTAAAGTTTTTTTTTTTTTCCAATTAATTAGATCTGACTTAGGAACATAACTTTTTACAAAAGTTATTATTACTTTCAAAGATTTCTGAAAAATATGTTTATTAAACAAACCATTCACTTTCAAATACGGAGAGTTAAATTCTAGCTCTAACTGTGCTTCCTGATTTCTTTTATTATTCTTGTGAAGGAAAGAGCATTATACTAGTAGTTGATGTATGGGGCCTCAGATAGCTTGAGTGATTCAGAAAACTTGACTGTAGAGATAATTTCTCTTTATCTTTTTTATTCAGTGTTTGCCAGAAGCTTAATGAATGCTTATTGTATAGAAGAAAAAAGAAAGAGGAAGTCAAATATTACTATTCCATTTTTATAGATGCGTAAACTCATTTTGCTAATCTATAAAATGAGGGTTTAAACTAGACAATCTAGGAATGGACAGTCAGTCAATTAACATTTATTAAGTACCTCTTATTTGCCAGGCACTGTGCTAAGTGCAAGGAATACAATAAAAGGTATTTGGGAAGGAGGGAGGGAATGGGTCCCTACTCTCAAGGAATATAGAGTCTAATTGGTAGCAAGGTGAGAAAACATGCAAATGATGATGTACAAGCAAGATCTGTACATAATAAGTTGGGGTAATTTCAAAGGCAAAGAATGGAGTATACTTACCTTGAGTCTTGTAGATGTCTCTCAGATATCTGTCAATAGTCTAGTCCTGGTCTCATCATTTCCTACCTTGCTCTTCTACTGGACTTCATCATTGGCACCAGGAAATTATCTTCCTGCAAGAGGACATTAACTCTGAAACTTTCACCTCCTCAATGGAATCCCTTAGTTTTGAGGCCTCTTCCTCCATGTAATTGTGGAAGCTGTAGGGTGGACATCAAAGAGCTCCCCTTAGATGTTCTGTTTAAGGAGAGGGCCCAGTTCATTATTTCCCGGGTGACTACAGAACTTCATCATACCCCCCATATCCAGAAGCATGCTTCTCCCTCATCCTTCCTCTTTTTCATTTTATGTAATGTATAGTCTTCTCCCTTTAGATTGTAAATTCCTTGAGGGCAAGGTCTGTCCATTGCCTCTGTGTGTGTGTGCACAGGCATCCAGTTTTTAACGCAGTGCCTGCTATATGTTAGGTATTTAATATTTGTTTTTTGACTACTGACTAGTCTCCCCCTTGAACTGCAATCTCAGGGTAACAACTACCTGTTGTACTTTTCTAAATGAATATTAGATAGATATCTCAAATTAACCTGACTAAAATAAATCCTTCCCCCAGTCAAAAATAAAATAAAATATCTCATCCAAATTTCCCCTTTTCTTTTAGGAGGCAGAATATACAGTGGAAAGAGGTTAACATAGATCCTGAAAGCCTGGGTTCAAACATCCTCTCCCTGACATTTATGAAGTCATAAGTATGTGACCTGAGGCAAATATTTCCACCTCCTTGATTTGCAATATGAAAAAGTTGGACTAATTTCCTCATTCCCCACCCTGGTGTCCTCATGTTGAACTTCTTTGACTTCTCTGCCATGTCCCCAGAAACCCTCTCATTGGGAAATATCATCATCTAATTAGCTTTGGTATTCACAATTTATCAGTAGGCTGTTCTCTGATTAGTGACTATAGCCATCCTTGACTTCCATTTAAGGAGGCAAGGGGCATGACATATCTCCTCACTTCCCATACTGCTTCAATCATTTTGGACTTTTTTTTCATACTTTTCTGAGCAGCATTCATTTTGTACTTCTATGACTTTTCCACCATGCTCCAGCACTGCAAACCCCTCCCTACTTTACTTTTCAGTTGCCTTTTGTGTATTATTATCTCCCATTAGCTTGTAAATTCTTTGGGGGTAAGAACTATTTTTTTCCTTTTTTTTGTGTTTCTGTTCCTACCTCTTAGCATGATACCTGACACATACCAGGTACTTAATAAATGTTCATCAACTGTTATTGACTAAAGCTATCTGAGACCTCTTCCATCTTTCAATCTATGATCTTTCTGATCTGAGAGATATCCTCAATTCTTACTTTCATTCTCTTTCATATCCAATGTGTTTTACCTCCCAGAATATCTAACGACTATACCATTCTCTTCACTCACAAATCCATTGCGTCAGTCCCAAATCTTGCCAGACTATTGCAATATCTTCCCAATTCTATTCTGGGCTTTATGTTTTTCCACTTTACAGTCTATCTTCTATAAAGCTTCCAAAAATATCTTCCAAAAGAACATATTTAACTGTATCACTCCTCTGCTCAAAAACTTTTGATGACTAATTAGAGAAATCCAAATAAAACAAATTTGAATTTCTACCTCACGATCATTAGATTGTCAAAGTTAAAAAAAATAAAGAAAAAATGACAAATGCACTGTTGGTATAACTGTGGATTTCCATTCTTTCCAGGAAGTGATTTAGAACTATGTCCAAAGAACTATTAAACTATGCATATTCTTTCACATGGCAATACTAGGATTATGTTCCCAAAAGATATCAAAGAAATGAGGAATATATATATATATATATGAACAAAAATATGGTAACGCTTTTTTTTTTTTTTGAGGGCAATTGGGGTCAAGTACCTTGCCCAAGGTCACATGGCTAGGTTTTTGTTTGTGTGTGTTAAGTGTCTGAGGCCGGATCTGAACTCAGGTCTTTCTGACTCCAGGGCCGATGCTTTACTCACTGCGCCACCTAGCTGCCCCTGGTAACTCTTTTTGTGATGATAAAGAGTTTGAAATGGAATTGGGTCAGGTTGGATAGACATCATTAATTGGGAATGGTTGAACAAGTTATGATATTTGTATGTGATAGAACACTATTATGCTATCAAAAAGCCTGTGAAGATTCTGTGAACTTATGCAGAGGGGAGTGTGTAGAAGCAGGGGGACAGCATTATACAGTAGCAAGAATAGTGGAAAGATAAACATTGTTGAAAGACTTAGGAACACTCAACAGAATGACCAACTAGAATTTCAAATCACTAATGATGAAACATGTTATCATCTCTTGATAAAGAACTGATGAACTCAGAGAAAAGTTGGAGATACTTTTTTTTTTTAATATTCAAGGGGAAATTTGTTTTTCTTGACTATATAAGAATAAAAATAAAACAAAGCAAAAAAATCTTCGACAACAATCTACTCTCTAAAATAAAATTCAAACTTATCAACTGCCTATCTCATCTGTCTTTATATTTATATATTATTCTTTAGACTCATTAACAATTCTTACAAGTGAGCTGAATCGGCCTACTTGTTATTCACTGAGCTGAGCATTCTGTTACCAACAATATACAGAAACTTTTCACTTTATATAAAATTCACATTACACAAATTCACCTTTATGTAGGGAATTCTGAAAGAAATCAGCATTCCTCCTAAAATTATGAAAATTCCTTATGCAAAGTAGATGCTGTACAATATGATATTGTATGGTGTGTGTGGCATAAATGGTAGTCGGATACTGAGAAGTATAGCAAAGTCACTTCCTACACATCTGCCATAACAGGGACTTTTCCTGTGTTCAGTAGAGATTCTTATATGTTCACTATGGTAGCAAATGTGCTCTTGAGGGGAAAAGTAGCCAGCAAAAACATGACCCAGCAGTAGCACTACCAAAGCTATTTCCAGAGATGAATAGGGAAAAAAGGAAAAGAATCTATATATTCTAAAGTATTTATAGCAGTTCTCTTTGTAGTGGCAAAGAACTGGAAATTGTGGGGATGCCCATAGATTGGGGAATGGTTTAACAAGTTCTGGTATGTGATTGTTATTGAATATTACTGTGCAATAAGAAACTGTGCACTTGATGATGTTTGAAAAATATGGATTGACATCCACGAAATAATGAGGAGCAGAAGCAAGAGAACACTGTATGCAGTAAGAGCAATATTGTTTTAAGAACAACTTTGAGTGATTAAGTCCTTTTGACTCTCATAGTCAAACTAAAAAGGATGTGTGAAGGAGGACACTGTGTGCATCCAGAGAAGAACTTATAAATAGAACCATGTATAGAATAATTTTACACACACACACACACACACACACACACACACACACACACACACACACATACATACACACATACATACACGTTGAGGTTTGGGATTTAGGAGACCCCAAAATAACAACAAACCAGGTCCTGTTGAATGAATTCGAGTCAAGCCTTCTCTCAGTCAAAGTATAGTGAAGTTTATTAAAGACTCACCATAATGGGTAGAATCTTAAGGAGTCTAAGTATTGTGATGCTTGTCAACACAAGCAGGCCAGAACAATCTGACACAGAGTGAGTCTGTGCTAGATTGAATCTCAGTACCTTCATAGAGGCAAGATGGATCTTATATACAGAAAGACTAAGGGAAGGGTTTAGGGGTGGTCTAGAGGAAGGGTTGGGGATGGTCTTGAGGAGGATCTTGAATACTGAGGTCAGACTCCAGAAATGAGATTAAGAGTAGGAAATAACTGAAGGCCACCTGGAGATGATAGACAAGGGAGGGCAAGTCTAGTTTAAGGGTAACAGATTTGGGTATAGATACTTTGATAGGATCTAGGGTGGGATGTAGTTGGACAATAGAGGGCTAGGCTAGATATTGAGTAACAGAGATTAGGGCCTACCCATAAAGAAAGGCTTATTGGCCTAAGGCATATGCCTCATCAAGTGGGAAGATTCAAGGGTATTCCCAGAGCCTAAACACACACAACACACACACACACAGTAGCCATCTCTAAGGTGTATGGAGGGAAGAAAAAAAATCATCTGATAATTTTATTATATATTTTAAGAGGAATAGCAAGTTGTACATAATAGATTTGCAGGTTCTTTTAAAAATATTTATTTATTTTTTGTTTTTAACATTCACTTCCACAAGATTTTGAGTTCTAAATTTTCTCCCCTTTCCTCCCCATCTCTCCCCAAGACAGCATAAAATCTGATATAGGCTCTACATGTACATTCATATTAAACATATTTTCACATTATTCACATAGGTAAGAGGAATGGAACCAATAGCAGTGATGGGGTACAGGCTCTGGAAACCCCCTTGAACTCTACTTGAATCTTCCCACTTGATCTGTCATTTCTCTGAGGTTACAGTCCCCTCACCTGGTCTTTAATTACCCCTTTCCCAATTCTCTGCTACCCTTAATTTAGCCCAGGCCTCCATTTCCTGTTATCTAGGGATGACCTTTGGCTACTTCCCACCCTCAATTCTATCTAAACCCCATTCTCTAGGTTCCTGGCCTCTGATCTCTAGTCACCTCAGGTTGTTAACCACTCCCATCAACATCCTCCCTAGACCCCTCCTCCAATCATCCAAGACTACTTGGCCAACCCTAGATCCCTCCAACAGTCTTTCCATATATGAGATCCATCTTGTTTCCATGAATGTTCTCAGATTCAATCTGGCCTGCTTGTATTTGTGATACAATGCTCAGATTCCTTAAAAGTTTAACCAATGTGAAGATTTCTTAAGAGTCTGGCCAATATGGTAGATTTTTAATAAACCTTATTTTTCTTTGTCTGAGAGAAGGCTTGGGTTGAATTCTTTTGGGCAGGACCCGGGCTTTGCTATTTTGGAGTCCCACCACCCCTAAACCTCAACAGGAGGAACCATGAGAAAGAAAAAAGAACCTAAAACAAACAAAAAAGAGAGCAAATAGTAGGTTTTCATCTGCATTCAGTCTTCATAGGTCTTTTTCTGGATATGGATAGCATTTTCCATCATGAGTCATTTGAAGTTGTCTTAGGTCCTTATATTGCTGAGAAGAGCTAAGCCTATCAAAGTTACTCATTGCACAATGTTGCTGTTACTGTGTACAACATTCTCTTGGTTCTGCTCACAACACTCACCATCAGTTCATATAAATTTGTCCAGTTTTTCTGAAGACTGACTGCTCATTATTTCTTATAACATAATAATATTCCATTACATTCATATACTACAACTTGATCGGCCATTCCCCAATTGATGGGCATCCCTTCTATTTCCAAGTCTTGGCTACCATAAAAACAAAAAAACCAAAAACTAAAACAACAAAAAACAAAAAACAAAAGAAAAGAAAAGAAAAGAAAAAAAAACCTGCCATATCTATATCTATGTCTATGTCTATATGTCTATCTCTATGTCTATGTCTATGCCTATGTCTAGGTCTATATCTATATCTACATCTTTATCATCTATATCTATATCTACATCTATATATATATATATATTATCTATATCTATGTACATAAAGATAGATAGATGGATATTTGTATATGTGGGTCCTTTTCCTATTTTTGTGATCTCTTCGGGTTACAGACCTAGAAGCAGCATTGCTGAGTCAAAGGGCATACAACTTATAGCCCTTTGGGAATTGTTCCAAATTGCTCTCCAGAGTTGTTGTATCAGTTTACAACTCCACCGATAATGCATTATTGTTCCAATTTTCCCATCCCATATTTTCTTCAACATTCATCATTTTCCTGTTTTGTCATGTTAGCCATAGATTTGTAGTTTCATATGCTATCATCTTTTTATTGTTATTGTTATTATTTTATATTAAGTTATGAAAATCCTTGTAAACTAAAAATAAATAAATAGCTGAACCTAAGCAATACATTTAGAAATGAAAATGTGAATAATTAAAAAATATGAAGGAAGACAAAAAATGTCATTGATTGAATATTTACTTGTGGTGTCTACTGTAAACACTATAGTGAAGGATGCTGACATTTTGTAAAAATGCACACAAAAGGCAAAGTTTGCATGAAGTCAATTTATCTGTGGAAACAAAGAGAAGATGCTATTCTAGACATAGAGACAGTATTAACTGTGTGGATTGAAGACCAAACTAAGAAGGATATTCTTTCAAATTTGATGACAATTCAAGTCAAGGCTAGAAGCCTCTGAAGATTTAAAGGTAAAGCACCCTGAAGGAATATAGGTATTTATATTATACAGTGGCTGGTTTGCCCAATTTAAAAATTGTGCAGGATTTCATAATTTACAAGTGTCAGGAGAGACTGCTAGTGCAGATATTGAAGCAGCAAAGAAATTTCCAGAGATTTTGCAAAAAAATAATAGATAAAGGTCCCTACTTGCTGGGGCAAATCTTTAATGTAGATGAAACTGATGAAACCAGCCTTTTTTTTTTTTTTTATCAAAGAAAGCCATATTGAACCTACATCTTGGTGGAAGAAAAAAATTATAGCAGGGAATAAAACTTTGAAAAATATAGTTACTCTTCTGCTTGGAGGGAATGCATATCGGACTTGCAAATTAAAACCAGTTTCTGTGTACCACTCAAAAAATCCCAGAGCATTGAAAGAAATCAGCAAGGCAACACTACTTACGCATTATTTCTCTAACCCTAAGGCATGGATAACCCTTATCATTGTACAATGGTGTATGTACTGCTTCATTCAGGAAGTCTAGAAGTTTTAGAATGATAATGGAATTCCTTTCAGGATTCTACTTATTTTGGATAGTGCCCCAGGTCATCCTTCCCATCTGGATCATTTTTTAATGAAAATGTAAAAGTGGTCTACCTTCCCTCTAACACTACCTTGTTATTAGAACCTATGGATCCTGGTGTGATTGTGAATTTTAAAGTGTATTATTTATACACTAATTTTGCCTACGCAAATTGCAGCTTTGGATGCAGATAAGGACTTGTAAAATGAGCTGGAGAAGGAAATGGCAAATCATTCCAGTATTTCTGCCTAGAAAAACCCAAATGGTTAGGAAGACTCAGACAGGAAGGCAAAATGACTGAACAATAAAGGGCTTGATGTTGAGAGATTTCTGGAAGTCCCTTAATATTTACCATGCAATCCAGAATATTGCTAAGGTATGGGAAGGAGTAACAAAACCACATATGAAGAGAACATTTTGGGGAAAAAAAGTATGCCTATAGTTTGTTCCAAATTTTCATGGATTTGACAGAGATGAAAGTAGAAACAAGACTGTAAAGTTAGCAAAATAATTGGACCTAGAAGAGAATGAAAATGATGTGGAGGAGTTGGTTGAGCCTCAAGACTGAAAAACAGTTGGATGAAGATCTAATTGAGTTCCTAGCTGCAAATATTGCAGAGGAAGAAAGGGAAACTTCTGGACCTGAGGTTGAAACATAAAAGATTCACAACAAAACAGCAGAAGCATTTCATCATTTGAATGATTTTTTTTCTTATTTTGAAAAAATAGATCTAAATACATAAAGATTTTTAAAGTTCAAGGACTAGGTGCTGCGGGCTGCTCAGTGTACAGCACTTAGCATGATTTGGAGATGTGTATAAGAAATGAGCAGGCCATGTGGGTAGTTCAAGGAAGAAAGATGAGCTCCATTTATTGATTCTTAGAACAAGGTTTTTATAGAGCAATGAGACAGAGGAAGGGGACTCAAGTATTCTAATCATTACCTTAGTCTGTTATATCCTGAAAGTACCATAGTATAGATAATTTGATAAGGATTTGTTATCTAGGAGACTAAAGTCTTAGGGTAAGAACTTTGATCTAGGCTTCATGTACCTGCTAATGCAGCTGCAGTCATAAACTGATATAATTGAGAGCTAACTTCAAAGCCAAAGCTGCAATCCTCAGAAGACATCCCCTTTAGAGATGATCACCCAAAGATACCTGAGTGCTGAATCAAATATTTTGGTTCTGAACAACTTAAGTCCTAGGGTATAGCCTATTGAACTCAGAACTCAAGTAACATACTTATAAGTGTAACCTATAACAAAGACTTAGGAGCTAACTTGAGGAAAAGTCCCATCTCAAGGAGATTTTTATTTTAAAGTCCACTATTAGGATTTAATATCTGAGTCCTGAACCAGGTCTCTTTGGCTCTCCAGAACTAGCTGAGGATAATATTCCTTGTTATCATCAGATATACAAGGTGGAAAAAAAGAGAGGTACCATCCAAACACTTTTGATAGCTTCATTAAAAAAAAATGTTACACAGCCAACCATCAATGATCAAGGCTAGATGCATTGGGTGGGGAAAGGGCAACACACTGCACACCTATGTTTATTTATTTTTATTATCCTGGTTAATATGTTTGCATTTTAGTACTTTTTATAACTTGTGTAAAGTATATAGGCTAAGTCAAGTGAGCAGATAGGGGAAATTTGCATTATTTAAAAATCACTTTACATTAAAATCACTTTATATAAAGGCCTAATAAGCATCCATTTACATGAAAGGAGAACTGTCTGTACTTTTGTGTAGATAATACCAAGACTACACTTCCTCTTGAATTCTCTTACATTCCTTAGATTTTTTCAAGGTCTTGCTCATTTGTCACTTCCTATGTAAAGCCTTTCATGATTCTGTTACTAATTAATAGTATTAACCAAAAGTGTTTTCCAGGATTAAAAAACTAGTAAGTAGCAGAACTGGTGATGGATTCCAAATCTTCTGTCTTCAAACTCAGTGAATTTTCCATTACAGCATGGCACTGTTTATAGATATTTAAAGGACTGTCATATGAGAGAGGTTTTGTTTAGTTAACCTAGCCTAATACACCTTGATGAGAAATAATGGGTGGATTTCATGTTGCTAAGGTGGAATGATTTCTGTTTTTGAAAGCTGATGTTGACAATAAATATTATTGTTGTAATTATATATTGCTTTAAGGTTTACAAAGTGCTTTATGAATTTTATCTCATTTTATTCTCAAAGCACTGCTAGAAAACAGATGTTTTTCTTTTGTATTTTGCTTGTTTTTATTATTACCCCATCTTACAGTTGAGAAAAACTGGGATAGAGGTTAAATGACTTGTCTAGTGTCATACAGCTAGTGTCTGAAGTCAGATGTAAACTTAGTTCTTCCTGAGTCCAGGCTAGCACTTAATTCATTATTGCACCTAATGAGTTCACCTTCAATGTAAGATTTTTGAACTGTTTTGAACTGTTCAGCTTAAGCTAAATAGCCAAATAGCCAACATGCGATACTTATACAGGTACAGGTTAAACCAAATGAATTTTGGAGTTTCTTCTAAACCTGAAATTCTTTGTCTCTCAGATCACTTCTATTTCTAACATTTTAAAAGCATAATTCTCTATTTTCATCTGTAACAGATGTGTCAAAAGAGCTGTCTCCTTCTGATTTTAGCTTTTTTATAGCATATATATGTATATGTGTGTATATATGATTACATTCTATTTTATTCTGACAAAACTTTATCATCCTCATTATTCTACACAAATATTTATTGATTGACTGATAAATATAAGGCACCATGCAACCAGTCTTATTTATACCAAAGGCAAACATAATGAAAGGAAATAATTTGCCATAGACCTTGAAAGATAGTCAGGAAGCAGATTGTAAAGATCTTTCTATGCCAAACCAAGGAGTTCCTATGGCATTTTATCCATTGGGGCTCACTGAAGGCTGCTGATCAGAGGAATATCAATGGCTTAAACTGTGTTTTGCGCATGTTATTTTAGCAGCTGTGTGGACTCTGGGATGATAAATAGGGGAGGAAAGAGGTTGGAAACAGGGCAATAAATTAGGAGGCTAATGCATTATTCCAAGCAAAAAGTGATAAAGGCTTAAATTAGGGTAATGCTATTTGCATAGGAGATGATGATACTTTTGCAATGGTTGTAGCATAAAACACTTGGATGAGAGTGATATGAGATAAAACTAGAAAGTTCATGTGCTGGTTGATTGGGGGGGGCGCACTGAATGTGAGACTAAGGGTTATAGCATTATAGGTTTAGAGTTAATAGGACCTTTGAGACTAGATCCAACCCCATTGTTTTACAAATGAGGAAATTGAGGCACAAAAATTAAACTACTTAGCCAGCTGTAGTAAGTACCTATAGAGGTTTATGAACCCAGGGCTTCATTCTTGTGAATCCAATGGACATCTGCTACATTCACCTCAAGGATTCTTCCCAGACTACATCTCCACTCAAAGGTGATCCTTTGTATATTATAGAAACAGTTTGATGACAAATGCACA
Source organism: Gymnobelideus leadbeateri (assembly GCA_011680675.1). NCBI lineage: Eukaryota > Metazoa > Chordata > Mammalia > Diprotodontia > Petauridae > Gymnobelideus > Gymnobelideus leadbeateri. The sequence continues at coordinate 224,431 of WOXC01004348.1, forward strand.
CAAAGGGAATGATGTGGTCCTGGGAAACCATTTTCTTTTGACTAAGTTATAAACCTCTTCAAATAAGGTTATCTGGTTTAAGAAAAAACAAATCTCAATATTGCAGGTAGTGACTTTCAAGAAAGGGAAAAAATGTGACTGCCTCTAAATGGCTATAACTACATAGAATTAATCCAGAGAGGGATTGAAGGGGTGGACAAATGGTAAATAGGGATATTAGTAATGCTAGGTTCCATTGTATACTCCTGCATAAAATGAAATTGGGACAGTTTGCAGAGGATGTCTATCTGATATGCTTAGCTACTTGTAAGCTGTTAATATTTGCATATCACCATGGAATATGGAGTCTAGCAAGGTCATTTAATAGTTATAGGGCAGAACCTTTCCATTTTGTTAATCACTTACAACTCTAATTTCACACTACATCAGTCCTTTTATGCTAGTTCACAACCCTTCAAAATCCTATTCTAGGAATCCACAGGGAAACATCTGTTCACAATGCACTACAAATATCCACTCTTGACACTCCCCCAAAGTCAGTCACTTAAAAGGAAAAGCAACACATCACCCCCACCAATGTTCAAATATATACCATGGAATCACTGCCTCCCTTTCTTACTCACATGCAGTCTCTATCTGTTTCTTGCTCCCTTAGAAGAACTTGTAGGGTCTTCCTTTATCTCTCCCAGAACATCTTTGCTATTGGATCCTCCTTTGAAGGCATTTGGTGCAGAAGGGAACCACTACATAATTTAATCTTCCTCCAAACTCTTTATGGTTTTGTTATTTACTGTATTTGATTTTACCCAAATGACCCTGTGAAAGGAAACTGTCTCTTTATTACCTGTGCAGCCTGGACTCAGACTTTTCTATCAAAATCTGAGAAAGAGAAATCCAAGGCAGAGTGACCAGAGCACTTTAAACTAGCAAATGTGACTGTGATAGCACTGAACGGTTTTTTTTTCCTTTCCCCCACCCCATGATATTTAGCCTGAATAAAATAGGTTCTGTATTTACACATTTTTCACCAAGATTTTGTTTGCCTAATTTTAACTGGCCTCCTTTATTTATTGTTGTAAGGCAGGGTAAGAAAAAGAAAATTCATCTACATTCTGTATAATGTCATCTTTTGCTGACTGCATCATCTCTTACATCCTGGAATGAGATCTCGATTCTCTCTTGTCTTTTAAGGGGATATAAATACTGTAGGTTACCTACAAAAATTGTGGTTTGTGATAGGACCATCAGCCTGCAAAACAGAGACTATTTTGTCCTTATTACCTTTTTCTTGGTTTCTCTGAGGTTGTGTTTTCATTTATTCTTGGCATGTTGGTTAATTTCCTTTCAGCTTCTACCACCTTCAGATTGCAGAGTGTTACTGTAATTGCTGAAATTCTGAGGTTCTCTCTTAGAAAACAAACAATATCATTCCAGCCCTGGGGGAAGGAAGAAAAAGGTTAAAACAACAGGGCCCAGAACATTAGGTGAGGTGAACTGCATTTCCAGAGAAAAGCAAAGAAGCTGAAGGTGATCATAGGGCAGTGGGAAATGGCAGAAATATCAGTAAATGTGCAGACTAAAGGCAGGAGGGCAGTACAGAGAAAAATGTGGGCATGCTCATAAGAATGTTGATGATCAGGTTAAGTTACCATTCAAAGGTGAAATCTGAGTATCAGACAAACGTCCAAAAAAGAAACTATGTTCAGCTATCATAGTACTCTTTCCAGATGACTTGCCAAAATAGAGTGGGACGTGATTACATTTGATTTAGACATTTTGATTTAGAGATGTAAAGAAATTTAGAGAGTATTTAGTATGATCTCTTTAGTTGTTTTTTTTTTCCCCAAATGCTTTATTAAATTCTGGTTTACATCATTCATTTCCGCCAGATTTTGAGTTACAATTTTTCCCCCATTTTTCCCCTACCCACCATCCCAGAATAGCAGCCCCACAAGATCTCACCTCATCCAATATGCTCTCTCCTATTCGCCTCTGATACCTCCTTCCACATTACCATTAGGGAAAGGTGAATCTCTGTGCCCCAATGCCTGCACATCTTATCTCCCAATTACATGCAAAATAGTATTAATAATAGTATTTATATACATTTGAAACATTTAATTTTAAGACATCGAATTTCAGATCCATTCCCTTCTGCCCTTGTCTCCAATTCCCTCTGGGAAGATAAGTAATTCAGTATGTGTTGTACATGTATAGCTATGGGAAACATTACCATAGTAGATATATTGTAAAAGGCTGCTTATAATTCCCTCCCATCCATCCCACCCCAGACCTGGTCCATTCCCTACTTTGATCCTGTCCCTCTTCGACAGTGGGTACTTCCAACCTCCCCTCACCCCAGAATGCCCTCCCCTCCATCATCCCCCCTCTCATTCTCCTTCCTCCTACTTTGCTGCAGGGTGAGATATCCCATTTAGTATGTATGTAGTTCTCTCCCTGAGCCAGATTCAATGAGAATATGGTTTTGCCTTTTTGCCTTCCTTTTCTTCCCCTCCCCTGCAGCCACTACCCCTTGCTTCTTCTACATGAGATAGTTTACCCTACCCTGTCTCTCCCCATCTCCTCTTGCCACTTTCTTCTCTCACCTCATAATTTCACCCCTTAAGTATCATCCCTTTCCAACAAATTCAACCTATGCCCTCTATCCACGAATAACTGTAAACATATATACACACATTCACATATGTATTTATATGCCCATATACCCTTCTTCAATTATTTTCATACTGAGAAAGGTTTCATCAGTCAGAGTTATTGTTTTTCCATGTAGGAATGTAAACAGATCAACCTTGATAAGTTCCTTTTGATTTCTTTTCCCTGATTACCTTCTCGAGCATCTCTTGCTTCTTGTGTCTGGATGTCACATTTTCTATTCAATTCTGGTTTTTCCCTCAAGAATGCTTGAAAGCCCTCTATTCCACTGAATGACCATATTTTCCCCTGAAACAAAATACTCAGTTTTGCTGGGTAGGTGACCCTTGGCTTCAATCCCAGCTCTTTTGCCCTCTGGAATATCATATTCCACACCCTTTGATCCCTCAGTGTAGAGGCTGCCAGGTCCTGTACTCTTCTCATTCTGTTTCCACAATATTGAAATTGTTTCTTCCTGGCTACTGGGAGTTTTCTTTTTGGGTTCTTTTTCAGGAGGTGATCTGTTGATTCATTCAAACTCTATTTTGCCCTCTGGGTTTAAAACATCAGGGCAATTTTCCTTGAGAATTTCTTGAAGGGGCTTATGGTGCAGGATTTCTGACCTCACAGTCCTCCTCCTGTTCCATGCTTTGATCCTCTTTGCCCCCAAAATAGGAGTCTAATATTGCATTTTTCTGTTCATTTTGTTTCCTTTGCTTAGGCATGTTGCTACTTAATTCTTGACTTTTGGGCTTGTTGCCACAATAGGACTCTGCCACCAGACAAGGGAGCTTCTGTCCCAAATGTTGGGGTCTTCTCAACTGCCAGAGGTATTAGTTTGGTGCCCTACCTGAGGCCCCCACACACTCTGGCAAGCTGGACACACACCCCAAGATCTCTACTATAGACCGCAGTCCAGATCCAATAAGGTTAAAGCAAGAGCAATTACCCCCAAGACTGATTGCTGGATCCCCCTACAGTTCGCAGGCCAGGATCTGGAGCTGCAACTGAAGTTGCTAAATGGTGGCTGTTTTGTGGGTCCTCAGCCACTTCTCACCCCCAGAGGAAGAAGCTGATGTGTTCCCAAATACTGGTCCCAAAGTCCATAGGGCACTAACCTCTCACTTTGTCCTAGGCATATCTGTGTTGATAATTCTGGAAAAGCCACACCTGCTGGTGTTCTGGAGTCCCTCTAGCCAGCTGGTGTTCCAGCTGCCCTGGGGCTAAAACCCCCGACTCACAGGGTCCTGGATTTGGCTCCTGGAGCTCTGTGCTGGCTGCTGCCTACCAGGCTGCTGGGCTGTCCTCATTGGCAGGTTAGCTTATCTGTGTCATTCTTTGGGTGCTGGAGCTCCAGAGATTGTTCAGAGTCCCCTTTTATATGATTTTGAAGTGGTGTGGGCTGGAGCACCATGGAAGTACTGTTTTTACTCCACCACCTTGGCTCCACCCCACATATCTCTTTAGTTTTAAGGAAGGGAAATGAGACTGGAGAGGGGAGAATTCATGTGAAAGAATGAATTTATTATTTCATCTTTGACCAACAAATGAATGAACAACCATTTTTAAGTATTTCCTATGCAACAGGGGAAAACAAACAGAAAAGTAAGAGAATTACTTTTTTTCCAGGGACCACATGCGGGTGGAGAAAAAGAATATGGGGGGAGTGGCTAGGTGGCACAGTGAATAGAGCACTGGCCCTGGAGTCAGGAGGACCTGAGTTCAAATCCAGCCTCAGACACTTTACACAAAAACTAGCCATGTGACCTTGGGCAAATCACTTAACCCCAATTGTACTCCAAAAAGCAAAAAATAAAAATAAAAAAATAAAAAAAATAATACATAGGAGTCAAGTGAAAAGTGAAAGTGCCAGTGGTCCTGAAGTAACTTGTGTCACCAGAGATATAACAGCATATAAAGTAAGTCATCTTCTGTGATGACTAGCTTTAGCTTTAAGAAAGATATATTTACTCTTACTGTTGCACCAATTAACAATGCCAAGTGTCTAGTTGACAACTTATTTGAATGGGTTTTCAGTAGCTATAATTGCCAAAGAAGAAGTTGCTATAAGTGCCTACGGAGGAAGTTGGTTGGTCACATCTCCATCAATATTTCTTTCCTTGGACTGTGATTGCTGGGGCCAGGAAGGAAGCAGGGTCACTGATCTGTGTTTTGTTACTGTTCCCAGGATTCTTAGGATTACCTGTCCATGAATCTAACTTATTGACTATTGTGCCTACCTGTCCATCAGTATTAGTTACTTGATGATCAGGATTGGTAGTGGCAGAAGGATGGTTAGGCCTTCCATATAACAATTGTTTTTTTCACTTATGTTTTGAGGGGGCATGAACTATTTTCACTGAATCCTGAGGAGATGTGATTGTTTAGATGGTGAAAGTGATGGCAGCTTTTTAACACACCTAGAACATGCCACCCCCCTTATTTTTCAAGGTGTCTTGTCTATTCACATGACTTGATCCAGACAAAATAAAATCAATCAATATTTATAAACTTCCAGTGATCAAAGAAAGAGGAAAGTCTTCAAAGGATAAAAGTCATTTGCTAGAAATATGCTATAGAGGATTATCTCAAGTAGAGGTATCAGACATGTGGTACACATGATAAAGTATAGCCTCAACTAAAATAAAATGTAACAGGGAAATATTAACAAACCAAATAAAAATACAGTAAAACATAGATAACATTAATATGTGGTTTTCTAAGTTAATATGCAGCCTACAGTGATCCTTATTTATGGTTTAGTTGACCCCAATTGTATTTAAATTTGATATCACTGATCTAAATTACCTTTTAGGTCCTCCCAACTTTGAGGTTCTTAGATATTAGTATATAGATATCTATCACAGTTTATTTTTGTATTGTAGTTATCTGTATTTATGACCTAGCTGTACTAAAATACTGTCAATTCCTTGATATAGAAATTATGTCATATTTATATTTATCATTCTTAAGAATTAACATAAACAGTTAAATGATATGCTGAAAAATATTCACACATGGATATTTAATTATCTAATTTAATTTTAAATATTAAATAAGCTCCAACTATATACACTGAATAGTATCAGTCAGGCAGTATAATAGATACAAAGAAAAACATAAAATAATTCCTAAGAAGATGGCATTCTATTGAGAGAGGGGAATGATACAACATATTCACAAATAAGTAAACAGAAGAAAAATAGTTGAAGCCAGAGTTATAAGAGTTAGATGATAGGGAAAAGGAGAGAAATTAAAGAAAGTTGTTTGATATTTATTTTATTTTCAAGAAAGTCATCCTGGGGCAGAGTCAAGATGTTGGAATAGAAACAGGACTTCCACACAGCTCCCACACCCATGTCCTGCAATTCATGTAAATATTGGCTCTAAACAAAGTTTGGAACTACAGAACCCAAAAAATGACAGAGAGAAGCTAACTTCTTGCTGAAAGCCCAGCAGGCCAGCAGGAATGGGCCAGTGTAGTGCTCTGGGAGCTGAATCCAGCCCATTTTGAGCCAGAGGTTTTAGCTTCAGGGTGGCCATATCAGCTGCTGGCTTAAGGGACTTCAGATCACCAGCAACTGTAGTGGTTTCCAGAATTATCAACCCATAAATACTAAGGACAAAGTGAGAGATCAGTGTAGTGTGGATTTTGGAATCCAGGAATCTGGGAGTGTGGTACAACCTTTACGTGGAGGGAAAAGCAGCTGAGGTGTGGTGGCCATATAGCCAACCCCATGTCACTGCTTCAGAGCTCCTGGCCTGCAGATTGTAGGGGACAAAGCAACCAGTTTGAGGGGTAATCACTCTTGCATTAACTTGCTTGGACCTGGATTGCTGTCTAGGGTGGAGATCCTGGGATGAGTGACCAGTTTTCCAGAGCTTTTGGAGGCTTCAGAGAGGGCTCCAACAGCTGAGAAAGCTCCAGTGTTTGGGACAAAGCTCCCCTCTCTGGTAGCAGAGTTCTATTGTGGAAAAAAGCTCAAAAGTCAAGTAATTGAGAGGCAACATGAGTGAGCAAAGGAAGAAAAGCAAGCAGAGCAATCTGATTTACACTCCTGTTTTGGGAACAAAAGGGATCAAAGCATGGAAATGGAGGAAGACAGTAAAGGTAGAACTCCTGCACCAAAAGCTTCCAAGAAAAATAAGAGCTGGTTACAAGCCATAGAGGACCTTAAGAAGGATTTTGAAAATTAAATAAGAAAAGCAGAGGAAACATTGGGAAGAGAAATGAGAATGATGCAAGGAAATTATGAAATGAGAGTCAAGAACTTGACTGAAGAAAATAACACCTTAAAAATAGACTAACTCAAATGGCAAAAGAGACTCAAAAAGCCAATGAGGAGAAGCATGCCTTAAAAAGCCAAATTTTCTAGATGGAAAAAAAATCTCAAAAGCTCACTGAAGAGAATCATTCCTTCAGAATTAGATTGGAGGAAATGGAAGCTAGTGACTTTATGAGAAATCATGATAATGTTAAAAAGATCCAAACAAATGAAAAAATAGGAGGCAATGTAAAATATCTCATTGGAAAAACCATTGACCTGGAAAATAGGTCCAGGAGAGACAATTTAAAAATTATTGGACTACCCGAAAGCCATGATCAAAGAAAGAACCTAGAAATCACCCTTCAAGAAATTCTCAAGGAAAATTGCCCTGATGTTTTAGCTCCAGAGGGCAAAATTGAGGTTGAAAGAATCCACCAATCACCTCCTGAAAAAGATCCCTAAAAGAAAACTCCCAGGAATATTATAGCCAGGTTCTGGAGTTCCCAGATCAAGGAGAAAATATTACAAGCAGCCAGGAAGAAATAATTTGAATATGGTGGATATACAATCAGGATAACATAGGTTCTGGCAGCTTCTACACCGAGGGACTGAAGGGCTTGGAATATGATATTCTGGAGCTCAAAGGAGCTGGGATTAAAACCAAGAATCACCTACCCAGCAAAACTGAGTATCATGTTTCAGGGCAAAATATCGTTATTCAATGAAACAGAGGACTTTCATGCATTCTTTATGAAAAAGCCAGAGTTGAATAGAAAATTTGACACTCAGAATCAAGAAACAAGACAAGCATGAGAAGGTAAACATGGAAAATAAATCATAAGGAACTTATCAAAGTTGAAATATATATATATATATATATATATTCATAAATGGAAAAAAACTACAATTGTAACTTCTGAAACTTTTCGCAGTATGAGGATAGTTCAAGGGAATAGAAATATATATATATATGTGTGTGTGTGTATGTATGTATATATACATATATATGTCTTTATAAGAGGGTATATGTGTATATGAATACATATGTGAAGGGTGTATATATGTGTACAGGTATATATAGACAGAGGGCCCAGGACCATTTGAATAGGAAAGGATGATATTTAACAAGATGAAATTAAGAGGTAAGAAAGGAATATAATAAGAGAAGATGGGGAGAGCAGAATGGGCTAAATTATCTCATATAGAAGAGGCAAGGGAAAACTTATAATGGAGGGGAAGAACAGGAAGGCAAAAGGAAATGAGTCAACCTTATTCTCATTGAATTTGACTTAGGGACAGAATGACATACACACTAAATAGGGTATCTCACCATACAGGAGAATAAGGGGGGAGGGGATGAGAGGGTGTTGATGTCAGAGAGGGCAGGCTGCGGGGAGGGAACAGCGTTGGAAGCATCCACTTTTGAAAAGGGACAGGAGCAAAGTAGACAATAGATCAAATGGGTGGGGGGGATAGGATGGAGGGAAATATAGTCAGTCTTTCACAATATATCCACTATTTAAATATTTTGCATAGCTACCCATGTACAACCTATATTGAATTGCTTATCTTCCCAGTAAGGGTGGGTGACAGGGGAGGAAGGGAAAGAATCTGGAATTCAAAGTTTTAAAATAAAAAGTTTTAAAACTTAAAATAAAAGTTTAACATATATATATATATATATATGAAATTATGATTTTATATGTAACTGGGAAATATGATATATAGGCACTATAGCATAGAGCACATCCTCTACTGCAAAGTCAGAGGGTGTGGGAGAATATATGGGAAGGAGCAAATTGGGGGAGGGGATATTCAGTGAGATCGCTGTTTTGATGTGATAGGTAGGGGGAAAATGAGGAGAAAATTTGTCACTCAAAATCTTGTCAAAATGAATGTTGTAAACTATAAAAATAAAAAAGAGCAAGAAAAAAGAATCCTTGAAGAAAAAATAAAGTCTTCCATTCTTTGGCTCTCATTAAAGTAGATAATGCAGAAATTAACATAATTTTTTGCTATGAAGGTAGACATAGGGACAAAGAAGAAATGGTTACATGTTGGTTCAGTTTCCTGTCCCCTTTTTCTTAAAACAACATAAGAGGGAACCAAGTTTAATACAGAGTAAAGAAGAGGACATGACAATGAGTCCATAACAGTGGTTTGAATATATATGTTTCTTTACAATTACTCTGCTGCCAAAGCTTCCTCATACACCAGCATTAAATTTTGTTTTGCAGATGAAGAAATTCAGTACCAAGGAGGATAAGTGACTTCTCCAAGTTTATATTGCTAATAATTGGCTAATATGCTAACATGCTAATGCTGGTCATCTGAGTTCTAGTCTATTGTTCCTTCAACTGAACCTGATATTATTTCGTTTTTTACTTTAACTGATAGCTTGACCCTGTATTGTTCAACTTCAAGCACAAAAGCAGGTATAAGCTTTTCCTTTAATCATATTTTAATCAAACATTTTTATGCTCCTAACACTTGCCAAGTTCTCTCTAGGAGCTGGTGATGTAAAGGCAGAAGTGACATGCTATCTGCCCTCAAGATGCTCATATTCTAACAGATGTGACAACATTCATATAAAAGAATACACACCATATGCCTAAGCATAACAAAACACACAAAAAGAATCTATGGGACCTTGAAGGGAAAAGCACTAGTAGCTGGGACAAGGGTTAAAAACATGTATTTGTCTGTGTATATAGATACTGATATGATATGATATTGTTTGAGAGGAAGGCCCCTTGAGGAGGGGATTAATTCAAGGCATATGGGAATGTCTAGTTGGCAGTTCCAAGATACAGAGTTTGAAGGTGGAATGCTATGTGTGATGAATAGAGTAAAGCTTTTATTGGCTGAATGTCTTAGTGCATTAGAAAGAAAAATGCCCAACAAAGTTAGATAGACTAGAAATAGGTTGTATAGTGTTTTAAAAGCTTAATAGAGGTGTATATATTTGATCTTAGAGTTGATTCAGTAAGAGAGACAACTTATCAGACATACACAAAAAATTTGTGATAAAATGGATCCAGGTCTGACTCCAGGTCTAAAAGAGGTTCCTCGTAGGTGGTGAGGTCTTCCTTATGGTATTTATAGACGGCATTGTGTTGATTGCACCAGGCTAAAAAGACACTGGAGAATCTACTGGCAGAAATTCATAATTACTCAAAGAAGTTTGGTCTGTCTATAGAGGACAGACCAAATGGAAGAAGAAAGACTATTGCCCAGAATTCAACATCCATTGGGATGGAAATCTTATAAAACCTGTTCCAAAATATGTATATATAAATCAGTGAATTTTGAAAAAGACAAGAGAAGCCTACACTGATTTCTGGGATTTGGAACACTTTTATTGATCCAAAATTTACAATTAAAATCAGGAAATATTTTTAAATATTAACATTTTATAAGTGTTTTTGTATGGAAAGAAGATAGAGAACAACATTGCCTCCAAAGAACTAAAGATGAGTATCGCACAGAGGATTATGACAAGGTGCATGATGGGTGTGACTAGGTCACCACATAGAACCAAAAAAGGAATTCCAGAGAACAGGAGTAAAGAACTTCATCCAGAAATTATATAAGAGAAAGAAATGATGGCTTAGCCATTTGACCAGAATGAGTCTTGAAAATTAGACAGCTATAGTATTTCACGCTTCTCTTTGTGATATCAAGAGAAAATGAGAAATCTTACATGTTCATTGAACACCTTGTGGTGAATCTGAGAAGAGCAAGAAAGAACATAGGTTGGGAATTCATGCACACATCATAAAACTACAGCAGTGAGGGTTAATTCATAAATGAATGAGATCACAGATCTATCTGTGCAGTTACTTATTTTTGAAACTAAATTTGTCTGGAGTGTATTGTGTAAAATGCTCTAAGATCCAAGTTTAAATTACAGTTTCACCAGAATTATTTAATTTTTTCCAGAAATTTTGGCTAAGTGGATTTCCTTTTTCAATATGACATGTTCTTTGTTTTAAGGAATATTAGAGTACATTATTTGCTTGATTCTAGGTCTTGCTTGTCTAGGCTCTTCTGCTCATCTACTTGATTATTTTATTATGCTGTTGGGGAGTTTTGATAGGCAGCTAGGTTGCGCAATGGATAGAATGCTGAGCCAGAAGTCAGAAAGACTCACCTTCCTGAGTTCAAATGTGGTTGCAGACATTTACTAGCTGTGTGACCCTGGACAAGTCACTTAACTTTGTTTGCCTCAGTTCGCTCATCTGTAAAATGAACTGGAGAAGGGAAGGGCAAAACACTCCATTGATTTTGCCAGTAATATCCCAAATGGGGTTACAAATAACCATACCCAACTAAAAAACTTAGCAACACCCACAGGGAGGTTTTAAAGTTACTAATTTATAATATAGGTTAAACTATTGATGAATGCTATGATCTACTCCTTGTTTTAAAAATTAGGTGTTTTGAGATTATTGACCTTTTCCTCTATTTTTCAGTGTCTGGCCCAATTTTATAAAATATCACTCTTTTAAATGTATTGTTTATATTAAATCTTGCAGAGTGCTTTATTTAGTGTGATCATTTTGCCTATGTTATATGGTGTATGGTGGGGGAGATTATTTAGTTATTTCAGTAGTGCCAGTTATTTAGATCTTTATTTGACTATATAAAGTAATGTTTTGTTGGAAATAAATAATTTTTTTTGTTTATGTAATGCATATTTTGTTTTAAATGGACTTCTATTCTTGTTTCTACCTCTTGGGTGTTGTTAGTAATATACAGAAAAGCTGATGATTGCTGTGGGTTTATATTGTATCTTGCTACTGTAATGAAGTTAATAATTGACCAAATTAATTTTTCAGGTTTTTCTCCAGGGTTCTTTAAGTAAACAATCATATAATTTTCAAATACAGATAATTTTATTCCCTCTTTGCCTTTGCTTATTGCCTTAATTTCTTTTTTTCTGTCATGTTGCTGTAAATAATACTTAGAATACAATGTCAAATAAAATGCAGGCAGTAGGCATTCTCATTTCAATCCTCATGTAATTGGGGAAGCTTCTAGCAATTTTTTTTAAGCAATTGGGGTTAAGCAACTTGCTCAAGGATACACGGCTAGTCATTATTTATGTGTGGGTGCTCATTTTCTGAGGTTGGATTCGATCTTGGGTCATCCCAACTCCAAGGCCGGTGCTCCTACTCACTGCGCCACCTAGCCGCCCCTAGCAATTTTTCTTTATGGACAGTGGTAATATTTGACTCCACATAGAAAATATTACACAAAGGAAGGAAAAGAGCTATTATATCTATGGCTTTTAGTTCTTATGCACAAACTGGTACAATATTTAATATAATCATTATTTCTGTGATTAATATGATTAATTGTACTTAACTAACTTGAATGAAACATCCCTAGATTCTTGGTATAAAGCCAAACTGACTAAAATGACTTTACATACAATGATGCAGTCCAGCTTCTTTGCAAATACACACACACACACACACTTTATTATTTTCCCATTATTCATCGGTGCTTCTGTCACTTGGTATTTTTCTTTACCACATGTCTCCATGGTTTAGGTATCTAGTTCACAGATACTGAAACTATTGTCTCATAAAAAATTCCAAGTTGCTTCCTTTTTTCTATATTTGTGAAAAGTTTAGGTAGCATGATAACCATTTGTTCACTGAATGTTTGGTAGAATTTATTTATACATCTATCTAAATCCAAAGTTTTCCTCTGACCTTCCCCATTTTCATTTGTGGAATTCTTTAGGGCTTAATTTCTCTTTTTGAGATTAAGCTTTTCTTTATACTGTGTTAATTTTTGGCATTTTTTAAAACATTCACTTATATAATTTAAAATGTGTATTTTTATTTGACATGTGTAAAGACTTAAGATTTGGAGATATGAATTCATTATTATAAGAATTCAATAAGAAAAATTATTGGGAAAACTGGAAAGTAGTATGGCAGAATCTGGGCATAGATAGATATCTTACACCATTTACCAAGATAAGGTCAAAATGGATACACGTTCTAAATATAAAGAAATACTTTACAAGAACATTCAAAGAGCATGGTATATATTACTTATCAAACTTATAGACAGGTGAACAATTTATCAATAAACAAGAGACCTAGTACAAAATTATGTATAAAATGGATAATTTTGATTCTATTAAATTAAAAGGTATTTGTACAAATGAAACAAATGTAAAATAAGAGCAGAATGAAAGAAGAAAAATTTAGGGGAAAATTTATAGGCAGTTTATTAGCTACGTCTCCTACCTCAAATGTATAAAGAACTTCATCAAATCTATAAGAAAACTAGTCATTCTCATTTGATAAATGGTCAAAGGACAGGAAAAGACAGTTTTCCAGTGAAGAAATCAAAACAATTTATAGTCACATGAGCAAATATTACTGATTATAAAAAACAAATTAAAACAACCTTGAGATGTAATTTTACACTGACCAGACTGACTAAAATGATTGAAGGAGAAAGTGACAAATATTGGAGAGGGTATGGGAAAATTGAGAAACTAATTCATTGTTGGTAGAATTGTAAGCTGATCCAACCATTTTGGATAGCAATTTGGAATTACACCCAAAGTATTATTAAATTGCATATATATACATATCTATATATCTATATAGAATATATATCTGTATAGATATAGATAGATAGATATAGATATATACATATACATATATATACACGTACACACATTCACAAACACACATACACACATATATTCTTTGTGGTGGCAAAGAACTGGAAATTGCAGGGATGTCCATCAATTGGGAAATGATTGAATAAGTTGTGGTATATGGTTGTGAAAGGATACTACTATGCTATAATAAAGGATGAGCTCAATAATCTTAGAAAAACATGGTAGTACTTGCATGAAATAAGGAAGAGTGAAATGGGTAGAACCAAGAGAGCATTGTATACAGTAATAGCAATATTGTTTTAAGAACAACTTTTAGTTATGTCATTTTGACTATTATACACACCCAAAATAACTATAAGGGACATAAGAAGAAAGATGTTATGTGCATCCAGGGAATGAACTGATAACTAGAAGTATGTATGGTATAGGTATATGCATATGGATATTGATATGGATATGAATACACACATTTGAGTCTAACAGTAGCCATCTCTAGAAAAAAATACATGATAACTTTATTATATGTTTAAAAGGAACAAGTTGTACATAATAGATTTTCTATCTCATTTGCAATCATCTTTTTATTATACTGTACTGGAGAAATAAAATTTCAGATTTATTGGTATTTAATTCATTAAAAGTTTCTGAAAATTTTCTTTATTTCCTGTCTGTTCATTGTCAGTGTTCTCTCTCGCTCTCTTTTTCCCCCCACTCCCACCCCATCCTTCTCTGACTTTCCCTCTCACTCTTTCTTTTTCCCTCTCCTCTTTCCTCTTTCTTCCTCAGGTCCCTTTCTTTAATATTCATGATTTGGGTTTTCACTCCATCTCTTGGATCAGTCTATAATGGTTCATTTTATTGATCTTGAGAAATATGTTTGTTTTGTATACTAACTCAATAGCATTTTAAAATTCATTTTTTTCTTCTCCACATTTATATATTTGTGCTTACATTAGGATTATTGGCATACTATTTAAGGATAACATTGGTCTGAACATATCACAATTTATTCATTTAGTTCCAGTTGATTCTTCCTACTTCTCAGATTAAGTATTAAATTTATCTATTTTTTATAAGCCTTTCACAAGCTGGCTACTCCCTATATTTCCAGTCTTCTTATACTTTTCTTATCTCCACATTCAGAACTCTGTGATCAATACAGTACTTTATCTCGTGACTCAGTGTTTTGTTGTTTCTTCTTCTTTTTTTTCTAGATGTCCCCCCATGCTTAGAGTGCATTTCCCTTTTATCTCTGTTTCTTGGCTTTTCTAGTTTCCTTAAAGAATCAGCTAAAATTCAACCTTCTAAATGAAAACTTTCCCAGACCTTTATTCAATGTGTTTTTTTTTCTCTCCATCCAATCCTGTTATATCTTAAAAATAATCAACAGTAGGTCCACATGATTTATTTTGCTTGAATTAAGTCTGTGATTCCCCTTCTCCTCCTTACATAGTCTCAAATCACTGGATTTCCCCTAATACAGATACATGCACACACCTTTTTAAAAAGTACATAATTAACTATTACTAACACTGTTTCCCCCCTAAATATTATTCCCTCTTCTATTCAATATTATACCCTCCAACTCAAATATTCCTATTTCTACTCCATAACTCAGGATAATCCCCTGCTCATTTACTCTATTTTAATTTCTATAATTTTATTTTGGTACTTTTATTGCTAAACCCTTATAAGAACCTCTTTCTGTTACATGCTTACTTTTTAAAAATACATATATTTATTTTTCACATTCTTTTCTTTTTTTAAATTTTGAGTTCCAGAATAAACTCTGTCCTCCCACCCTTCATCACCAAGAAGGCAAACAATATATCAGTTATACATGTGGAATCATTTAAAACATATTTCCATATTAGCCATCTTGCAAAAAAAATCAAGAGTAAATTATACTTCATTTTACACTGAGAGTTCATTAGTTCTCTCTGGAGATGTGTAGCATTTTTTCATTGTCAGTACTTTGGAATTATCCTGGATCCCTGTGCTGATCAGAGCAATCATGTAGTTCACAGGTGATCGTCATCACCACATGTTTGTTACTATGCACAATAATGTCCCAGTTCTTCTCCCTTCACTTTACATCACTTCATATAGGTCTTGCCATGACATTTTTTTTTTCTGAAACTATTCCCCTCATCATTTCTTTCAACACAGGAGTACTCTCTCACAATCATATGCCACAACTTGCTCAATTTCCAATTATTTGCCATCACAAAAATAATACACACACATATACATACATATATGTGTATGTATGTGTGTATGCTCTTCATAATTTTTAATAACATCCCTTACTTAGATCCACTAGGTTTTTCAAACTTTAGCATTTTTAAAAATATTCCTTTTTTCTAATTCTACTTGCATTTCTTATAGGAAGTTCTCTTTTTCTTCTGCATATTTTCCCTGCACATTTGATCAGCTCATAGTTGGACTGAAAAGT
This sequence comes from Gymnobelideus leadbeateri, assembly GCA_011680675.1. Taxonomy (NCBI): domain Eukaryota; kingdom Metazoa; phylum Chordata; class Mammalia; order Diprotodontia; family Petauridae; genus Gymnobelideus; species Gymnobelideus leadbeateri. Next base: position 240,461 of record WOXC01004348.1, read on the forward strand.
GCCTTTCTTCATTGCATCAGGATCTTTTTGTTGTTGTTGTTGTTGCAATAATTTCTTCATTTACTCTCTTGTTCCCTACTCCTTAAAGTGTTCCTCATAAAGATGTCTCCACCATTTCTAAATAATAATAATAATAATAATAATAATAATAAAATTTAAAAAATAAAAAGACCTCTCTTTTTACGTATTTAAAAGCTGTTTTCATGTTTTGAGGTAATAATGTGTGTCTGTGCTTAGTATGAATTCTCCCTTAGTTACTGTGTCAAAAGTCACTTGACTATAGCTATTTTAATTTTGACCTTCCTTTCTTTGTGGATAGCTGATATTTAAAGAGATCTTTAAAAGTTGCAAGATGTTTTAGAGGTATTGTCACATTCATCTTGCCTCATTCTCTCTCACTCCTTTTCCTAGTTGGTGCTTATCTGGGATCAGTTCTTCTTTATATGTCCTTAGGGATGAAGGTTCTTGGCATATATTCAAAACTCCAAAAATACTTGCATACTCTGCATGTACCCTTTCTAGCAAAAGTGTACAGAACTTTGGATATTTTGTTATGGGACGTAGAGGTTGTAGAAATTCCCTATTGGTAACATAGTCTAGTAGAAAATAAAATCAGCACTCTAGTCGTTAGGCCTGTGGACAAGCACATGCCTTGAACTTCCAACTTTGTAGTGAAAAAAACTAAGTAACTTTATGAACATCAGTTTGTTCACCTGAAAGATAGTGCTTATAAAAACTGTGTCATCTATCTCATAGATTGGTTTTTATTCAGATTTCCACTTGTAAATCTAAAAATCCATGATTCTGCTATGATACTCCATGTCAGATGAAACCAATGTGAATGTCTGAGGTTCCTGTGGTTTGTAGGTCTTAGTGGAGAGTGGCCACTTGGCTTAACAAAAATAAACAACTCTTCCTTAAGAGGCAAGTGAGAAATCTGAGCTTATTGACATGAGACCTGCTTTTGAATCACAACTCTGCATTTACTTCCTGTCTAGCCTTGGGTCCAATTACTATGGCTTTGGGAACTACAGTCTCAGTTTCTGTGTCCCTCTCTTCCTTTGAAGTATGGTTCAGATGTTATCTTCTGCATGAAACCTTTCTTGATAGAAAGATCACCCCACCCCCCAGATAAAACTACTAGTGTACTCCCTTCAAGAAGAATTTGTATTTAGCAATTTTGGGCATGGTTGTATAAATTAACTTCATATTTATCATGTATACATTTACACCTGCATGTTTCTTCTAATACCATAGAGGAAATACTTCACGAATACATGTTGATTGATCGATTTACTCAGTGGTACACTGGTAAACATTTAAAAATTTACTTTCTAGGGAAAAATGTACCAAGATGTTAAAATTTAATATGCATTATTTTCTCCATTACTTTATTAGGTCTAGACCAAGACTGGGGAACCTGTGGCTTCAAGACTACATGTGAACATCTAGGACATTTAATCAATGAAACAATAAATTAAGACCTGATTTGTGGCATTGGCTGATTTCAGAGCTATAAGTGCTCAAACTGAAAATTTAACACAGTTCTTGTAAGCCGGTTTGAGCTGGCTCCACCACCCCTCTGGATTTATTGATCTGTAAAGCTAGGATTAGCAAGATCAGTGAGGCCCTCTTCAATTCTAAATCAGTGATCTTCTGTTAAAGAGTAGCAGCAACAAAGATAAATTTCCTACCCACTGCAATACTGTGGCTACTCTATTTCACTTATCACCTTAAAGGGTCAATGCTTTAATCAGACCTGACACTAGATAGGACTTAAATCATCCAGTCACCCAGACCTAAAAGTTGCTTCTGAGCTTCAGAGTTCAATGGCTTTCTCTGTCAAGGATGTCATGCTTGGAATTAGATTCTTGAGATCTAAATAACAACTGTCTATCATTCCTCTTCTAAATGTTTGGGGGAAGGGCATCATCCTATCAAGGGAAAAATCTAGAGAAAATGCTACATGTGATAGATAATCCCTTCTTGACCTCTGCTTCATTCTGGAAATGACTTGTCATCTTAAAACCAGGTTTTCCATTTGGAATTGATGGCTTTGCAGGTGAAGGATATGCATGATTATCATCCCACAGGTTTTGGTTGAGCTTAAATATCATTGATATACAGTGTACATATCTAAATGATAACAGAATTCAAGAGTAAACTCTAACCTTTTTTGAATGCAGCATATTTTGAATGGGGGAAACAAAGGTATTGATAATTTATTTGTATTCCTATAGCTCTGTCACGTTTTCAAAGATTTTGTTCATCATAATCTTTTTTAGTGGGTAATAAGGTAAAATATTATGATCTGAATTCCATAGCCTTTATGCATGAGACTTTATCCATGAGACTTTAGGCATGGGGCCATAGCCAAGATTCTATCTGTATAAAATGTCAGAACCAAAATTCAAGTCTTGGTTCCTTTACTCAGAGTCTAGTACTTTTTATATTATACTTTTAATTAAGTTAAACAACCAAGAACATATATACATATGTAAAATACAACCATATTAAATGACTGATGGCTATTAAACGAATCTGGGTTTAACCTTTATGCATCCAAAGTATATTCTAGATCTTACCTACAAAGTCAGAGACGAAATGTGATTTGGTTTGGTGATACAAATAGAAAGAGGTGTTAAGAGGTAACTTGGAGCAGATAAAAGCACTAGGTTTGGAGGCAAATCCAGGATTCAAATGGGACCTCTACCATTATATAGTCTTGAAGTAATCATTTACTTTCTCTTTTTTATTTTTTTTTTCAAATGCTTTATTAACTTCTGGTTTACATCGTTCATTTCCATCAGATTTTGAGTTACAGTTTTTTCCCCATTTTTTTCCTACACCCCACCAGAATAGCAGTCCCACAGGATATCCCTTAACTTCTCTTCCTGCTCTCTCCCATATTTTCTCCCATACCCCCTTCGACTTTTTCAGTAGGGCAAGGTGAATCTCTATGCCCCAATGACTGTATATCTTATTTCCCAAGTATACGTAAAATAGTATTAATAATAGTGTTTATATATTTTTAAACCTTTGATTTTAAAACTTTGAATTCCATATTCATTCCTTTCCTCCCTTGTCACCCACCCTTACTGGGAAGGTAAGAAATTCAGTATATGTTGTACATGTGTAGCTATGCAAAACAGTACCATAGTAGATATATTGTAAAAGACTGACTATATTTCCCTCCCTCCTATCCCACCTCCCACTTGGTCTATTCTCTACTTTGATCCTGTCCCTTTTCAAAAGTGGGTGCTCCCAACTTCGTCCCCCCCTTCCCTCCCACCCACCTTTCCATCACTCCCCCTCTTATCCCCTTTCCCCCTACTCTCCTGTAGGGTGGGATATCCTATTTAGTTTGTATATTATTCTCTCCCTGAGCCAAATTCAATGAGAATATGATTTTGCCTTTTAGCCTTCCTGTTCTTCCCCTCCCTTGTAATCATTTCCCCTTACCTCTTCTGTATAAGATAGTTTATCCCATTCTGTCTCTCCCCATTTCCTCTTGCTATATTCCTCTCTCACTTCTTAATTTCACCTTTTAAGTATCATCCCTTCCTATTAAATTTGACCTGTGCCCTCTATCAATGCATACCTGTAAACATATATACACACATTCACATATGTATTCATATGCCCATATATCCTTCTTCAAATATTTTCTGATTAATATTTTTTTTGCTTTTTTGGAGGGCAATTGGGGTTAAGTAACTTGCCCAAGGTCACACGGCTAGGTTTTTGTTTGTGTGCGTTAAGTGTCTGAGGTCGGATCAGAACTCAGGTCCTTCTGGCTCCAGGGCCAGTGATCTACTCACTGTGCCACCTAGCTGCCCCCTCTTCAAATATTTTCTTACTGAGAAAAGTTTCATTAGTTACAGTTATCATTTTTTTTAGCTCCAAAGTTTCATCAGAGTCACCTTTTACATGAATTGGGCGAGGTGGAAGCTAGAGCCCTGCAAAAGTCCTGTTTCTAGTCCACCATCTTAACTCCATCCCAAGAACATGACGATTTTGATGAATACACTTTTATATTATAGTTTGGGGTCTAGAGATGCTATTTACTCCTTCCTTAGTTATTTTCTTCATTTCCCTTGATTCTAAAGCTTTCTTTAAAAAATTAATTTTGATATTATTTTATGACCCCTGTAAAGTTTCCTTTTGATCATTTGATTGGGATAGTATTAAAGGTGAAAATTATTTTGGTAGGTTGTCATTTTTTTAATATTTTGGCATGGCCTAGTCATGAGTATTGAACCTTCCTCCAGTAGTTATTCAATTTTTAAGGAGTGCTTTTTAATTGAATCTATGCTACTCTTTTGTGTGCTGTGAGATGTTGATTAACAGATATTTTGTACATTTTGTAGTTACTTGGAATGAGATTTCACTTTCTTCTTATTCCTTCTTGTGTTTTTTCATTATTATGTAGAAATGCTGTTTATGTATGGAAATTTATTTTGCAGCTTGCAATTTTTCTAAAGCTATTCATTGTCTCAATGAATATCTTTACTGATCCCCTAGAGTTTTCCAAGTAAACCATAATATCATCAGCAAACTAGGATATTTTTATCTCTTCTTTATCTCTCTTTATTCCTTTAATTCTTTTCTCTTATTCCTATTCTTACCATTTCTATAATAATATCCAATAATAATGGGGAAAGAGGATATTTTTGCTTTACTCATATATTTATTAGAAAAGTTCTACCATATCCTCATTGTATATGATATTTGCTTTTGGTTTTACATTTTTTTAAATTACTGTCTATTTCTTGTTGTAGCTCAGATAATATTTCCTTTATGAATTTAGATGATGACATTTTAAGCATATGAACTTGTTATTGATACTGTTTTAGTATATAGGTTTGCTTTCAACATAATATAACTTTTGTATTTATCCTTTTCAATTTTTGAATGTTCATTTTTGTTTTGTCTGATAGAATTATAGCAATTACTGCTTTTCTGGATTCATTTGATTTATAGGAAGTTGTTTGCATCCTCTCAGTTTAATTGTGTACATGTCTCTGTTTTATAATGTTTCTTATAAGCAATGTTACAGGGTTTTGTTTTCTTATGTGATTTGTTACTCTTTTGTTTTTCATTTTAATGGGTTGTTTAATCCATTCACATTTAAAGTTATAAGGATTGGGTCTATAATTTTCCTTTAAATTTTTCCAAGACATTATTTTATTTCCTCTCTTCTGCTATAAACACAATATTATGTTCCTTTACTTACTTTAATATTTTTTTGGTGACCTTGTTCCTAATTTTCTCTCTTCTTCAGACTCCTGAACAATGAATCTCATTGTTAGCTCTTTCTTTGTAAGGTTTTCTTTATTAGTTCCTTTACCTTATGCTTCTTTGGCTATACATTTCTTTCCATCCCCCTACTGCCCACCTTAGTTAGTCTTCCTTTCCTCTCCACCCCTTCAGCTAGTCCAAATATAAGTAGTCTTTTACAATATATCTACTATGGTAATGTTTTGCATAGCTACACATGTACAACATATGCTGAATTGCTTATCTTCCCAGCGGGAGTGGGTGACAAGGGAGGAGGGGAATGGATCTGGAATTCTAAGTATTAATAATAGCATATATATTTTTTAATAATTTTTTAAAATTTCATTTTAGGATCCCTTTTGAAAAAGGATTTTCACTCTCTTCACTTTCCATATTTTCTTTCTGTTTATTTTAGCTCCTCATTTTCTGACTTATGACCCTTATACTTATCTGGTCTTTCATTTTTCTCTGTATTCATCATATAATCAAAGTTTCCAAGTTTCCAAGGTATCCATTCTAGATTCTGCTCTCTAGATTCTTTCTTCCACTGCCTTATGGGGCTCATCCCATAAATTTCCCTTTCATGTTGTACATGACTTGAATTCAGTACAATGCCTTTTATTTCAGGTGTCCAAAAAAACTCATTTGTGTGTTAGGGTGCTTTCCATTATTGATCTCCACCTTCTAGATATTTTAATAGATTTGCCTAGAAATCTCCTCTCTGGGTTTATGCTCTTCCATTCTTCCAAAAATCAGTTGCCTCTAGGGCTTTTAACTTCCCCCTCTGTCCTAGGGCAAGTAAACTTTGCATGCACCAAAACCCCTAGTTCTTATCCAGCATTTGGTCCATATCTCTTTTTACCCAAAGCAACATTCTTCAGTGGGATACACTTTTACCACCAAAATAAGTTCTCCTTCCTTTCTTTGTTTCAAACTTTCTTACCTCCAACTCACCCCCTCCTCTGTAGGCTCTTTTCTTTCTGAGACCACAGAGGTCACCTTTCCTTGCTTGGTAGTCCTTGCTTTGACCCCAGTGCATCTTTCATTCCTCTCTATCCTTATGCTCCCTTTTCTTCTTTTCAAGTACTCTTTCATGGTGTAACGCAGTCCCACAAAGAAAACTTTCATATATATGAAAAATGTCACCAGGATCTTTCCAGGATGCCCCATCTACCTCATAATTGTTACTTGTACCAGATTTCTACCTTCACCACTGTCTCTTTGTGTGTGTTTAAAAAAGAAGCCCCTTGCTGGTCTCTCTACTGTCTCTCTGTTGTTACTGTCTCTGACTACTGCATTTATTTGCTTGGGAGATTTGAGAGGCAAATAATCTCTTCAGTTTTTTTTGTTTGTTTGATTATTTCAAACTCTTCTTTACTATTGAATGTCTATCTTTTGTCCATGTTTAGGCTCAGATCTTCAGGATAGGTCACTGTGGGCTACATCCTGGGCTCCAGTAATTTTTGAAACATATTATTATTGTCCCTGCTCCTTTTTCTAGTGGGTGTGGAATAGTCTTGCATTATTTGAAAGCCCTTTCCTTTATACTTGATTATCTTTCTCCTCCTGGCTTGTGGAATTTTTTGGTTGTTGTTCTGAACTGAATTATTAAATTTAACCACTACAAATCTTGGGGTTTTCAGCATTCAGTTTCTTGTTGGTTGTTGTTTTCTGGAGGTGATTTGTGAATTCTTTAAATTGGAATTTCATTTTCTATGTTCAAGAGTTGTGGGAAGTTCTCTTCTATTATTTCTTTCATTATAGTGATAAGGTTCTTTTGTGAGGCCTGGGATCTCTGTACATCATGTCTTTGACATACATAGTTTTGCTTGCATAGTGAGTATATTTTCTTTTAATGTTTTTGGCTTTTTGTTCCTTTGTTTTGCTTCTCTTCTTTTAGGTTGTCTCTCACTAATGTGTATTAGGAATCCCAGTCTATTGCTCCTTCTCTTGTTTCTTTGCTGAGGTTTGCATTTATAGATTCAAGTTTTTCTTTCCTGCTCATTATATTTTTCTGCAAAGGACATAAATGCTGCTCTCATCATTCTCATTTCGTTTTTACCCTACTCAAGAACAGTGCATTGTGGTTCCATATTTCTCCTCAACTTCCACAGGGTCCTCATTCTCACCAAGTATAGCATCATTTTCCTTTGTTTTACAGTATTTATTCAGAAATGACTGAGCTAATATACTATATCTGGAGGCCATGTTTCTTTGTGTTACTATTTCCCTGTGCATTTTTCTGCTCATGTTCATCATATTTGAAGTTTATTCTTTATGAGACCTTTATACTTTCAGCTTTTATTCCCCTTCCCTTCCTTTTATTTTTCTTATCACTCACTTCTGTGGTGTTCTTGGAGGTCGGATGTTAAAGCATCTCATCTTCTTACATATGCAACATGTGGTTTCCTGTCTTAAGTTCCTGTCACAAATAATGTTTGGGTTGCTAGAACTAGCCCCATTTGGACACTGAACCTTTCACCCAGGCTTGGTAGAGTGCTACATAGCTCTATATAACAGTACCCTGCACCCGGGACCTTTCCCATTCCTACTGCCCTTATTTCTTCTGACCCTGAAGTCCAAAGCTTACTGGAACTGAAAAGTTCACGTCCTACTTTCCATGGGACTGGTGATTCAGAACTATAAACAATGAAAAAATTTGAAGCATTGCTGTTTCTGAGTTGTAGTTCTAGATAGGCTTTTGCTCAGGAAGTATTGTGTCCAGTCTGCGATCAAATATTGAGAAAATGTCCACACTCCAAATCTGGGTTTCATTAGCACTGGAAAGAGGGAGAAGGAGCTACAGCATAAGGGTAAGCTTTGATGTAGACCTATATTGTGTCCTTGAGTCTGCTAGTACAGCCTAGCTATGGGACAAGGGGTGCTTAGTGAACTTAGAATTGATAAATGTCAATTCCTGGATTTTTAAACCGTTTTAAAATGTATTCTTATCCTAGAACATGAAAACAGTTAAAGTTGCTTTATCTTTGGTGCATAATTTCTTTTTGGGGAGAGAACTGATATATTATGAGGATCCAGAGATGTTTAGTCTATGTTCTAGTTGCTTATGTGACCCATGGACATATTAGTTTTGGGCAAGATTTAAAAGTTGATATTCGGTCTCCAAATATAATGCTTTTCCCACTAGTCCATGAAGTTCCTCTTCATTCTAATGCCCAACGTTTAGAAGAAGTTGTCTTTTTCTATATCCACTTTGAAAGTCAAACAGCACCTTCTTTACACCATTAAAAAAAATCCTTGATCGGGAAAATGTTTACTGTTCTTGATTCCTTAGCATAAAATCTAAGTAATTTTAGGAATTCTTAAAAGTCTATATCAGGAAAAAAATATCTGTTGGTTTGAAAAAAAACAACACAAAGGCATTTGATGTTCAAAATGGAAAATTGCCTGTACTTATTTGCCAGTTTCCCCCCTGCTGAACATTATAACTTTACCCAGATGCAGATATGTATTATTCTGGCAAGAAAATTGGACTGAGAGTCAGATGTCTTGGGTTCCAGTCTACTTCCTGTCAATAATTTGCTGCATGATACTGGTAGGTCACTTCTGCTTCCTGAATCTTGGTTTCTTCCTGTAATAGAGTAATAGAGTTGGAATTTGGTGTTTGTTTTTTAGTTTCCTTTTAGCTTTTATAGCCAAAATTCTCATTTACATAAACTTCAGAAGTGTTCTTCCCCACAATTGTGTATAATTGACAGTCGAGATTTTTTTTAAGTGTTTACTTTATGAAAAAAGAAAACAGGGCTTAGAAAAATTAGGTGATCTGCCAACAGTCACAAAGTAACTGCTAGATCCCAGACTTTTTATGATACTAACTCTAATGCTCTTTCCATGATATTATACTCCCTCTCCAACATACTCTGATTCTGCTTTGAGAACATTGCCCAATTATCATGTACATAAAGCAATTGAAGTACCTTTTAATCAGTTGAGGCATCTTCATCACATAAACATAGTTTCAAATCAAAGGCATAGGACAAGTGAGTTATACAGAAGCATATATTGATAATTTCACATAAAGATGAAATAGCATTTTCCCCCCTTGCTGAATTGAGTTTTTATAAGGAAAGGTCTAGGATTCATCCATTGCACCCTGCTGCCCTCACCAAATCAGTGAAAAATTCATTGTTTTACAAAATCTGTTATGTGAGAGGGATTCAGAAATTCTAAGAAAGAAAAGTTTAAGAGTGGCCCAAAAAAGATGTAATAGAAAACTCTGTTCTGGAACATGAGGCAGATAAGTAGCTCAGTGGATGGAGCTCTGGGCCTGGAGTCAGAGAGACCTGAGTTCAAATTTGACTTCAGATTCTTACTAGCTGTGTGACTTTGTGGAAATTATTTAACCTTTGTTTTCCTTGGAAACAGTTAGGTGGCTCAGTGGATAGAGTGCTATGCATAGAGTCAGGAAGACCCGAGTTCAAATCCAGCCTCAGATACTCACTAGCTGTTTGACACTAACCAAGTCACTTAATCTGAATTCCTTGATCCCCTGGAGAAGAAAATAGCAAATCACTCCAGTATCTTTGCCTAGAAAACCCCATCCACAGTCGTAAAGAGTTAGATAAGACTGAAAAATTAATGAGCAACAAAAGCACCACTGGGCTGTAGTCCTGTCTTTGATGTTAGTTTCTCTATTTACCTTCCTTCTCTGGGACTCAGTTCCCTCTTTTTCTAAATTTAGGAGATGGGACTTGACAAATTATCAATTTTCTTTCAGCTTTGAGTATTTAGGAGCACATTTTATTTAAAATAATAGTAGATCAGCTAAATTTTTCATTTGGGCTAAAGATTTAGAGCTGAAAGAGATCTCAGAAGATGTCAGGTCCAATACTCCTTTTTCTAGAGAGGTTAAGTGATTAGCCCATCATCACAAAGGCAGTAAATATCAGAGATAGTAAATATCAGTAAATAAATAGGATTCTGCATCTTCTGAACTCCCAACTTCAGTGCTTACTACAATGTATCCTTGCTTGCAGGCCATATATTTTAAGAAAAACATTGTAGGAGGAAGTGCAGAGAAGAGCGACAAATAGGACAAAGAGAGATCTGGAAGACATGGCCACAGAGGATCTAATAAAGGAAAATGGATATTTAGTCAAGCAAAACTATAGTGTAGGGAAAATGTATCGTCAAACTTCTGATGATCTATTTATTATATAGAAGAGGAGTTTATTTTTTATTGTTTATTTTTGTTTTGCCCTGGAAGGACCAGTTAGGATCACTGGTTAAGGTATAGAGGGAGATTTCAGAATAATATAAGAATTTGTCACCAATTAAAACTTTCTATTGATGACAGTGGATCATCTCAGGAAATACTGGTCTTCCTGTCCCTAAACGTCTTGGTTCAGAGCCTATAATGGCTCGTATCTGATGTTGCTATGGAGAGGATTCCTACTACAGGTACGAGATAGATAGAATGGCCTCTGAAGTGCCTTGTGATTCCAAGCTTCTGACATTCCATCTCTGCTGAAATGATCTCAGCTTTTTGACCTCCTAACTAAGAAACTCGGTGTATAATTAAAAATACATTTCAGTGAAACCCAATACATTTATGTAGCACAGAATAGAGTTTAGAAGTGGAAGCTGGAGACAATCTGGGAAGATAATTGAATACAGATAAAGATTTATTAGGTTATTCCATTATTTATGGATTTTACATTCTTTTTTACTTCTTATATAGTTATTCTTCCTTTGATTATTTCTTTTACTTTAGAATCTGTATGTATATGACTATTAATGATATCACCCAAAGTCTCTGGAGAACTTTTGCTGTTGATGGACTGTCTTATTGATCTTTGAGGGGAGAAGGATTTTATGGCTTAGACATTACTTGGGGGAACAGAAACATACAAGTTGTTCATAATGGAAATTTTTCAGATTCATATTCTTTCCAATTCACCCATTACAGTTTTTTTCCAGAGGTACTGATGCATTTTTATGGGATTTTTACTAAAGATATTGAATATATCAGTAGCTCTTTGTCTATTTTACAAACTACATGTTTATGATACAAATACAAGGATGTTAAAATAATGTGTTTGGCTTGTGGTGGGACAATTCAAGAACTCCATCACTGAGAGCTGTATGCCTTATTTATTTATCTCCCTATTTACTTAATTAATTAAATTTATTTATTTATTGAAGTGGAGACAAAAGAATGTGTTGAAAAGAAAATTATTTCTGGAATCAGGGGGCCTGGCATTGGTCCTACTTCTACTATATGCCTAACATATGACCTCATATACGATATTGAGTCCTTCTAAGCTTTAAATTTCACATATATACAGTGGGTTATTTTAATTAAATGACCTTACTGTTTCCTTTAAGGGTTCAATTAAATTTCACAGATATTTATAAAGCTCCTGAAATATCCCATAAACTATTCTAGGCCCTGGGACCGAGAAAAGCAATGAACGCAAAACCCTTCCTCCCCTCAGGTTGTTTACTTTCCACCAGGTTTTTATGATGAATAAACAGCTATTATGTTCCTTGACTATATTTAGTCAAGAAACCTGTGGAGCAAATAGAATCCCTGACCTCAAGGAAGGTCATATGAAGACACATGTAAGGGTCTGGTTCTACTGTCAACAGTAGGGTACAGTGGCAAAACCAATGGCAATGAATCATCTCTAATTTCTTGCTCATTTATGAAATCATATTGATTTCTGATATTGAATTTTTAGATAGTCTCTAGTTCTTCTGTGGCAAGAACTTTTCTAGGTCTTTAGTAAACTGCTTACTGAGGAAATGAATGCTGCAGTACCTGCAGAGGATGCCAATAGTTTATATACCAATACCACCAACACCACCACCACCACCACCACTACTACTTGTTGTTCATTCATTTTTCAATCATGTCTGATTCTTCATGACCCCATCTGGGCTTTTATCAGTAAGGATACTAGAGTGGTTTGCCATTACCATTTCAAGCTTATTTTACAGATGACACACTGAGGCAAATAGGGTTAAGTGACTTCCTCAGTCACATAGCTAGTAAGTATCTGAGGTTGCATTTGGACTCATGAAGATGGCTCCTCCTCCTTTTTCTCCTCCTCCTCCTTACTACATTTGTCTAGTGTTTAAGTTTGCAAAGTACTTTAAAAATATTGCCTAATTTTATCCTCATAACAGACCTGGGAGATAAGTATTATGATTTCCCCTTTTTACATCTGAGGAAAATGAGGGTAAGAGAGTTTGACTGATTTCCCTAAGGTCATCTAGCTAGTAAGTGTCTGAAGCTACATTTGAACACTGATCTTCCTCCCTCTAGCTCTAGCTGAATCTGTACCACCCAACTGCTCATAGCTCCACAATGGTTGTTTCTGTGGGGTCTGGCAGGAAGCAGGACTTGTGATCCAAGAGATGCTGTTTCTAATGGTTAATAGTTTAGCCCCTCATTGGCAGGAGAGAGCACATTACAAGAATCATGGATGGCCCTGCAGAGGCAATATACTCTAGAGAACACAAAATCAAGTGTTTCAGTGTGTCTGAAATATGGAGACAGTGAATGTTAAAAATGGGAAAGAAGGTAAAAGACTTTTCAATAGTAAATATATGATAGAGTATGAGTCACTTAGGAGTAAGGATGGCTTTTGTTTTTCTTTTATGATTTTCCATCCCTACTGTCTAGCATGGTACATAACACATACTAGACATTTAGGACATGCTGCTTGTTGAAGAAATGATTTAGATAAATGCATAGACCACCTGCCATCACCAAAACTCTGAGTATGTGACTATGTACATAATGACCTGTGAAATTGTCTATAAAACATCAGTTGGAATTTAAATGAAGAAAATTTTAACCATTCTGAAACAAAACACTTTTTTCCCCTTGTACTGAATTTATATCATTTTTTTTAAGAATAAGACTTTTGACTGGTAATACATTGTTTTGTTTTTTAAACATTGATTCCATGAAATTACTCATCATTTGGTACAAACCCACTATTTAATGAACACACTATATCTTGAGTAGTAGAATTATGTTTAATTTCACTTTATAGATGAGGAAATAAAGATCCACAGAGAGGAAGTGACTTGTCTAGGATCACACACATAATAATCCTTGCTCTAATTAACAAGGGGAAAGAAAATGTTATTTTCTTTATTATTTTGGGGTAAATAGTGATATTAGAAAGAAAGCTGATGAAAAATTGAATCTTCTCAAAGACATGAAGACACTTTTATTAACAATTTAGGTTAGACACAGTATGGTACAGTGTAAAGAGGAATCAGAGGACAGGTTCAAATCTTACCCATGTGACCTCAGATAAATAACTTAAATCCATTTTCCCATCCATAAAATAAGAATGTTTGATGGCATAATCTTAGTTGTCCTGTCCAGTTCTAAAACTGTGGTTTAGTGATCCTAAGTGGGGGAAGAGGAGTGAGTATAAATGAATTTATGAATGTATGATCTGTGGATCACAACAAGATACAGAAATTTAATCTGCTAGCAGAATGGCATGGAATATATGTCATTTACCTTCAGTGGTGGATTAGTGTTCTAGAAATTACACAAGAAATAAAAACATTAGATAGAAGAAGCACTTTGTGTAATGAAGAGAGCATTGGACTTAAAATGTCTACTTGTTTTATCTGTGCTTGTTGCTCTAGAGGAAAGAGTTGGACAGCTAATCCATGATCCTCTTCCCTCTGAAACAGAGCTGAATCTTTCTCATTCCTTTCCTATCTCCACTCTAGGTAGTAATCAAGGGTGGGAAATGTGTGTGTATGTGTACATATACACACACACAACACATATAAACATACATACATATGTGTATATACATATACACATGTTGGTATGGCTGTGTGTGTGTGTGTGTGTGTGTGTGTGTGTGTGTGTTTTATCATGGATTTTTTCCTCTCTGAAGATCTAGTAGATCCAATCTTTGGAAAAGGTAGCTTTAAAAAAAAAAAACATTCCTTTTTTTTTGTCTTTTCTGCATTTAAAAAAATCTAAGCAGAATATAATTGTCCTGATGTCAGCATTGTCCCTTTCTCTTTTCTACTGAATGTACATCAAATAATAATTGATACACTCATAATAGCTCAAAGGTCCAGTTAGGAAAATGTAGACTATATGGGTTTGAATATGACCCTATGACTTACTACTCTTGTGACTTTGAAGAAATCACTCTACCTCTCTGAGTTTAATTCTCCTCCTCTGTAAAATGGGAATGATCATTTTTGTACTCCCAACTCATAGGACCTGCTATTAGGATCTTATAAAGTGATGTAAGTGATATGTGTGTATGCCTTTTTCATATTTATTCAAAATTATACATGTGTGCTAATTCTGCTTGTTATTATTATTGAACTAGGAGAGAAGCAATATTGTAGAGTCTGGAAGACCTGGTTTGGAGTCTTGCCTCATATACATGTAAGCCATCAAAAATGACTTAATTTCTTACCCCTGGAAAACTCTCTAAGACTGCAAATTATAGACAAGTTGCCAGTCTAAATCAATGAAGAGAACATCTTTATCCGAAATCATTTACTCAGAAACCAACATAGGTGAAAACAGTAACAACAACCTGAAACCCATACTTTCATCATTTAAGAAACATATATTTAGTGTGTTATCTGCTAGGTGTGTATATGTATGTATGTGTATATACACACATATGTATATATGAGTGTATATATATATATTTATGTGTGCATACATATATGCATATAAATGTATATGTATGCACATGTATATATCCATATACATACATGTCTATGTGCACAGACATATATTTATATGTGTGCACATAATATGCATGTATGTATATGTATATGAACACACATGCACACACATATGTATCTATCAACACAAAAATATACATAGGCATGTGTATATGCATTTATGCATGTTTGCATATGTGCATTGTATATATGTGCATGCATATGTATATATGTATATAGAGATATACAGATAAAGGTATAGATAATCATTCATATGTAGCTAAACGTATGTAGCTATATATAGCTACATACGTTTAGCTACATATATATATATGGCTATATCAATAAATTGATAGGTAGATAGATAGAAAGATAGATAGATAGATAGATAGATGATAGATAAACAGATAGAACCAACAGAATCTACAATAATAGTCCATGAAATGTAGCAGAAGGATAAGAAATACAAGAAATAAAAAACACATTCAAAATACATATTACATGATAACTGGTTCAGCTAGGGGCAAAACAAAATGTTATCAGAAATCTAAGATTCTGTCCAACCTATAAAAAAAGATAATACAACTGTCTGTATAAGCTTTCCTTGAGTAATATCATGAAGTCACAGTTAGCAAGTGTCCAAGTTAGAACTCAATTCCAGAGCTCCTGCCTCTCAACTCAATTCTTTTTTTTTTATTTTTTTTTATTTTTTTTTCTTTCTTCCTTTTTTAAATTTTTATTTATTTAATTTTTTTTAATTTTTTAAAATTTTTTTTTAATTAAACAAATGCTTTATTAACTTCTGGTTTATATCATTCATTTCCACCAGATTATGAGTTACATTTCCCCCCCATTTTTTCCCTACCCACCACCCCAGAATAGCAGTCCCACTAGATATCCCCTCATCCAATCTGCTCTCTCCCATATCTTCTCCCATACCCCCTTCGACTTTGCCATTAGGGTAAGGTGAATCTCTGAGCCCCACTGCCTGGACATCTTATGAAACATTTAATTTTAAAACTTCGATTTTCAGATCCATTCCCCTTCTCCCTTGTCACCCACTCCTTCTGAGAAGATAAGCAATTCAGTATGTGTTGTACATGTAGATCTATGCAAAACATTACCATAGTAGATATATTGTAAAAGACTGCTTATATTTCCCTCCCACCCATCTCACCTCCCACCTGGTCCATTCCCTACTTTGATCCTGTCCCTCTTTGATAGTGGGTACTTCTAACCTCCCCTCTCCCCAGAATGCCCTCCCCTCCATCATCCCCCTCTCATCCCCCTTTCCCCTACTCAGGAGAGTGAGTGAGGGTAAGATATTCCATTTAGTATGTATGTGATTCTCTCCTTGAGCCAACTTCAATGAGAATATGCTTTTGCCTTTTTGCCTTCCTGTTCTTCCCCTCCCCTGCAACTACTTCCCCTTGCCTCTTCTACATGAGATAGTTTGCCCTACCCTGTCTCTCTCCATCTCCTCCTGCCACTTTCCTCTCTCACCTCTTGACTTCACCCCTTAAGAATCATCCCTTCCTTGGGGCGGCTAGGTGGTGCAGTGAGCACAGCGCTGGGCCTGGAGTCAGAAGGACCCGAGCTCGGATTCGGCCCCAGACACCCAACACACACAAAAAAAACCCCAGCTGCGTGACCCCAGGCAAGTGACCCAACCCCAATTGCCCTCCTAAAAAAAAAACAAAACAAAACAAAGAATCATCCCTTCCCATCAAATTCAACCTGTGCCCTCTATCCATGTATACCTGTGAACATATGCCATGTACCCTTCTTCAATTATTTTCATAATGAGAAAGGTTTCATCAAACACAGTTATTGTTTTTCCATGTAGGAATGTAAATAGTCCAACTTTGATAAGTTCCTTTTGATTTCTTTTCCTTGATTACCTTCTCAAGCATCTCTTGCTTCTTGTGTCTGAATGTCAAATTTTCTATTCAACTCTGGTTTTTTCATCAAGAATGCTTGAAAGTCCTCTATTCCACTGAATGACCATATTTTCCCCTGAAACAAGATACTCAGTTTTGCTGGGTAGGTGACCCTTGGGTTCATTCCCAGCTCTTTTGCCCTCTGGAATATCATATTCCATGCCCTTCTATCCCTCAGTGTAGAAGCTGCCAGGTCCTGGGCTATTCTGATTGTGTTTCCACAATATTGAAATTGTTTCTTCCTGGCTGCTTGTAGTATTTTCTCCTTGATCTGGGGATTCTGGAACCTGGCTATAATATTCCTGGGAGTTTTCTTTTTGGGATCTTTTTCAGGAGGTGATCTGTGGATTCTTTCAACCTCTATTTTGCCCTCTGGATCTAAAACATCAGGGCAATTTTCCTTGAGAATTTCTTGAAGGGTGATTTCTAGGTTCTTTCCTTGATCATGGCTTTCAGGTAGTCCAATAATTTTTAAATTGTCTCTCCTGGATCTATTTTCCAGGTCAGTGGTTTTTCCCATGAGATATTTCACATTGCCTTCTATTCTTTCATTTGTTTAGATCTGTTTAATAGTATCTTGATTTCTCATAAAGTCACTAGCTTCCATTTGCTCCAGTCTAACTCTGAAGGAATGAATCTCCTCAGTGAGCTTTTGAGATTCTTTTTCCATCTGGCAAATTCGACTTTTTAAGGCATTCTTCTCCTCATTGCCTTTCTGAGCCTCTTTTGCCATTTGAGTTAGTCTATTTTTTAAGGTGTTATTTTCCTCAGTCAGGCTGTTGACTGTCATTTCATACTTTTCTTGCATCTTTTTCATTTCTCTTCCCAAATTTTCTCCCACTTCTCTTATCTGCTTCTTAAGGTCCTCTATGGCCTGTAGCCAGCTTGTATTTTCATTTGGGGCTTTTGGTGCACGAGTTCTGACCTCACAGTCCCCCTCCATGCTTTGAGCCTCTTTGCTCCTAAAATAAGAGTCCAATGTTGAACTTTTCTGTTTATTTTGTTTCGTTTGCCTAGGCATATTGCCACTTAATTACCTGATTTTGGGGCTTGTTGCCACAGTAGGACTCTGCCACCAGACGGGAGCTTCTGCCCAAACATGGGGTCTTCACAACTTCTGCCAGTTGGGTGGCCTCTGTAAAGCCTCCACCCACTCTGGCAAGTTGGATACCCACCCCAAACTTCCCCCAGACCACAATCCAGATCCGGGCAGTTTAAAGCAAAAGCGATTAACCCCTAGACTAGTTGCTGGATCTTCCTACAGTTTGCAGACCAGGAGCTAGAGCCACCACTGACGCTCCGAAATGGCTTCTGTGAAGCTGTTTCTTCAGCAGCTTTTTGCCCCCAGGGGAGGAAGCCACGTGTTCCCCAAATACTGGTCCCAAAGTCCATAGGGCACTAACCTCTCACTTTGTCCTAGGCATATCTGTGCTGATAATTCTGGAATCGCCACATTTGCTGGTGTTCTGGGGTTCCACCAGCTGGCTGAAGGCCTGGCTGCCCTGGGGCTAAAACTGCGGACCTGGGCTCCACACTGCGGGCTGTGCTGTTGGTTCCCAGCGCGCTGTGCTGCCTATTCTCAGAGCGCTGCGCTGGCCGCTCCCTGCAAGGCTGCTGGGCTGTCCTCAGCAGGAGGTTAGCTTCTCTGTGCCGTTCTGTGGGTGCTGTGGCTCCAGAAGTTGTTCGGAGCTCCCTTTCACATTGTTTGAAATTTGTGTGGGGCAGAGCACATTGGAAATGCTGTTTCTAGTCCGCCATCTTGGCTCCGCCCCCCTCAACTCAATTCTTACTGCCCCCACTATATAGGAACAGTTAGGGGGCACAGTAGATAGAGCCCCAGATTTGTAATCAGGAAGACTTGAGTTCAAATGTGACCTCAGAAAGTCTTTAGCTGTGTGACTCTGATCATGTCACCTAAGCTCTGTTTGCTTCAGTTTCCTCATCTGTAGAAAGGGAATAATGGTAACACCTACCTCCCAAGGGTGTTATGAAGAGCAAATAAGGCAACAATTGTAAAGCACTTAACATAGTATCTGCCACATAGTAAGCACTATCTAAATGTTAGCTATTATGCTGCAAGATATACATTATTATGCTAATCAAATGCTTTTGAATAAGAAAGAGCTTTAAGTTTATATAGGTATTGTGCCCTTGCTCTAACACTTTCTGTTTTACCATGAGAAAGCCACTTAAGTTCTTTAAGCCTCAGTTAACTCATTTTAAAAATAGGGATAAGAATTTTTTTTCTTATCTGTGTCATAAAGCTGTTTTCACAAAAGCATGTTATAAACCTTAAAGCTCTAGAGAAATGTGACCTATGATCATTGAAAATAATAAAGAGAATGCTTAAAGGTTTGCAAAACACACTACATATCTTCTCATTTGATCTGTACAACATTCTTGGGAGGTAGATGCTACTATTATTCCTATTTTGTAGATCAGAAGACTGAGTCTCTGGGAGGTGAAATGACCTTCCTAGGGTCATATAGTTAATAAGAATTTGAATCAGGATGTGAGCTCTGTCTATCTGACTCCAAGTCCAGTACTCTCTCCTCTGTGCCACCTACCTCGACTTGAAAAGCATTTTACATACATAATTTAATTTCAGGCTTGTAACAATTCTCTGAGATAGAAACAATAGAGTATTATGTGTTCCATTTTAGAGATGATTATATAGAGAATCTTAGAGTTGAAGTGACTTGCTCAGTAATACAACTTAAAAGGACAAATCAAGTATTTGAAACTAGGTATATCTGACTTGGAAACTGGATGGGCCTAATGATCCCCCCCCCAAAAAAAAGCCTCCTCACCTTGCTGATACAGTACTTAAAAAAAAAAGATCCAGAAATTTTGATAACCAGTTTAATTAACTTTGTATAGCAATGTGCAATTTGGACCAATTCCCAGCTCCCCCAGTTGTGCGCCTTTGCCGTCAAGTTTAAAAATGTGAATGAGTGTCGATGATGGCTCTGTAATTTAAGCTCCTGTTCACAATCTCAATTCATTAGTGTTCAGTCAGCATGGAATATTTATTGCAGTGCCAGGTACAATGTACATTATCAATCAATGCAGACAGAAAACAGGGATCACAATGTACGGAAGAAAAATTAGAGACTTCAACAGATTGACAGAATTTCTTTGCTGCTATACTTGACAGTATCAGGCACATCTGGTAGTGCGGTAAGTACGACTTTGATTGCTCTTTCCTAAGTAAATGTATCAGCTAGTAACTTTATAAGGCCTAAGTAACTGCATAAGCAAGTTTGAAACACAAAAATAGCAAGAATACAAGAATGTAAGTCTATTCTATCCAAAGAAAATGTCTGCTTTCTCCAAGGATGAATCTTTTTTAAGGTTGGAAAAATAGTGGTTAAATAAGAGTTAAAAGAATTGACTTAGAATCCTGACTCTGCTGTCCTGCAACTCAGGCAAGTAAGTCACTAAACCTTCTTGAAGCTAAGTCGTGTATGAAACCAGTACCTCTTTATGTCTCTCTTACCCTCTTCCTTCTCATTTATGGTATTTCCTTAGACTGTTAGAATTTAAGCTTCTTGACATTCTTCTTGTTATCCAAATCTCTTTACTATTGAATGTCCATCTTTTTTCATCCATAACAAAGCTTAATTTTGTAGGGTAGATTACCTTGGGATACATCCTGATCTCCTTTGGTCTTCAGAACAAATTATTCCATTCCCTCCTACATTTTCTGTTTGGTGCTGAATAGTCTTAACTTATTTGAAACTGCCTTGATTTAAAGGTTTTTCTACTGATACTTTACAGAAATTCTGCTCTTGTAATTCTCAATTCCCTTTTGAACCACTGAGGAAAATATTGTAGCTTCATGCCAACTTCACCTTTCACAGGGTCTTGTGTCTAATTAGGTGTTAGTTCATTGTCCTTTCTTTTTCAGTATTTATTTATAGATGCCAAAACTTGTTTGCTAGATGTAGAGACCATTTTCCACTGGTGATTTACCTATTAATGTTGAAGGGTTTTGAGTTTTCTTCTTCCTCAGATCTCCAGTAATTTCATTTTCCTCATTCACTTTCTGACTCTCTCCCCTCTGATATTGGCTTCCTTTGGATCTCGATCTCAAAGCTCCTCAGTCTCTTCACATACTAGGCAATTCACAGTTCACCAGTCTATTTCTCTACTCCAAGGGAACTTTAGGCAGTCAGAACTG
Source organism: Gymnobelideus leadbeateri (assembly GCA_011680675.1). Taxonomy (NCBI): domain Eukaryota; kingdom Metazoa; phylum Chordata; class Mammalia; order Diprotodontia; family Petauridae; genus Gymnobelideus; species Gymnobelideus leadbeateri. Next base: position 261,563 of record WOXC01004348.1, read on the forward strand.
TCACCAGCTGGATTCTGTTCCCTTCCTTCAACACCTAATAGAGGACTGCATAGCAACCCCCCCTCAACCCCCTCCCAATACATATTCATATTTCTTCCACTCACAAGGTTTTGTGATCTGGTATTCTGTCCTACCAGTTCCTTTGTTGCTTAGGTTTCTAGTATGCCACCAGCTATTCAGAGAGCTACAAAGGTTTTACAGATAGTTCATAGCTTTGCAGAACTGGTGCCATGGGATTGTGGCTTAAGGCAGGCTTGTGCTCCTGAAAGGCTGTGGCCAGGCTGACTAACTATCAAAGCAGCACAAACTTCTACTGCCTGGAGCCAGGGTCTCCACTGGAAAGAGGAGACTGCAGTATAGACAGATTTTATTGCAACTCTGTTCCAGGTCCTTGGATCTGTGAGTGCAGCCTCATTGCCAGTAGTGTGGGAGGTAGGAGAGGGGTACTGAGTAAGCCCAGGGTTATTGAGTCTGTTCATTTTGTTGTTTTTATCTCCTTTTGGATTCTGAATATCTAGGAGCATGGAAATAGCTGATGCATTTTTTGTTTTAGTTTTTTTTTTTTTATCTTTTGCACATATCTCTTTGGAGAGGTTGAGGATATATAGGGATTAGAAAAATGTTTAGTCTTTTATCATGTTGCTCATGTGACCTCTATCATTCTTTTCTCCTTTCCTCCCATCTTCCTTTTCTCTTTTTTTCTTCTCCCTTTTCTCCCTTCCCTCTATCATTCTCTTTCTTCCCTCTTCCCTTCCTTCTTCCTTTCCTTTCACATTCCCTTCCCCTTTCCTTTCCTTCAGTTCCCTGCTTAGCCCTGCCCTTTTCTTTTCCCCTTCCCCTTTTCCTTTCCTTCCTTCCACAAGTTAATTAATTTCTTGTGGCAGCAGTGAAGAGGGAATCTTCTTCACAGTTCCAAGGCAGTAAAGAGTGCTTGTGGTCACTCACAGAGAATAGGCCAGGAGAGAAATATATACCTAGGCTCCTAGAAATATCTCTGAAAACAGCTGCACAAAACCACTGAAGTTTTGGACAGTACACTCTATACAGTGTAAGCAGAATTCTACCTTATATATGTAGAACCTGTATTGGGTTGCATGCTGCCTTGGGGGTGTGAGTGTGAGAGGCAGGGGGGAAAATCTGAAAAACTGGTGGAAATGAAGGTTGTAAGCTAAAAGTAAATGAATTTTTAAAAATCCTAACTTTACAAAGAGTTAAAAAATTAAGTAATTGGCTGGGGAAATGAGCAAACAGCATAAAAAACTGAGACTATAGAATCTTAATTTGTGACAAAGAATATCAATATATACAACCAAAAGAAGACAAAAACATCAAAGCTCCTATGTCTAAAGCTCCAAGAAAAGTATGAATTGATCTCAAGCTGTGGAAGAACTCAAAAAATATTTAGAAAATCAAGTAAGATAAGTAGGGGAAAATTGGCTATAGAAATGAGAGTGATACAAGAAAATCATGAAAAATGAGTCAACAGCTTTCTAAAGGAGACCCCCAAAATATTGAAGAAAATTAAACCTTATAAAACAGATAATCCAAAATGGCAAAAGATCCAAAAAAAAACAGTGAGGAGAATGCCTTAAAAAGCAGGAAAATTGACCAAATGAAAAAGGAGGTCCAAAAGCTCACTGAAGAAAATAATTCTTTAAAAATAAGAATGGACCAAAGAGAAGCTAATGACTCTATAAAAAATCAAGAAATTATAAAGCAAAATTAAAAGAATGAAAAAATAGAAGACAGTGTGAAATATCTCATAGGAAAAATAACTGACCTGGAAAATAGATCCTGGAGAGATGATATTAAAATTATCAGTCTACTTGAAAGCCATGATAAAAAAAAAAAAGCCAAGAAAGCATCTTTTAAGAAATTATTGAGGAAAACTGCCCTGATATTCTAGAACCAGAGATTAAAATAGAAATTGAAAGAGCTCACTAATCACCTCCTGAAAGAGATCCCAAAAAGCCAGCTCAGGAATTTTTTAGCCAAATTTCAGAGTTCCCAGGTTAAGGAGATAATATTGCAGCCAGAAAGAAACAATTCAAGTTTTGTGGAAATACAATCAGGATAACACAAGATTTAGCAGCTTCTACATGAAGGGGTCAGCAAGTTTGGGATATAATATTCTAAAGTTCGAAGAAGATAGGATTAAAACCACAAATCATATATCCAGCAAAACGGAGTATAATTCGTCAGGGGAAAAATAAACATTCAATGAAATAGAGGACTTTCAGGCATTCTTAATGAAAAGATCAGAGCTGAATAGAAAATTTAATTTTCAAATGCAAGACTCAAGAAAATGTGAAAAGGTAAACAGAACGGCGATTATCATAAGCGAATTCTTAAAGTTAAACTGTTTATATTCCTACATGGAAAGATGGAACGATGATATTTGTAACTTATAAGATCTTTCTCACTCTTAGGGTAGTTGGAGGGAATATGTGTGTGTGTGTGTGTGTGTGTGTGTGTGTGTGTGTATGTGTATGAAGGGATGATAGCTAAAAAATAAAATTAAGGAAAAATGAGAGGAATGTACAGGGAGAAGGAGAAAGAGAGGTAGAATGGAATAAATTATCTCACATAAAAGAGGCCAAAAATAGCTCTTATAGTGGAGGGAAAGTGATGGAAGGTGAGAGCAAATGAGTTAACTTTACTCTCATCAGATTTGGCTTGAGGAGGGAATAACATACACATTCAATTATGTATGGAAATCTATCTTATCCTACAGGAAAGTAGGGAAGAAGGTGAAAAGAGAGGAGTGGGTGATGGAAGGGAGGGAAAATGGGGGGGAGGGAGTCATCAGAAGGAAAGATTTTTTAGGAGGGACAGGATCAAAGGAGAAAATAAAATAAATGGAGAATGAGCTAGGATGGAGGGAAATATAGTAAGTCTTTCAGACCATGACTCTTATGGAGGTATTTTGCATGACTGTACATGTATAGCCTATATCTAATTGCTTGCCTTCTCAGTGATGGTGGGTGGGGAGGGAGAAAGAGAATGTGGAAGTCAAAGTTTTTGTTTGTTATTTTTGCTTTTTGGAGGGCAATTGGGGATAAGTGACTTGCTCAAGGTCACATGGCTAGTTTTTGTGTTAAGTGTCTTAGGTCACATTTGAACTCAAGTCCTCCTGACTCCAGGGCCAGTGCTCTATTCACTGTGCCACTTAGCTGCCCCCCCCCCTTTTTTTCTTTTTCTTTTTTTTTTTTGGAAGCCAAAGTTTTAAAAACAAATGTTAAAATGTGTTTTTACATGCAGCTGGGAAATAAGATATACAGGCAATGGCATAGAGATCTATCTTTGCCTATAGGAAAATAAAAAGGAAAAGGAGAAGAGAAGGAAAGGAGTGGGGTGTTAGAAGGGAGGGAAGGTTGGATAAAAGGGTATTCAGAATGCATAGTGTCTTGGGTCGGGGGAAGGGTAGAGATGGGGAGAAAATTTGGAACTCAAAATCTTGTGGAAGTGAATTTTGAAAACTAAAAATAAATTAATTAAAATGAAAGAAAGAAATCTGACAAATTGTGAAGGAACTATTAAACCAACATTTTATGTATTGCCAAAGGCAAGGGGAAGTGAGACACTCATTGAATGGGAAGGCTTAGCTTGGAGAAAAGGCAATCATGTTAAACACCTAGCAGCCTCTTTTCACCTTTGATGCTGCTTCAAGTAATAAAGGCTGCTGGGCAGTTTCTTAAAAGAAAACTTTTACATTTTGAGGATTTGTTTGCATTGGAGAAAGCCCATCATTAGTATTCAAAGTATTACATGATGCTCTTTTACATTTCTCCTGGGCATTCTTTCAAGTTTGTTTCAGTACCAGGATCAACTAAGTCTGACTTTTATGCCTAATGTTCGTGATTCTAGGTTCTTTACTGCAATACTCAGGCAGGTTCTGGCAATATGGGGAGACTTTGAGCAAAGATCTGGAGAAAGAATCTGTTTCTGCAGTACAAGAACAATCCAAGGTAAATGTAGAGAAGCTTGTTACTAGAGAATTGTCCAGTATTTAGCGATCTGCACCCCCTCCCCTTTGAAACAATAATTAAGTGATCAATGAAGAGTTTATGATATATGTTGGTAGAGATTGTCTTGACACCCCCTTAATTAAGATATAATCATCATCATCATCATCATCATCATCTTGTGCTTTTAGGTTAGGAAGAGCTCATATGATCATCACAAAAGTCCTCTGAGTCACATGTTGTTATTATCTGTATTTTCATATAAAGAAACTAAAGTTGAAATATCATTAGTAGGTCTATTTCTGAAAGAGAAAAAAAGGGAAAAGGACATATTTATACAAAATATTTATAGAAGATCTTTACGTAGTGGCAGAACTTAATGGATACTCATCAAGTGGGGAATGAATGAACAAGTTGTTGTTTATTATTACAATGGAATACTATTGTTCTAGAGAACAAGATTGATTTGTTCTAGAGAACAAGAACAGACTGATTTCAGAAAAATCCTGGAAAGACTTATATGAACTGATGAAAAAGTGAAGTGAACAGAATCGGGAGAACATTGTAGATAGAAACAGCAATATTAAATGATGATCAGCTGTGCATAATTTAGCTATTCTCAGCAATATAATGATCCAAAAATATTCTAGATCTGCCTCAGTAATCAATTTTTATTATCTTAACATTTTATATTCTGATACCCCATAACATTCCACATTCTAAATTCCTTTCTAGCTCTGAAATTCTTAGTTCTAAATTCTGTCATCCTGATTGATTTAGGAATGACTCATAAGGGAAAATTCCCAGGTTTATTGCAGTAAGATGGTCCATTGACAATTTGGCATCTTTTTTTTTTGTTTCTATTTTTGGAGGGCAATTTGGGTTAAGTGACTTGCTTAAAGTCACATGGCTAGTTTGTGTGTGTGTGTGTGTGTGTGTGTGTGTGTGTGTGTGTGTTAAGTATCTGAGGCTGGATTTGAACTCAGGTCTTCCTGACTCCAGGGCCAGTGCTCTATTCACTGTGCCACCTAGCCACCCCAGTTTTGCATTTTTTAACAGTACATTTTTCTAGCTGGCTTATAAGTCTTACATTTTCTCATACCATCACTGGACCAGTCCCTTAAGAGTAGGTATTTCCCTTAGACAACTCTTTAGGCTCTTAGGTATTGGCACTGGCTTGAGACTGGATAAGTCATGCTTGTTGTTGTTGTTGGGTCCTTTCAGTCATGTCCAAATCATTGTCACCCCATTTAGGATTTTCTTAGCAAACATACTGGAATAGTTTGAAGTTTCCTACTACAGCTCATTTTACAGAGGAGAAACTGAGGCAAAAAGGATTAAGTGACTTGCCCAGGGTCATGCAGCTAGTAAGAGTCTGAGTGTCTGAGGACAGATTCAGACTCATAAAAATGAATCTTCCAGATTCTAAGATGAATGATCCATCCACTTCCTTTCCTAGCTTCTCCTCTGACCCCCCCAAAAAAAGCTTGACCCCAATGATATTTGAGCACAGCCTTCTGATCTAGAGTCAAACATGCTATCCCTCAGCCAGAAGGTATAATGGCTAGTTACTCCAAGAAGAGAACTGTAACTATCATTGCTGTTGCTTACTTCTTTCAGCAATAATTACTAGTAGTAAATAAAGTGTGATATACAGTATATCTCCTCTTAGTTTTAATATAAATTCTTCATTCATATTCTCCTGTGGAAAAACATAGCAAAACAAAACATATCAGGCAATATCAGCACTTTCTACTTCTTCAAATGGGCCACAGAGGCCCTGGGGGAGAATTAACATTCATTTTCAAATTATTTACTTACAGTGTTCCAGAAAGGTGTGATTTTCTTTTGGCTGCCTTTGGCTTCCTAGTGCAGGATAATCTCCCAAATTATTCATTCTCCACTTAAGAAGGAAACAAACCTTATAGTATATAGCATGAATTGTAGAGTTGACCATTTGGAGAAAGATGAAAGCTCATTTCTCAGAATGGTACAAGAAGTCCATTAGGCACCACAACATTGGTAATATATGCATTTGAGGGCATTTGGAAAAAAGCTTTGAACTTGGTGGTAATTTACAGACGTAAGATCTCAGGGCCATAACACCTGGATTCTTTTCTCATTCTGGTCTACCATTAATCAGCTGTCTGGTCTCAGGCAGGTCTCTTTACTTTGAGCAGGCATTTAACTGTCTCAATTATCATCTTTCTCATCTAGAAGAGAGGGATGAGAGTCTTCACAATCTCCTTCCCAGAACAATTATAATTTTATTTTTATTTTTTTAATTTAGTTTTAAAGCACTAGCCTTCATAGTGCTTGAAGTATACATGATGGTACATGAGAAAGAGTGCTGGATCCCAGAGTCATGAAAAACTTGTCTTTGAATTTCACCTTTAACTCATTTTACCTGTGTGATCATGGGAAAATTACTTCATATACTTAAGCCCCAGTTAAATCATATAATCATAACAGCAATAATACCTATCTCTTATGACTGTAATGGACATAAATTTCAAGGATATGTTTCAAGAGGTATGTAATTTGTAAGGTGCTACGTAAGATTCCAATCGTATTATCAGCTAGTTAGCCCAGTGTTGAGTTCTGGGCCTGGGATCAGGAAGACCTGATTTTCAATCCACCTTCTGTCACTAATTGTAACGCCAACCATGAGCAGCTTTGAGGAGGACTGCTGCTGTGAAAAACTTTCAAGGTTCGGATTATGAGCATAATAAACTCCCCATTTATTCAGTAACAGATTAAGGCAAAACATTCACAGAAAATCAAAATACAGCATTCACCATTTGTAACTCAATCATTTAGTAAATCCTCAATTCAAACACAAGGTACACCAGCTAAAGTAATCTTTTAAACCAGGTGAATTCATTTAGTCAGTCACAAAGTACAAAGGTCAAAGTACTCCACCCCTGGTAGTACATTCATTTAGTTAATCACAAAGTCTTCTCTCTTCTCAATTGGAGTTTAGTTTCCAATCATAAACAAAGTACATTCATTTGGTCAGTCACAAAGTACAAAGGTCAAAAGACCCCTGCCCCTCAACACAACTGAATTACAATATCATCAGTCACCACCAAGCACTCTCTCAAGGGGGCAGTGTAAAGCACAAAGGCCATCTGCCCCTAGGTCACAACTAGGTTACAATATCATCACAGCATTCGATACCCAAGGAGAGGTCTTTTCTTCATCTTGACCCTGAGGCAAGTTCTCAGCAGTTTCTGTTTCTGGGAAAATAAAGCTTAACAAAGCCACAGTAACATTCATCAACATTGCTAGCATCCTCATCAATTCAGTCTCTGCCTGTGAAATCAACCTACACCCAAAAACAAGGTCTGAGTCCTCTATCAACAAACAGATCTAACAAAGTAACATAAAAACAGACAGAGAAAATACTGCCACTGCAGTCATGCCTCCTCAGTTCTTGGCAGTTCCAGGTGGACCTCAGAAGTCCTGGGTAGCTCCAACTGGCTCTCAGAAATCTTGGGCAGTTCTGGCTGGCAGCTCTCTCTCAGCAACTCTAGCCCCCAGCAGCTCTCTCTCTCTATACCTCCATGATGCTGCTGCCAAAAGTTCTTCTGGCCCCTCTCAGCTTGGGCTTTTCCCTATACACAGCAACAGCTCCTCTCTGTTAAGCCTCCTCTCATCATGACAACAAACACATCCCACATGGGGATCATCAATTTCCATTACCCTTCACTTACAAGGTGTGTGACCCTGTGTGAGTCATTTAACTTATAACTCTGAATCCTATGATACCATTGAATGGGATACAAATTTTAGTGGTTGTTGACTTTGTTACACTGAATGAATCATTTAATTTGGATTAGAAACACATGAAAAATCTACTTTATTGAAATTCCACCTACATGTAACACTATATCTCACATGTTGTTATATTCTGCATTATAGTTATGTAGGCTTACAACTGACATGTGTGTGATCTGTTAAGGTGTGAAAACAAAAGATAGATAGACATATATGCATATCTATGTATGCACACACATACACTTTAACTCATATTGTCTTTCTGACTAAATGAGGTAGATACTACTGCACTATTATCTCTATTCTACATATGAGAAAACTGAGACTGAAAGATTCTGTCTAATATCAGAGGTGAGAGTTTATCCCAGGTACATTCTGATTCCACTCTATTGTTTGTTTTTTTGTTTGTTTATTTTCCTAGCAAACTACATCATCTCAGTATATAGTATCACTCTTCCTAAATTATAAGATCCGTGAGAACAAGAACATTTTATCAATTTTCTTTGCATCTCCACCAAGTCTTAGCATAATTCTCAGCACATGGTAGATGCTTGCCAAATGATTGTTGAATGAGAGAATGGGAAAGCTGATTATGAATTTAATAGTTTTTTTTAAAAAATATGGGTGTGGGGTGGCTAGGTGGCGCAGTGAATAGAGCGCCAGCCCTGGAGTCAGAAGGACCTGAGTTCGGAGCCGGCCTCCGACACTTAATCCACACAAACAAAAACCTAGCCCTGTAACCTTGGGCAAGTTACTTAACCCCAGTTGCCCTAAAGGGGCGGCTAGCCGGCCTCGGAGTTGGGATGACCTGAGATCAGATCTGGCCTCAGAAAATGAGCACCCACGCATAAATAATGACTAGCTGTGTAACCTTGAGCAAGTTACTTAACCCCAATTGCTTAAAAAAAAAAAATATGGGTGTGGGGGCATCTAGGTGGCGCAGTGAGTACAGCGTGAGCCCTGGAGTCAGAAGGACCTGAGTTCAGATCAGGCCTCAGACACTTAACACACACACAAACAAAAAAAAACCTAGCCATGTGACCTTGGGCAAGTTACTTAACCCCAATTGCCCTCCAAAAAAAATATGGGTGTGTATAAACCTTCGTAGTTTAGTGTATAAACCTTTAGTTTATAAACATAGTGTATAAACCTTCATAAGTTCTTCATAGTGGCCGACTAAATATCAGCCAGTATATTGCTTCTATTAACCATCATTAACCTTCATCAGTTACTCACCATAAGCCCAAGATGAAACAACAAAAGGAATGCAAAGGTGACACTGGATTTAATTATTTCAGTAATCATTTTTGGCTTTGGTTTTTGTGATGGACAAATGTTGAAATTTAATTAAATTTCTATTGAGTTAACATGTTTTCCTTATAATTGAGGCTAACATATTGACACAAAGAAGGCAGGAAGGTATAGAAGACAGAATTATGAGCTAGGAATTAGGAAAACTTAGTTCTCAATAGCCTCTTAGATACCTATTGTGTGACTGGGTGATACAAGTAGATCTCTATTTGACTTAGTTTCCCCATCTGTAAAATGTCTATCTGTATCATTTACTTCTAAAGGATTTTGTTAAGCATAAATAAGAGAATGTATGCAAAGTATTTTTTTTTCATTTTTGACTTTTTGTAGGGGAAGACGGGGCCATTGGGGTTAAGTGACTTGCCCAAGGTCACACAGCTAGTAAGTATTAAGTGTCTGAGGCTGGATTTGAACTCAGGTATTCCTGACTCCAGGCCTGGTGCTCTATTCACTGCCCCACCTAGCTATACCTGTAAAGTAATTTTGAAACCTTAAAATGCTATGTATATATTAGTTATGATTTTTAAGTACTTTTCCTCTGTTTAGGAGAATATTGTGTTTAGGAAATATTGTGTTTAGGAAAGATACTTTTTTTCTTCACTCTTGCAGTTGTGAGATTGTCCAAAGATTACTGTCAATTAAGTATATAAATAGTTATACAAAGCTGCAGGAAGAGGCAAATTGGTAATGAGAAATGTAGACTTGGTTTGTTATGGTTTTATATTAATTTTAGTTTGGGAAATACACTTACAGCAATAACAAAGAAACTATAACCTAGAACTGTTTATGTGAAAAGAGTTGCCAATCAGCACCAGCTGTACCCAGTGCCATAAAAAGGTTCCCTGTATGCTCTTTCTGACCACTTTTCTGACCTCCTTACCATCTGTGGGCTGCTGCTGCTGCTGCCACCCCCAAGAGCCTTTGCTGGTGCTTATGTCATGACCCAAGCCTGAGATGACCCCCCTGTGCAGACCTCTGCTGTGGACCTCCTTAGCTGTGTTAGTCTGGATATATGCATCCCTCTGACCTTTTGTTGCTCTTGCCAATCAAAAACTTGATTTGGTGTGTTATTTAAAATTTGTTTGGAGGGAAATGTTGTTATTGTTCATCTGGGTCTTGGCCTGTACTCTTCCATCTTCTCTATTCTCCTTTAACTGTTTAAGTAAAGTCAAGGGAGTATAAAGGTGGGAGTAATGGAGCAGAACATAGGAAAAGATTCTTAAGTCGCCTCTGATTGTTTTGATAGGACCCCTTTTCTGCCCCTACTCTTATTTGTTTTCAGGGCTCTATGTACACCCACATGCACTACTTTCTCTTTTGTAGAGGAGAATCATGAGAGCTTGAAATTTTCTCACCTACTCTGCCATCTTCCCAGAATCCTTTCACCCACTAATCTAGTAAAGCAGAGTTTTGTTTTTTCTAGTTCCTTTAATATCTTGGTTTGGGTGCTTCAATTGAAGTGAAGAAGGTAGGTGTAGCAATACTGATCTTAGACAAAGCAAAATAAAAATTAGACCTAGCAATACCAATACTAGGTCTGTATCCCAAAGAGGTCATAAAAAGGGAAAAGGACCAAAATGAACAAAAATATTTATAGCAGGTCTATTTGTGGTGGCAAAGTATTGGAAATCAAGAGGATGCCCCTCAATTGGGAAATGATTGAACAAGTTATGGTATATGAATGTAATGGAACACTATTGTTTCATAAGAAATGATGAGCAGGGCTTTTGCAGGTTGGTGGGGCACGATGTGGCAGGACCATGAAAGCCTCGAGTACCCTGAGAGAGTATAAGGTAGTTGGGTGCTGCCTGCCCACTCACAAGAGCCCAGTGCCTCCTCTTTATCACATGTGGATCTTTGCTCCTTATCATGTTGTAGCAAAGTCCCGATTCTGGTACTTCGTTTCCCAGCTGAAAAAGACGAAGTCTTCTGGCGAAATCGTATACTGTGGACAGGTTTTTGAAAAGTCTCCCATTAGAGTGAAGAACTTTGGCATCTGGCTGTGTTACAATTCCACAAGTGGGACCCACAAAATGTACAGGGAGTACAAGGACCTGACCACCACCTAACCAGGTGCCTTCACTCAGTGCTACCAAGATATGGGAGCCTGTCACCATGCCCAGGCCCACTCCATCCAGATCATGAAAGTGGGAGAAATTTCTGCCAACAAATGCCAATAGCCCACAGTCAAGCAGTTTCAGGACTCCAAAATCAAGTTCCTTCTGCCCCACAGAGTAATGCATCGCCAGCACAAGCCAGGCTTTACTACCAAGAGGTTCAATACCTTCTAAGTTTAGAGACAAGGAGGCACCTATTTGATTTAAATAAGTTTCTCAATTGGAAACCCTTCCCCCCAAAAAAAGAAAAAAAAATGATGAGCAGGGAGTAGAAACAGGACTTCCTTGCAGCTCCAGCTCCCATCTCCCCCCATTCATGTAAAAAATAATTCTAGACAAGTTTTGGAGCTACAGAACCCACAAAATGACACAGAGAAGCTAACCTCCTGCTGAGGACAGCCTGACAGGATGGCAGCACAGTGCTCTGGGAGCCAACCCCAGCCCTGCTCAAGCTGGAGGTCTTAGCCTCAGGGCAGCCTAACCAACCACCAGCTGGAGGGACTTTAGATCACCAACAGCTGTGGTGGTTTCCAAAATTATCAACCCATAGATGCCAAGGACACAGTGAGAAGTCAGTGCAGTGTGGACTTTGAGACCTGGGAATTCTGAGTGTGTATGAACTTTGCCCCTAGGGAACGAATCTGCTGAGCCACTGGGGCCTTGAAGTGGCCACCATGTGTATGGCCTGCAGCGTGTAGGTTCACCAAGAAACCAGTCTGAGGGGTAATTGCTCTTGCTTTAACCTGCTTGGATTGGGATGGCAGTCTAGGGTGGAGGTCCTAGAGTACATGACCAGCTTGCCAGAGCAGATGTATGCTTCACAGAGGGCACCCAACTAATACCTTCAGCAGCTAAAAAAACCTCAACATTTGGGATAAAGCTCCGGTTTCTGGGAGCAGAGTCCTACTGTGGCAAAAAGCCACAAAGTCAAGAAATTGAGTGGCAATACAAGCAGACAAAGGAAGCAAAGCACACAGAGCAACCCAACTTTACACTCATATTTTGGGGACAAAAAGTATTAAAGCATGGAATAGGAGAAAGACATTGAAGTCAGAACTCCTGCACCAAAAGTTTCCAACAAAAGAATAAGCTGCTTACAGGCCATGGAGGAGCTTAAGAAGGATTTTAAAAACCAAATAAGAGAAGTGGAGGAAAAATTTGGAAGAGAAATGAAAACCATGCAAGAAAATTATGAAATGAAAGTCAACAGCCTGACTGAAGAAAATAACACCTTATAAAACAGATTAACTCAGATGGCAAAAGAGTCTCAAAAAGTCAATGAGGAGAAGAATGCCTGAAAAAGTCGAATTTGCCAGTTGGAAAAAAATCTCAAAAGCTCACTGAAGGGAATCATTCCTTCAGAATTATATTGGAGCAAATGGAAGCTAGTGACTTTATGAGAAATCAAGATACTATTAAATCCAAACAAATGGAAAAATAGAAGGCAGTGTGAAATATCTCATTGGAAACACCCCTGACCTGGAAAATAGATCCAGGAGAGATAATTTAAAAATTATTTGACTACCTGAAAGCTATGGTCAAAAAAAGAAGCTAGAAATCATCTTTCAAGAAATTCTCAAGGAAAATTGCCCTGATGTTTTAGAACTTCAGGGCAAAATAGAGGTTGAAAGAGTCCCCTGATCACCTCCTGATAAAGATCCCAAAAAGAAAACTCCTAGGAATATTATAGCCAGGCTCCAGGGTTCCCAAATCCAGGAGAAAATATTCTAAGCAGCCTGGAAGAAACAATTTAAATGTTTTGGTAACACATCAGGGTACCTCAGGACCTTTCAGCTTCCACATTGAGGGATCGAAGGGCTTGGAATATGATATTCTGGAGGTCAAAGGAGCTGGGATTAAAACCAAGAATCACATACACAGCAAAACTGAGTATCATGTTGCAGGGGAAAATATGGTCATTCAGTGGAATAGAGGACTTTCAAGCATTCTTGATAAAAAAAAACCAGAGTTGAATAGAAAATTTGACATTCAGATACAAGAAGAAAGAGAAGCACGAGGAGGTAAACGGGGAAAAGAAATCATAAGGAACTTATCAAAGCTGAACTACTTATATTCCTACATGGAAAAATGATAATTGTAACTTATGAAACTTTTCTCTGTATGAAAATAGCTGAAGGGAATAGAAATGTATATGTGTGTGTATTTGTGTGTGTATATATATACACACACATATATGTATGTATGTGTATATATATATGTTAGTATATGTATACAGACATATATATGTCTATATAGGGAGGTATATGGGCATATGAATATATATATGAGTGTGTGTATATATCTCTACAGTTATACATAGACAGAGGGCATAGAACCAAATGAACAGGAAGGGATGATACTTAAAAGGTGAAATTAAGAGGTGAGAGATTTATATAATGAGAGGAGATGGGGAGAGACAGAATGGGATAAATTATCTCATATAGAAGAGACTAGGGGAAATTTTTACAATGGAGAGGGGGAACTGGAAGGCAAAAGGGAATGATTCAACCTTATTCTCATTGAATTTGATGTAGGGAGGTAATGACATACACAATAAATAGGGTATCTCACCCTACAGGAGAGTAGAGGGGAAGGGGAAGAGAGGGGGGATAATGGAAAGGAGAGCAGGCTGGGGGGGAAGGAAGTTGGAAGCACACACTTTTGAAAGATAAAGGATCAAAGTAGAGAATAGAATAAATGGGGGTGGGATAGGATAGAGGGAAATATAGTTAGTCTTCCACAATATATCCACCATGGAAATGATTTGCATAGCTACTCATGTACAACTTATATTGAATTGCTTATGTTCCCAGTGAAGGTGGGTGGCAAGGGAGGAAGGGAAAGAATCTGGAATCCAAAGTTTTAAAATCAAATGTTTAAAAATATTTTTGCATATTATTGTTAATATTTTGCATATAACTGGGAAATGAAGTCATCCTGCTTGTCATTTCTTATAGCACAGTAATATTCAATTACAAGTATATACCACAAATTGTTCAGTTATTTCGTAATTGGTGATCATCCACTTAATTTCCAAATGTTAGCCACCACAAAGAGAACTGCTATAATTATTTTTGTACAAACAGGTTCTTTCCTTTAAAAAAATTTCTTTTGCATACAGGTCTAGTAATTGTATTGATGGACCAAAGGGAAAGAACAGTTTGATTGCACTTTGGACATAGATCCAAATTGTTCTACAGAATAGTTAGAACAACTCACAACTCCAACAACAGTGCATCAGTGTTGTTGCAGTTTTCCCACATTCCCTCCAAACATTTATCATTTTCTTTTTTTATTTTCTCTGATATTTGTGAGGTGGTGTCTTAGAACTATTTTAATTTGCATTTCTTCAATAAGTAGTGATATAGAGCATTTTATATGACTATAGATGACTTTGATTTCTTTCCCTGAAAACTGGTTATAAGCTTTGACCCTTTATCAATTATGGAGTGGCTTGGGCTTTTTTTTCTTTTCTTCTTTTTTTTTTGCCTTTTGTAGGGCAATTGGGGTTAAGTAACTTGCCCAAGGTCACACGACTAGGTTTCTGTGTGCATTAAGTTTCTGAGGCCGGATCCGAACTCAGGTCCTTCTGACTCCAGGGCCTACTCACTATACCACCTAGCCGCCCATGGCTTGGGCTTTTAAAAATAAAATAATATTTTATTTTCCCCCAACTACATGTAAAAACAATTTTGAATGTTTATATTTTGTTTTTAAGTTTTGAGTTCCAAATTCTATCCTTTCGTCCCTTTTCTATCCTTTCCCTGAGGTGCTAAGCAATTTGATATAGGTCATATATGTGCCATCACATAAAATGTTTCCATGACATTTGTCTTGTGGAAGAAAACTTAAACAATGACTACAGAAGAAAAGTGAAAAACAGCATGCTTTAGCCTGTGCTTAGATGCCATCCATTCTTCCTCTAGAGACAGGTACCATTTTTCATAATGATCCTTTGGGATCATTGTAGTGATGAAAATAGCTAAATCATTCATTCACAATATTCATCATTCAATATTGCTCTTTCTGTGTACAATGTTATCCTGGTTCTGCTCACTTCACTCTCTATCAATTCATGTCAGTCTTTCAAGGTTTTCAGAAATAAACCTGCTCATCATTTTTCATAGGACAATAATATTCCATTGCAATAATTTCTTTTTTTAATTCCCAAATGCTTTATTAAATTGTGTTTTACATCATTCATTTTTGCCAGATATTGAGTTACAACTTTTTCCCCCATTTTCCCTACCCCCTACCCCAGAATAGCAGTCCTACAGGATGTCCCCTCATCGAATCTATTCTCTCCCATATCTTCTCTCATATCCCCCCTCGACTGTCCAGTAGGGCAAGGTGAATCTCCATGCCTCAATGCCTGTACAACTTATTTCCCAATTATATACAAAATAGTATTAATAGTTGTATTTATACATATTTACACATTTTATTTTAAAACTTTGAATTCCAGATTCATTCCCTTCCTCTCTTGTCACCCACCCTTACTGGGAAGATAAGCAGTTCAGTAATGTGCTTGTGTAGCTATGCAAAACATTACCATAGTAGATATATTGTAAAAGACTGACTATATTTCCCTCCCTCCTATCCCACCTCCCACTTGGTCTATTCCCTACTTGATCCTGTCCTTTTTCCTAAGTGGGTGCTTCCAACTTCCCTCCCCCGCTTCCCTCCCGCCCTCCCTTCCATCATCCCCCTTTTCATCACCTTCCCCCCTACTCTCCTGTAGAGTGAGATATCCTATTTAGTATGTATGTCATTCGCTCCCTGATCCAAATTCAATGAGAATAAGGTTTTGCCTTTTTGCCTTCCTGTTCTTCCCCTCCCTTGTAACCATTTTCCCTTGCCTCTTCTATATTAAATAGTTTACCCCATTCTGTCTCTCCCCATCTCCTCTCATTATATTCCTCTCTCACCTCTTAATATAACCTTTTAAGTATCATCCCTTCCTATTAAATTCTACCTGTGTCCTCTGTGTATACCTGTAAACATATATACACACATTCACATATGTATTCATATGCCCATGTACCCTTTTTCAACTATTTTCAACTGAGAAAAGTTTTGTCAGTTACAGTTATTGTTTTTCCATGTAGGAATGTAAGCAGTTCAACTTTGATAAGTTCATGATGATGTCTTTTCTCTGTTTACCTTCTCAAGCATCTCTTGCTTTTTGTATCTGAATGTCAAATTTTCTATTCAACTCTGTTTTTTTTTTTTTATCGAGAATGCTTGAAATTCCTCTATTCCACTGAATGACCATGTTTTCCCCTGAAAGAGGGTACTCAGTTTGGCTGGGTAGGTGATTCTTGGTTTTAATCCCAGCTCTTTGACCTCCAGAATATCATATTCCAAGCTCTTTGATCCCTCAGGATAGAAACTGCCAGATCCTGTGCTATCCTGATTGCATTTCCACAGTATTCAAATTGTTTCTTCCTGGCTGCTTGTAATATTCTCTCCTTGATCTGCGAATTCTGGAACCTGGCTATAATATTCCTAGGAGGGTTCTTTTTGGGATCTTTGTCAGGAGGTGATAAGTGGAATCTTTTGACCTCTGTTTTACCCTCTGGTTCTTAAACATCGGGGCAATTTTCCTTGAGAATTTCTTGAAGCAAGATTTCTAAGTTCTTTCTTTGATCATGGTTTTCAGGTAGTCCAATAATTTTTAAATTATCTCTCCTGCATCTATTTTCTAGGTCAGTGGTTTTTCCCATGAAATATTTCACATTGCCTTCTTTCATTTCTTTGGATCTTTCATTCTTTCATTTGTTTGGATCTGTTTAACAGCACTAGCTTCCCTTTGGTGCATTCTAAATTTGAAGGAATGATTCTCCTCAGTGAGCCTTTGAACGTCTTTGAAAATCTTTTTGAGCCTCTTTTTGCCATTTTGAGTTAGTCTATTTTTTAAGGTGTTGTTTTCCTCAGTAAGGCTGTTGACTCTCCTTTCATAATTTTCTTGCATGGTTCTCATTTCTCTTCCAGATTTTTCCTACACTTCTCTTATTTGATTTTCAAAGTCGTTCTTAAGGTCCTCTATGGCTTTTAACCAGCTTGTATTTTCATTTGGGGCTTTTGGTGCAGGAGTTCTGACCTCCCAGTCCTCCTCCTGTTCCATGCTTTGATCCTCTTTGCCCCCAAAATAGTCTAATGTTGCATTTTTCTTTTTATTTTGTTTCCTTTGCCTAGGCCTGTTGCCACTCAATTACTTGCCTTTTGGGCTTGTTGCCCCAGTAGGACTCTGCCACCAGCCAGGGGAGTTTCCGTCCCAAATGTTGGGGTTTCCCCAACTGCCAGAGGTATTAGTTTGGTGCCCTCTCTGAAGCCCCCAAACACTCTGGCAAGCTGGTCACACACCAGAAGACCTCCACCCTAGACCACAATCCAGATCCAAGAAGGTTAAATCAAGAGTGATTACCCCCAAGACTGATCACCAGATTCCCCTACAGTTATCATGGCAGTAACTGAAGCTGCTGTGTGTGTCTGAGGGTGTGCTAAAGTTTCTCAGCGGCTAGTGTTCTGGACTTTCTCCAGCTGGCTGCTGGTCCTGCCACCCTGGGGCTAAAACCTCAGACTTACTGGGTCCTGGGCTTGGCTCCCAGAGTGCTTTGCTGGCCACTCCCTGCTGGGCTGCAGGACTGTCCTCAGTGGGACGTTAACTTCTCTCTGTCATTTTGTGCGTTCTGGAGCTCCAGAGGTTGTTCATAGTCCCCCTATAACATAATTTTGAAGTGGTTTTGGATGGAGCTCCGCGGAAGTGCTGTTTTTACTCCGCTATCTTGACTTCGTCCCCACAATAATTTCTTATAGCATGGTAATATTCAATTACAAGCATATAACAAGTTGTTTATAAGAAATGTATGACAAGTTGTTCAGTCATTTCACAATTGAAGGACATCTCCACATTTTCTAATTTTTAACCTCTACTAAAAGAGATAATATAAATCTTTTTGTATGAATAGGTTTCCCCCACCCCTTTTATGTCTTAGAATTTGCAATGGTATTGATGAATCAAAGGGTATGCTTGGTTTTATAGCCCTTTGGCAAAGTTCTGAATTGCTCTTAAGAATGGTTGCATCAGTTTATGACTCCACCAACTATGCATTAGTATCTTAGTTTTCTGTATCCCTTTCACCATTTATCATTTTCATTTTCTCTCACATTAGTAGATTTCATTCCTATAAATATTAGTGTTCTCCATATATTTGAAAAATAAGGTCTTTAACAGATACGCTTTCTGTAAAAAATAAAAATCCACCCAGTTTTCTGTTTTCCTTCTAATTTTAGTGACATTGATTTACTTTATTCACATCTTTTTAAATTACTTTAATCAAAATCCTAAAATTCTTCCATTATCCATAGGTCTAAAAGGCAAACTCTTCCACACTCTCCTAATTTGCTTATAGTATCACCTTTATGTCAAAGTCATGTACTCATTTTGACCTTATATTGGTATGGAATATGAGATGTTTGTCTATGCTTAGTTTCTGTTATACTGTTTTCCATTTTTTCAGCAGCTCTTGTCAAATAATGTGTTTTTGTCCCTAAAGCTTGGATCTTTGGGTTTATCAGACACCAAATTACTAGAGTCATTTATTACAACATATTGTGTATCTTATCTCTACCACTGATCTATGGCTTTATTTCTTAGTCACTACTAGGTTGTTTTGATGATTACTGCTTCATATTGCAATTCAAGATCTGGTATGACTAGGCTCTCTTCCTTCATATTTTTTTTTCATTGTTCCCTTGATATAACTGACCTTTTTGTTTATCCAGATGGATTTTATTATTTTTTTCTAGTCCTATAAATTAATTTTTGGTAGTTTTGTTGATATATTACTAAAGAAATAGTTTAATTTAGGTAAAATTTTCATTTTATTATATCAGCTCAATGTACCCATGAGCAATTAATATTTTCCAATTATTTAGATCTGACTTTCTTTGAAAAGTGTTTTTGTGACTGTGTTCATATTGCTTCAAGATTTGTCTTGGCAGGTAGACTCCCAAATGTTTATATTATCCACAATTATTTTAAATGAAATTTCTGTATTTCTTCCTACTGGCCTTTGTTGGTAATATATAGAAATGGCGATCAATTATATGGGTTCATTTTATGTTCTCCAACTTTGCTAAAGTTGTTAATTTTTTCAACTTTTTTTGTTTCTTCTTTAGGATTCTCTAAATATATAATCATACCATCTATAAAGAATGATAGGGTGATTTTTCCTTATTGCATATTATAGTTCTATCAATTTCTTTTTCTCATCTTACTGCTATAGCTAGCATTTCTAGTATAATATTGAATGATAATATGCCAGAGCACTACTTAGGGGAAAATTTACATATTTAAGCATTTACATCAGTTAGAATAAAGAGCAGATTAATGAATTAGTCTGTAACTAAAAAAAAACCCAGAAGAATAAATTAGAAATCCCCAATTAAATATCAAATTGGAAATCTTGAAAATCAAAGGAGAAATCAATACATCTGTAAGTAAGAAAACCATTACACTCATAAAACTAGAAGCTGCTTTTGTGGGGGAAAAACAATACATAGATAAGCCATCAGTTAATTTGATTTGAAAAAAGAAAAAAAGAAAACCACATTATTAGCAGCAAAAATGAAAGGGGTTTGTTCACCACCAAGGAAAAAGAAATTAAAATAATGATTAGGAGCTATTTTGCTGAAATTATATGTCAAAAAATCTGACAATCGAAGTTAAATGGATAAATATTTACAAAAAAATTAAATTAGTAAGATAAACAGAGGAAGAAATGAATACTTAGGCCAGTTTTAGAAACATGTATTCTACAAGTTATCTTTTAACTCCCTAAGGAAAAAACCTACAGGGCCATATGGATTCAGAAGCAAAGTCAATGAAACATTTAAAGAACTATCAATCCAAATACTATGTAAACTATTTGGAAAAATAGGTGAAGAAATCCTACCAAGTTCCTTTTACAATATAATTATTGTATTGATATCTAAACCAGGAACAGAAAAAAACAGAGAAAGAAAACTAGAGACCAATTTGTCTAAAGAAGATTGATGCAAAACCTTTAAATAAAATATTATCAGGGAGATTATGGTACTATATCATAAAGACCACTCACTTTGACCAGGGGGGATTGATACCAGGAGTACAGGGCTGGTTCAATATTAGGAATACTATAGGTATAATTGACCATACAAATAATAAAATGAAAAGAAATCATAGGTTTATGTCAGTAGATGCAGAAAAAGCATAAAACAAAATCCAATAACACTAGAGAACATAGAAAGAAATAGAATTTTCCTTAAAATAATAATATCTATCCAAAACTATTGGCAGTATCTATAATGGGAATAAGCAAGAAGTCTTCCAGTAAAATCAAGGTTGAATAAGAATGCTTGTTATCACTAATATTATTCAATAGAAGTCTCATTTTTCAAATATATAGGGAACTGAGTCACATTTATTAAAGTAAGAGGTAGTCTCTAATTAATAAATGGTCAAAGGATAGGAACGAGCAGTTTTCAGAAAAAGAAATCAAAGGTATCTATAACCATATGAAAAAATTCTCTAAAATCACTATTGATTAGAGAAAGGCAAATTAAAACAACTCTGAAGTACCACCTCAAATCTACCAGAAATGACAAATGCTGGAGGGTATAAGGGAAAATAGATAGATTAATGAACTGCTGGTGGTATGATGAACTGGTCTAATTATTTTCGGGAACAATCTGAATCTATGCCCAAAAAGCTAAAAAAAAAACTATATCCTTTCATACAAAAAATATAGCAGTGATTTTTGTGGTGGTAAACAAATGAAAGTTAAGGGGATACTCATCAATTCAGGAATTGCTAAATGACTTGTGGCAACATTGTTATGGAATACTATAGTGCTAAAAAGAAATGATGATGCGAGGCAGGTATGTGGCACTGTGAATAGAGCACCAAACCTGGAGTTAGGATGACCTGAGTTCAAATCCAGCCTCAGACATTTGGCACGCTATCTGTGTGACCTTGGGAAAATCACTTAATCCCAATTCCCTTATCCTCCAAAACCAACCAAACAAAAATATCAATTGTAAAATTAAGGCAATAATATTACCTACCTCACAAGGTTGGTGAAAGGATTAAATGAGATAACATTTGTAAAAGCACAGTGTCATGTAGTAGGCAGTAAATAAATGCTTCTTTTCTTAAAAAAATGATGAGGGGTAAGGTTTCAGAAAAATAAAAGGGAGGTGGAGCAAGACCTATAAGAGCAGAGTGAAGTAAAAAGAACTGGGAGATAGTGATCTACAATACAGCAATATTGTAATGATAATCAAGTTTGAAATATTGGGCTACTCTGATCAATACAGTCATCCAAGGAAATTCCAAAGGAATCTTGAAAAAATTCTGTCCATCATCAACAGAGAGAATTGATGAACTCTAAGTGCAAATTAAAGATAATTTATCTTTATTTATCTTGCTTTTTTGAGATATGGATAATGTGGAGTTTTTGCATAATTTCACAAGGAGAACTGATATATTGTTTACCTTCTTTATTGGTAGGGAGTGGTGGGACACAGAGAAAAGCTGGAACTCAAAATTTAAAAAGAAAGGAATGCTAAAATAATTTAACAAATAAGTAGTGTTTAAAAAATAATTTAAAAGACATCATTGTCCAGGGGGCTTTTTTTTTCATTGCCTCCAGCTACTAGTGACTTGCTTTTTCAAACTGACTTCCATCTACTCCACATGTATCTTGTATGTATATAGATATTTGAATGTTACTTCCTCCATTAGACTCTTCAAAATTTGAGGGCAATGACTTTTTTGTTTATTTTTCCTTTATTTGTATCTTGAGTGCTGAGCACAATGTGAAACACATTGTACGTGATTAACATATGCTTATTGAGTACCTGACATTCTTATGTACTCACTCAACTCTCATTATCTTATTTTATCAACATTATTGCTCAATATTTCCCTAAGTTTGAGCCATTCATCAGCTAAACTGGAGGTCCTTATTGAAGTACTACTTCTACTTCCCCAATTCCCTTTGTTCCCTTATGTAATTTTCTGTCTTCTTTCAATACTTCAAATATGTACTTTGTGACCCTATCTCATCCTCATACCACACATTTTTGACTGTCACAAAACTTCAGCATCTAGCAAAGGTGCTATTTTTGTCACTGTATTATTACTAATTATAAACTAATATTTCTCTATAGCTTTATTGTTTACAGAGCACATTTGTTATGAGCAAGCTAGTAAAGGCAAGAGGTATTATTTCTATTTTACGGGTATGACAAACTCATAATCAGAAAGGTGATGTGTTTTACAAAAGATCTCCTAGCTAATATATGTGAAAGTTAGCATATGAACCCAGGATCTGAAGTCATGATTATAATGGAAAGAAGACAGGATTTGAAATTAGTGGACCTGAGCCAGAATCCTGCCTATACTGCTTACTACTTGAGTGACTTTGGGCACAAGAGATTAACTGAGATTTAGATCTTTCACCTGCAAAATTACTATTTTGGACTGTACAGTATCTAAGGTACATTATAGCTAAAAATCTATGATTTGATGATTCCAAGTCCATTGTTAATTCATCATAGCATGCTTCATCAACAAAAGTGATTTCTCCTATCTATTCAGTGGGAAGTTGATATCATCCTCTTTAAAAATTCTAAATGCCACATTTGCAATTTAAAAATATATCCTTCCACAGTCAATTTTGGATTATAGTTGTTTGTATGTGTCCAATTTCTACTATTTGAATATAAACTCTTTGAGGGACAGTATCATGCTGTGTTGAGCTTTCTTTCTCTCCAAGGGTCTAACACAGGACTGTGTACCCAGTTTAATATCAGAATGCTGAATGTATAACCTATGTTTATGACCTTATTATCACTCTCTCCTACCATTACAAAAGCCTCCTGAAAAGCCTTCCTACTCCAATATCTCCACTTGCAATCTGTTACCTGTGGCATTGCTGGATGAATCTCCATTATTCTCCCTTAGCTATTGAATGAAGTTTAAGGCTATTTGTCCAAACATGTTTTTTTCCATATTGCTGTCTTCTACTCATTATTTTTTCTGGTCTATCAGTTCTGTACCCTGTACTTATCCTGATTTTTTTCCGATGTTGTGACTTACTCCTGAAGATCTCTGTGGCTAAAATACTCATAGCTTTACCTATTGAATTCTTATCATAATTTAAAGAACAACTCAGATACCATCAGTCCAATGAATGTCTCTTAATTCCTTTTGTTGAAATGTATCATTTTTCTAATATAGTGATCATCTAATATTGTATATTCTAGCTTTCTCTCTTGTATGCTATATACCTCACCAGACTGCAGGTTTCATGAGAACAGTGATTGTGTCTTATCAAACTTTGTACTACATCAAGGTGAGTGGTAGTTGTTGTTCTTCCTTCTCAAAGAGGACCAAAATGACATCACTATGCTAGAGTCAAGTTTCTATGTGTCTGACTGTGGCTGATTAGACCAATACTATCTTTGAATGCTTTACCACAGGTTGGTCACAAATAGTCTGTGTGAACATTTGGGATAGATACTCTAAACTTCTGCATCCTGCATTCCCTTTGAGCTGTTTCAATTTTGCTTTCCTCATAGAGTATGGCACCTTCTCGGATGTGGGCTCACCATTCTGAACAGTCCTGTGCCAGTTGTCTCCCATGTCACACAATTTCAGAGTTCTCAAGAGAGACCTTGAGAGTGTCCTTGCATTGCTTCCTCTGACCACCACAAGTTAATTCTCCATAAAATAGTCTTTTTGGCAAGCCTACATTTTGCATTTGAACAACATGGCCAGCGTATTGGAGTTGTGCTCTCTGAGGCAGAGTTTGAATGTTTGGCAGTTTAGTTAGAATAAGGACATCAGTAACTGGTACATTATCCTGCCAGGTGATCTTCAGAACCTTTCTAAGACAATTCAAATGGAAGTGATTCAGTTTCCTGACATGGCACTGGTAGACTATCTAGGTTTCACAGGCATATAACAATGAGGTCAGCACCAAGGCTCTGTAGACCTTCAGTTTTTTAGTCAGTCTAATACCTCTTCTCTCCTATACTTTCCTTCAGAACCTCCCAAACAGTAACTTAGCTCTGGCAATGCATATGTCAACCTCATCATCAACATATACATCCCTGGAAACTACACCATCAAGGTGATTCAACTTGTCCACATCATTCAAAGCTTCTCCATTTGCATACATGGAACCAGTAGTTCCATGTATAGATGATGTGGTAGTGACTGATGGAAGACTTGTGTTTTCTTGGTGTTAATTGTTAGGCCAAAATTAGCACAAATAGCAGAGAATTGATCCATAGTTTGTTGCATCTCAGCTTCAGAGGCTGCCTTGAGTGCACAATCATCTGCAAAAAGAAAATCTTGTACCAATACTCCTTCCATTTTGGTTTTAGCTTGTAGTCTTTTCAAGCTGAAGAATTTGCTATCACTGCAGTAGCTGAACTTGATGCTGTATCCATCCTCATTGAAGTCATTTGAAAACATTGCTAAAAAGCATGGAAGCATGCACACAGCCTTGTTTCACTCCACTGGTGACTGGGAAGGCATGAGAGCATTTTCTATTATCCAGAAGTGGGACAAGCATGCTGTCATGAAATTGATACAAAATGCTGATGAACTTCTCTGGGCAACCAAATTTTGACATAATTTTCCATAAGCCCTTATGACTAACAGAACCAAAGGCCTTGGTCAGATCTACAAATGCTGTGTACAGACCTCTGTTCTGCTCTTGGCATTTCTCTTGGAGTTCTCAGGCTGGAAACACCATATCAACTGTTCCTTTTCTGAAGTCACACTGGCTCTCAGGTAGAAGACCATCTTCCAGGTGAAGGATCATCCTATTAAGGAGGACTCTGCCAAGAATCTTGCCAGCAATAACTAAGAGAGAGATTCCCTTGTGATTGTCATGAGACAATCTATTTCCTTTACCTTTATAGAGATGGACAATGCAGACATCCTTGAACTCCTGGGGGATAACCTCTTCTTGCCATATGACCTGAAAAAATTCTGTCAGCTTTTGTATAAGCAATGGACCGCCCTATCTTGTAAATTTCAGCTGGAATAGAATCAGTACCAAATCCTTTGCCATATGAAAGGAACCTAATGGCATTCAAAACCTCTTTTTCAGTTGGAACTTCAGCTAGGGAGGAATTGACTTCAACCTGAGGTAAATGGTTAGTGACATCACCATTGATTGAAGATGGTCTGTTGAGAATACTATGATGTTCAGCCCATCACTCTAGGATCCTATTCTTATCACTAATCAAGGCGACTCCATCAGCACAGAGTAGTTGAGATGCAACATATGTCTTTGTCCCATCAGTAACCTTCAGGGCATCATAAAAGCACTTTGGATTTTCACTATCAGCATAAAGCTGAATTTCAACTCCCTTCTTACTGAGCCAAGAATCCTGCGTCTCTCTATGCTTTGCATGTACTTTACTTTTGATGGAATTAAATATTGCCTTCTTAGAGATGGATGAACTATCCTGCTGGTAAACTGTGTGTAGTTCATATTTTTCATTTAGCAGCTTCTGAATTTCCCCATCATTTTTATCAAACCAGTCTTCGTGAGTGTTCTGACCCAGATGGCCAGTGCAGTGCCATAGACCAGATTTGTAAAAGCTGCCCACTCCTTTTCTGCTCCATTTTTGCCAACTGTGTGTTGGCTCCACTTTCCCTCCAAGTTAGCAACAAACTAATCATGCTCAGAGAAGAGCTCCAATTTGTTGACATTAATTCTTCTGGTAGTCATTTTGCCTTGGGGATATCACTTTTGTTGAATGACAATATTTACCTTGGAAAGGATAAGTCTATGATCAGTTCAGCACTCTGCACCACACATTGCCTTTGTCACTCTCACATCTTGTCTGTCTCTTTTCCTTTCAAACACATAGTCTATTCAATGCCAGTGTTTGCTGCAGGGGTACATCCATGAAGTTTTATTGTGTTTAGGTAAATGGGAGACAGTGTTTGTGATGAGGTCATGAGATGCACAAGTCTTCAGTAGTAAGTGACAATTGCTGTTGCTGTTTCAAGTTCCATTCCTCCCTAGGACTCCCTGCCAAGTCTGGTAGTCTGAACCTACTCTAGCATTAAATTTTCCCAGAATTATAAGCTTGTATTCTTTTGGCACAATGGTGATAAGTGTCTCTAGGTCTTCATCAATTTTTCTTTCACCTCATCATGGTTTTTCATGGTAAGATCATAGGGACTGATGATGGTGTCATGACATTTTCCTACAAATGGCAATCACATTATTGTGAGCCTATGATTCATTCCTTTTGGCAGGAATACAAACTTGTTGTCTAGATTAGTTTTGATTGTGAAATCTACTCTAATTTCATGGCACTCGCCTTTATTGTGACTACCCCAGAAAAATGTGTACCCATCTCCAACTTCAGTAAGATGGACTTCATTTGCCAGCCTTTTTTCACTCAGGACTGCTATTTGGATGTGATATTTGCTGAGTTCTCTTGCAACAAGAACTGTTTGTCTTTCAGGTCTACTGGATTGTGTATTGGCTATAAGTGTGTGCACATTTGGTGTGCTGATGATGAATGAGGTCATCTTTGCAGATATTTTTGTACATATTTTGTGTGTTTTGACCACAGAGTGAGATTCCTCACTTGGTGTGATATTTAGGACAGGGTTGAGTAAGCAGAAAATTTTTAGAACACCTTTTTAGCCCCTTCCTCACACCAGGAGTGTGATCATTAAAAGGCTACTTAGACACCCAGCGGGCTGCCAAATCCCACTGTTGCTTCCAGTGAGAAATGACCTTATGCCCTAGGTCACCTGTATACAGGATTGTGACTACAACTCCCAGTGTATCCTCACCTGCTGCTTCATCACTAACCTGTTGCCACAGTACTTTGAGATTGGTATAATGGTAAAATGGTATGAGTGATGCCTTTTGATTCATGAATAAATTGTATTTAAGTGAGGAGGAGTTACACAAAGTCATTGACCTCACTCTCTCCTCCAAAGTCATCACACTCCAGTGGCAGGACAGAATCAAGATGGTAAGATTGAGTAAGGATGACTGGAGACAGCATCAAGCTTAGTAGGACCTTCATAAATCCTCAAATTCCAGATCTAGATGGTATATTCAAGAATATTTAACAGAAACTACTGTTAGTTTGTGTTAGTAGCATTTTACAGATAGATGAAGTGAGCCACAAACATTTCAAGAAAGTGTTAAGGTTGGGACTTAAACAGCTATATTTCCAGGACACACTGCAGTATATCAGAGTTATTCAATGAAATAGATTAAAAATGAAGGCAGGAAGTTATGCATTAGAAAGAGCACTCCCTGTAAAATCAGAGGCCATGGATTCAAACCCTGCTTCTGATACTTACTACCTAGGATACCTTGGAAAAATCAGAGTCTTAACTTTCTAACCTACAAAATGAAGGAATTGGAATACCTCTAAGGTCCAATCTAACTCTATTCTTATGGTGTATAATAAGAACTGAGGGCTTGGAATCAAGACTTGGCTTGGATTCCCAGCTTTGCCACTTGATAATTTTATGACCTTGGGAAAATAGTTTTTCCTCTTTGAGACTCAGTTTCCTCTTCATCTAAAATAAGAGGATTTGAAATATATTATACTGAAGATTCCTTCCAATTTTAACATCATGCGATTCTGGGAATGGATTATATTCAATTCAGCATAGTCAGCTAAACCTGACTTTATTATTATCTAGAAAGATTTTTTCACACAACATTAAAGGAATATCAGATTCTCTTCAAGTGGTAAATCTTGTGACTCATTGACTAAAACACCTCTTAGTGTAAGAAAAAATAAGATATAAAAATGTATATAAAGATATAAAATGTATTTTTTATGTATGTGCATGTGGAGAAGAAATAGGACTGGAGAGCTGGAATACTAGGAAATTATAATAATATGCTAAGGGAAATAGCTACATATTCATTTTAAGTACTTAGTAGCAATTCTCCAAGATTTTTTGTTTTTATTTTTGTTTTTTTTAGCATTCAAAATAGAATATTATTTTTATTATTTCCACAGCTGTACATTTTTCACTACAGCAGATGCAACGGGAACTACCAAATTGGTTACAATTAAAACCAGTAGAAGTCACAGGGAGCAACAAGGAAAGTGCTATAAAACTGTCATTGTGATTCCAAGCAGGCCCACTGGTGTCCTAAACACCAGCCCACTCCCCCTAATCATGAGCTTTTCACATAAAGCCCCAAGATTGATGCCATTATCACTAATCAAGGCTAGAAAAGATGATTATTACATTCAACAAACATGGGAAAACAGAACCAAGACATGAAGGTGAGACATTTAGGGGTGGATACTGTTGTTTTGGATGGTAGCAAGTTATGCAGTTTGGCTGAAATATAGTCTTATGTTAGGACAACAATAATAGTATAAATTAAGGCTGAAAAAATAGTTTAGTAACAGTCCCAGATTATAGATGGCATTTAATATAAGAAAAAATACCTAGTAATGGAAATAAAATAAAACTCATATTTGGTTATTTGCTTTGTGTAGAAAAAATTTGTAGTGTTCATTGGGAAGATTACATTCAGTCCTTCATGGAAACTCAGTGACATATCTGGTAGACAATATTTCCCTGGTAGAATATAACTTGAGTAAAAAAAATCACTTTCTTGAAAATAATTCCCCCCCCCCAAAAAAAAGAACCAATACCTTTTATTACTTTTCATCTATAACGAGAGACAAACATTTGAGTTGTAGAAACACATCATATCAGATTTGGAAGGAACTTCAGAAGTCATAATAACTTACATGTGAACAGGAATCACCTCTTTAGCATCAGTGAGAAATACTTTTTCAGCCTCTGTTTGAAGACCTCCAAGGCTAAAACAAAATAAACAAAAAAACAGAAAAAATTAAAACGAAACTACCTATTGAGATAGTTCATTCAATTTGTAGATCTGTCTTACTTTTCGGAAGCATTCCTGGACATCTCCCCTAAATCTCCTTAATTCCAATTTCTGCTCTCTTGCAACATGGGATAAGTCAAAACCTTTTTTCATATCGCAGTCTCTTAGTTACCTGAAAATATCCATCTGGTATTCCTTAAGCTTTCTCCAGGGTATACATTTATCTCTCTTTAATGGATTAACATATGACACAATGTTTATTTCCCTTACCAAATTGATTGACATACTCTGGGTGCTCTTGAGTTTATCAGTGTCTATTGCAAAATTTGGTACCAAAGACTGAACATCACAAACCAGATGTAGTCTGATTAAGGCAGTGCTCATAGCATAAAATAAAATAAGGAAAAAAATTATTAACCAAATTTGCTTAACAGTAAAGTTTTTAAGTGTCCCAGTAAAAATAATGAGAGGGTGTGTGTGTGTGTGTGTGTGTGTGTGTGTGTGTGTGTGTGTGTGTGTGTGTGTATTATACTGTTCATTTCAATAGTAGAATCTAGATAATGAGGAATGCATTTAGATCAGAAGATCTAAGTTGAATCCCATCTTGGAAACTTACTACATGTGTGACCTTGGACAAATCATATCAACTCTCTTGTCTTCAACAATCTCATATATAATTTGTTACATTTAGATTAGTTTTTATCTGAAGTATCCTGTAACTCTTTTTTTTTTTTTTTGCTTTTTGGAGGGAAATTGGGGTTAAGTAACTTGCCCAAGGTTACATGGCTAGGTTTTTATGTTTGTATGTGTTAAGTGTCTGAGGCAGGATCCGAACTCAGATCCTTCTGACTCCAGGGCCAGCACTCTACTCACTGCACCACCTAGCCGCCCCCTATCCTGTAACTCTTATCCTATGCATCTAAGTATCTAAGATACTTTGATAAAATCTGAGAACACTATTAGAATTTCTGTACCATGGATTAGATGACAGACAATTGACCAGGGATAGAATACAGTTAAGAAAGGTTGACATGAATATATTTTACTAGTTTTCTATAAGCATAATCAAGAGATTTAAAATTAACAAAGCAGTTAGAGAAGATAAACATTATATACAGTCAACAAACTAGACATCATAGAAAGTAACTGCAATGAAGAAAGACAAATATCAGTTGAGATATTTGAACCAGATTTGTTTTATAAATCAAGAAAAAAACTATTAGTAAAAACCCAATGACTTCAGATATATATTTAAAATATTAAAAATTGCGCAAGAAGCACAAAAGAATTCTATCGCTTAATGTATGTAGTAAAATGTAACTTGATGAATGTCGCTAAGATTTGGTTGGAAGAACCCTATAATAGATATACTGAGGAGGAATATACAATATTCAAAATAATCAGGTCTGGTAAAATGGGAGTGGTACAATTGTATGTTGAGAAGAGAAATTCAAATGACAAAATCCAGGAATCAAAGTGAGGAATTATTTGGATGACTGTTTAGGTGAAAATTAAATTTTAGTGATCCTTACTTCAATAAGCTTGACTTTATCCCTGGGGTAATTCTAAAAATAAATCATTAGATTAATAATTAGGGGGCCTCAAGTAAAGGAAATTGTATTTACATTTTTAAAAGTGTCTATCAACTGCAAATTGTCATTTCAACCTTTTTACATCCTTTGACAGTGTTACCTAACTAATAGATCAAGGATATATTATAGCATTATGGTATGTTGACTATGCCAAAACATTTGATAAGTTCCTTATCAGAAAATATTAAAAATGATGGACCAAAACATGATACTATTAGGCGATTTCAGAACTGGTTCAATACTCAAACTCAGAGTCTGGTTCCATGTCATCTTTGTAAGTTTTCATTGGAGGGTGCCAGGAAATCACGCATGGCCAAGTAGTGATTATTCTTTCATGTCAGTGACTTAAATAAAGGTATAGATGGAATGCTTATCAAATTTTCAAATGTATAAAACTCTGAGGGATAGCTAATGCAATGGAGGATGGCGATAGTATAAAAAATAATTGTGAGGGGCGGCTAGGTGGCGCAGTGAGTAAGAGTGCCGGCCTCAGAGTTGGGATGATCTGAGATCGAATCCGACCTCCGAAAATGAGCACCCACGCACAAATAATGACTAGCCGTGTAACCTTGAGCAAGTTACTTAATCCCAATTGCTTTAAAAAATAATTGTGATAAGCTAGGCCATTTTGCTGAATTTAATTAGATGAAATTCAATAGGGATTAATGTAAAGATTTATATTGGAGTTCACAAAATTGGTCTTATAAGCATAAGATGAAAGAGATCTTGTTCAATAGTATTTGACCTGGCTTTTAGTGGAATGAAAGCTCAGGATATATTTAAGAGATGTTATGGCCAAAAATTTTAATGTGATCTTGGGATGCTTTATGGTAAGTATAACCCTCAGGTCAGGAAGGTGATACTTCTGCTACAGTCTGTGCTATTAAAACTATATATGGAGCATTGTGTTCACATCAGGATGTTATAACTTAGGAAGAACAGTGATGAAGTGAAGAATATCCAGAAGACTACAGTCAGAATGGTAGAAAGCTTTGAATCTATGTCATATGAGGAGTGGGAGAAGGAAATGATAATGCTTAGACTGAAAAAGAGAAGATTCAGGAGGGATGAGGACATGATAAATATTTTCAATTATTTGAAGACTGTCATGTGACAAAGGTTTTAGGTCTTCTGTTTAGCAACAAAGGACAATAACTAAAGAACAATGGGCAGAAGTTGCAAGGAGGAAAATTTCAGCTCTAGGCAAAACTTGTTTGCAATAATAGAAACTTCTATGTGACTTCTTTCTAATAACTGGGGCTCTTTGAAATTGAATGTACTGTTCCAGACAATTGGAGGACAGCACTAGAAGGTTCAAAGCAGAAGCTAGGTGCTCATTTGTAAGGTATGTCATAGTGGACATGTACTTTCTGGTTTTGAATTGGATTAGATAGGCATTGAAGTCCCTCTTAGATCTAAATTTCTGTAGTTTTGTGAACTGATATTCATGGAACTGAGAAGAACTTGAGCTGGTTGTTATATTTTATTTATGGAGATGTGAGGAACATGACTTAGTTATCATATAGATTATGCAATGGCGAATACAATTTGTTTAATAGGGAGAGGGAATGTACTTGTGTTTTATTTTGGGGGAAAATCCTTCTAGATGACAAACACCCTCTCCCATAGCACTATTTCTATAATTTACGGCTTAAGAAAGTTGCCTAGCATAATGAAAGCTTGGATGACTCACCCACAGATACACAATAGGTATGTGACAGAGGTCGAATTGGAACCCAGAACTTTCTGGGTCGCTATTCACTATTTCATGTGAAATGAACTTCATAAACTTCATGAAATAATAATATCATGAATTTAGAGTTCATAGGGACATTAGGTATGATATAGCCCTTTCTCCTCATTTTGCATACATTGGATGTAATCAGATCTTAACTCTGAAAACAAGAAGAGTTTAGATTTTGTCAATTGGTTTGAATGATGATGATGATGATAATGATAATGATGATGATGATGTTTATCAATTTCAGATTTAAGAAGAATTTTGCTCATAGGCATTCCAATAACTAGATTTTACTAGTAGTATTCCCGTTTATAGAGGAGGAAACTCAGACTGAGAGATCAGGCCATGGCCACAAAATAAATGCCACCATCAAAATCTGAAGTGTGACCTCCTGACTCTAAGTTAAGACTCTTTCTACTGTAAAGCATCACTCCTCAAATTTAAATCAACATAATTTGCACCAATGTATGAAAAGATAAAATTAAAGCACCTAGCAAACCTTAAGGTACAGCATTGTTGTTGTTAAATACATATTGTAGCCCTTTAGCCTATTGTTGTTGTTGTGTAGCTGATTCAGTTATTTCCAATTCTATGACCTCATTTGGGATTTTCTTGGCAGAGATTCTAAAGTGATTTGCCATTTTCTTTTCCAGCTCACTTTATAATTGAAGAATCTGAGGCAAACAGGGTTAAGTGACTTGTTCACAGTGACATAGCTGATCTGAGGCCATATATAAACATATGACCTCCCGACTCCAGACTCCAAACTCTATCCATTGTTACACCTAGCTGCCCTGCTTAATTCACAGTACTATATCACATCTTCTTACTGAAATAACCAATCTTGGGGCGGCTAGGTGGTACAGTGAATAGAGCACCAGCGCTAGAGTCAGGAGGACCTGAGTTTGAATCCGGCCTCGACACTTAAAACACACACACACACACACACACACACACACACAACTAGCCATGTAACCTTGGGCAAGTCACTTAACCCCAATTGCCCTACCTTCCCCTCACCAATAAAACAAAATAGCCAATCTCTTAACCTTCTGGAAATGGTAAGATAAGAAGTTATGATTAACAATTCACCAGAAATTTGTGTGAATATGGTGTGTTATGGTGTGTAATTGAAAAAGCTACTGAGATGGGGTACAACATCATGCATCTCCCATACCTGACAAACCCATACATGAAGAACTGGATGGATTGAAATTGGACTGCACATCAGTTGACCATGCTGAATTTTAAGCAAATACAAAGCAAGCTAACTTCAGTGGAATGGAATGTAAAAATTAGTAGACCTCATCATTGCCTCCTTTTCTTTTAAGTGTTTTTTTTTATTTTACTGATTATGCATTTTTAAGACCCTTGTCCTAGATAAGATTAGAAGTCAAGTCACTGATAGTCCAGTTCTGTTCACAGTAGTAATTACCTCTCCAACAGTAATGGTTTGCTAAGGTCATAACGTTATCATTACTACTTTCTCATTAAGTATTTCAGCACATATTTTGAAGCATTTTTCTTGTGAGTCACATTAATTAATTATTAATTAATTAATTAATTTTACATTAATCACATTTTACTTGTTTTGGGTAGCAAAGGGCTTTATTACCATTTTATTGCCATTTATGAAATAGCAAATACCTTGAGCACGGTCAGCTCTAACTAGAGTTGACATAATAGAAATAACATTCCAATAGAGTTTTAGGAGCATTTGGAGTTAAACTATTATGCTCACCTTCTTATGGAGCCACACAACCACCAAATGAGGCAGGAAGAGTAAGATTTGAAAAAACAACATAGATTTAGCCAGGGGAAGATATATTAGGAAGACCTAAATTGGGCCATTGTTTTTTTTTCACTGTCCCCATAGGCAGTACTGAGGTCAGTGGCTTTCTGTGCTTTTCCTAGCACCAGGGCAGGCATGTGCCATAGTAAGGGGAGTGCCATGAACTGGTGGCTGTAACCATTGCACATTTACATATATGCATATATACATATACATACACACATAGATATGTATATGTATGTGCATGTGTGTATGTGTGTGTGTGTGTGTGTATGTGTATGTGTAAATGAAAAGCCATTAAGTGGAAGTGAAATCTAATTTGTGTTACTTTGCTTCAAATGGAAGAATTAGAATTGATAGGTTTCATTTAACAGGTTGTGAGATATACATTAACAACAATGACTATTCCAAAATGCAATGAAGATTCCTAAGAAGGTACTATGTTTTTTTCTGTTTTAGAAGTCTCCAGACAAAGACTTAACAGTCACTTTTAATAACCTATGGTGGGTATATATTTTTGAATGAATTGGCAAGATGGAAATCTAGGGACCATTCTGGCTCTTAAATTTTTTATCACCATTTTTAACAGTAGGAATTAAGGACCATAGAAATAAAATCACTTGTTCAAGATCACATGACATGTACTTGATGGAGCAAAGATAAAGACTCAGATCTTTTGATTCTAAACCTTAGTTTCTCTATGCTACATCTTGATGCCATCGTGATCATGTAATTTAATGGTCATCATGAGATCACACTTACCTTTGATCAGAGCCCATATACCCAGAATATTTCATGGACTGACCTTTTCCTCTTCTTATAGCCTCACTATCCCCTCTCTGGTCAGAACAAATCTGGAATATTTTATAGATATATTAACATATTTTAGGAGAAGCATTCCTAAGCTATAAGATATTTAGCTAAAAGTGATCAGAATGATTAGAGGATTTGGAATCATGGTTTATAAGGATAGTTTGCATGGGGTAAGAATGTTAAGCCTGATTACAAGACTAAGGAAGTATGTGATTGTCCTCTTCAAGTACTGGAGAGATTGTCAGGAAGAAGACTGATCAGATAATCTCTCTTCTAGTAATGTCTATTGGAGTTATACTTTAATCACAACACCACTTAACACAATTACATTATCTTTTATTATCCTCTTATTTTTCTCATTGCTAGGCAGATTTCTTCTGTTTCACATCTTCAAATTTAAGCTAATCTTTGCATGAGAAGTCTTAGCTTTTCTTGTGTTATATGACTTATTTCAGCTTTTGTTCTACTGTCATAAAATTCAAGAGTCCAGGGTCACCTCCCTTCTGTGATGAAGCATAAAAGTCATACTTTTATAGAGGTTTTGGTTGAAGAGATTGCATGTGTTTAGTCTTCATGGAGGTTTTGGTTGAAGAGGTTGCATTTCTTCAATATTAATAGACAATCTAGGCCTGGAAGAATAATTAGGATTTTAGTAGCTATTGACAGTAGAGAAAGGCATCTTAGGCAAAGCAATCTTAAATAATAGCAAAGGCAAAAGCAGAGTTTTTGTGAGGATACTAGTGAGTACTCTCATTTTTGTAGAACGATTAACAGGTTAGGGGATTCATAATAGATTAAATCACCTGGAACTATATTTTAGAGGACTTTGAATTCCAGGTTATTATATTTACATTTAATTACTAGTTAAGAGGAGACTTTGAAAGTTATTTGTTTGACAGAACTTTGAAAACTGGATATGTACTTTGGAAGCCAGGGGAAGAATGGATTGAGCATGTGAAAGTCTGGCAGCACAGAGAACATTTAGGAGGTTATTGCAGTATTCTAGGTAACAAGTAAGACAGCCCTAATCTAAATGGAGTTGGCAACAGGGGAAATGGACAGGGCATGATTAATTAAATATTATTATGTGCCAATTAAACTACCTGCCAGTACCTACTACAATGTTATCCCTTCAGCATATATTGAATAAATACATAATACATAGTCATATTTGCCACTGGCATGACTATGTATACATAACTGTCCTTGGTGATAAAGCATCATACCCCAAATTCCTCAATTCTAGAAGTTTTGAGTGATAAAACCATATGTGAGAACACTTCTTTGAAAGCTTTCCAGCTTTCAATAGTTAAGTATTTTTTTTCACTCTGGGGTGGAATATAAAAAATTAATAGCACCCCAAAATGAAAGGCATTTTTAAGGAAGGGTCTGGGTATTGTTCAAGCCAACTGTAGAATGAGCAGTATTGCTAAGCAACAACTGGTGGTTAAGGTTAAAGATCAATCACAAATTAAAGCATTTTAAACATTTTACCTGTAACATTTTGGGATAAAAATGTTCTTGCTAATGAATATTCAGCCATCATGCCCAGCACAATGTTGCATCTTAAGTGTTTAATGTCACATTAGTCACTAGGTTATAAATACATTACATTATTTCTCTTTCTGGGCCTTTCAGCAAAATTGAAAGCTACAGCAGTGATATTTAAGCCTATGAAATGTCTATTATGTGGAAAAACCTCCTTGAATAGTAGAAACGTAAAGCCCTTGTGATTAGCTCCATAGGGACCTATTCCCATTCCATAGGGAATAAATGTTAAGGTTTATAGACTCTGGCTCTTACAGCTCAAAGAGGTCTTAGAGATCATTAAGCTTGACTTTGAAGATGAGGAGAATGAGGTTCAGAGAAGTCAAGTCATTTGGTTAAGATCACAGAGTTATACAATGACAGAGAGAGGGAAAAATTCAAGATCATTTAAAGTCACATTGCATAAAATCTTAAAATGATAGCTTTGTAAGGCAACTCCAAGATAATCTAATCCTAAACTCCTATTTCTATGGGAAAGGAAACCTGTAGTTAAAACATCATTAAATGGATCAGTTACACATAGCAAGAAACTTAATTTCAACCAGGGAAATGGTTAAAAATGACACCATAATAGTGGTGAAGCAGGTAGAGTAGTGGGATGTGGTAATGAGTTCAACCTTAAAGAAAAAAATAATAATTCAACAAGTAGAGATGAAGAGGGACAGTGTTCCCAGGATAGGAAATACTTTATGAAATTTAAAAGGGTAGGAAACAATGTAAGTCTTTATCCATTTTGTTATAGCATCACCAATTTAGAGCTGGAACCTGAGATCTAGGCTCTAGGGGTACTGTTACATAAGAATGGAAGATATTCCATAGTTGATAAGTACAGAAGTCGGACTCAAATTCCAATATTCTACATATACCTATCATCAGTATTGTTTCTCCTACTCTTACATGTCCTCACCTGCACAAAGCCCAGAAGACAACAGGAAGTTATATAAGACACAGACCACATCATTGAGTAGGGAAGATAAAACATTAAGACAAATGATTATAATACAAAATAGAATAAAATGCATGGGGGTTCATAAAGACAAAACACAGGGACTTCCTGGAAAGGGGAGTTCAATCTGCCACTGTAATAAAATAATATGAAGACTTGGGATTTTAAAGTTTTGTGGAATATGTCTGCATAGAAGAAATATTTGAGTTGCCTCTTAGAGGATGAATAGATTGTCTACAGGTATATGTAGTAAAAGATGAACCAAAGTGAGATATCTGAGACACAATAATAATAGTTTAAACATGGGAGGAAGCATGTGTCATATTTGAGGCCTTTCAAATAGTTAAATGGAGCATTTGATTCATGAGAAGGAAGGTTAATATCTTTTGCCAAATGTATTAAACAGTGCTATGAGTTATTCCCATTTTATATGTGAGGAAACAGAAGTTCAGAGAGTTTGACTTCCCCAGGATCACAAAACTCGGGTCAAGTGGAATTTCAACCCAGGCCTCACTGACTCCATTTCATCACTCAAGCCACCATACCATCTTATGTCATCAAGATAAGGCAATGTGAGAAATAGAATAAAGTAAAGCAGGATAGGTAATACAGATAGGATATGACCATAAATCATTCTTTGTTTGTTTTTTTAAGCCAGATGTGTTACTTTGCTGTAATAGTTTCTTGTCAGTGGGGAAAGATATCCACCAATGGAGAACAGGACTTACTTTGCACCATAGGCTTTAAAGAGTTGTCCTGAAGACCTGAGTTCAGATCCAGCC
The DNA here is from genome assembly GCA_011680675.1 of Gymnobelideus leadbeateri. NCBI lineage: Eukaryota > Metazoa > Chordata > Mammalia > Diprotodontia > Petauridae > Gymnobelideus > Gymnobelideus leadbeateri. The sequence continues at coordinate 299,880 of WOXC01004348.1, forward strand.
TCAGACACTTAACACACACAAACAAAAACCTAGCTGTGTTACCTTGGGCAAGTTACTTAACCCCAATTGCCCTCCAAAAAGCAAAAAAAAAAAAAAAAGAATTGTCCTGAGGCACTGAGAGGTTGATTTATATGGACAGGGTCACAAATCAAAATCAGTATGTGTTAAAGACATGAATTGAACCCAGGTATTGGTGACTACAATTATGGCCAATCATCCACTACACAACACTGTTGCTGTGACCCAAAGTTGTGTATTTTACAGACTAGTTGATTAACATTCATCCTGTTTCTGTAAGCCTTATTTCCCAGAACATCCCTGATGTTCTGATATTCAAATTTAACATAGAATTAGAATATTGTAGAATATAATTCTAATGGAATCTAATTCAAATTGAATTGGAATTTAGAATAGATTAGAATGTTATCTCCATTTTCTAATTTCCATCAGTATCCTGGGTTGCTTGAACATAAAACCCAGAACTAAACAGAGGAAAGACATTTCTGTCAATGCACTGAACTCCAGCTGAGTATGCAGGATACAATTTCCATATACTTCCAGTCTAAAGTATCCCCCAAAATCAGAATGGATGGCAAAAACTATGCACATATCAAGCCATTTGTACTGATTATGAGGGTCACACATTCACCGAAGTGGCAGTTTGCCAATCAGCTGCTTCCAATAAGAGTCTTTTTGAACTCCCATTTGAAGAACTTTAATTCAAGTCATTGTAAAGGGAAGTGCTTCTAGTGCATTCAAACATGCCATGATAATCTCTATGCTTCTGATGAAAATTTCCAGGACAATCAGCAAGCTGATAAGTGCCCCCACTCCCTGAAATCAATTACATTATCTTCTTGCAAGGATTTGCCAAGTTCTGCAGCCATTATCCCTCTACCAATTGCCATCACTGTTAAAGGACATTGTTTGCATGACATACACTAGACTTTTGACCCAGATAATCATGATGCTTCTGTCATCTAGACTAGCATAAGCAATGTAAAAAAAAAATCTGTCTCAATTTGGTGATTCCTCTCAAAGTTAGAGATTATATTTCAGGGTGTGGAATGGGACTGCCTTTCCACACCATAATTAGTTAGACTGATTTCCTTTGTTATATTTAAGTACACATTTTTTTACCTTATATATATATTTTAAATTTTAATTGAATTTTTCATGTTTACTTTTAGTTTACATCATTCATTTCCACAAGATTTTGAGTTACAAAATTTCTCCCTGTCTTTCCCATACCCACCACCCTAAAACAGCCATCCCACTGTATACACCCTCCCCCAGTCTGCTCTCTCCTACATCCTCCCCCATCCTCTCTCGAGCTTTCTAGTAGGGTAAGATGGATGTCTATACCTCACTGACTGTATATCTTATTTTTATTCAAAATTATATATATATGTATATATATACATATATATGTATGTATATATATACATATATATGTGTGTGTGTGTGTATGTATGTATGTATTTAAAACATATGATTTTAAAACTTTGAGTTCCAGATTCTTTCCCTTCCTCCCTCATCACCCAACCTTATTGGGAAGATAGGCAATTCAATATAGGTTATACAAATGTAACTATGCAAAACATTTCCATAGTAGATATATTGTGAAAGACTGACTATATTTCCCTCTATCCTATCCTGACCCCCACTTGTTCTATTCTATACCTTGACTCTGTCCCTTTTCAAAAGTGGGTGCTTCTAACTTCCCTTTCCTCCAAACTTCCCTCCTCTCCATCATCCTCTTACCCCCTACTCTCCTGTAAGGTGAGATACCCTACTTAGTGTATATGTCTTCTCACCCTAAGCAAAATTCAATGAGAGTAAGGTTGACCCATTCCCTTTTGCCTTCATGTTCTTCCCCTCCATTGTAACAGTTTTCCCTTACCTTTTCTATCTGAGATAATTTACCCCCATTCTGTCTCTCCCCATTTCCTCTTATTATATTCCTCTCTCACTTCTCAATTTCACCTTTTTAAAAATTATCCCTTCCTATTCAATTGGTCCTCTGCCCTCTGTCTATATATACCTGTACACATATATACACACACTCACATATGTGTTCATATACCCATATACCCTCATATATATATATATATATGTATGTATAGACACACACACATATTCCCTTAAACTATTCTCATACAGAGAAAAGTTACATAAGTTACAATTGTCATTTTTCCTTGCAGGAATGTAAATAGTTCAACTTTGATAAGTTACTTATAATTTTTTTCCCTGTTTAGCTTTACATGCTTCTCTTGTTTCTTGTATCTGAATGTCAAATTTCCTATTCAACTTTGTTTTTTTCATCAAGAATACTTGAAAGGCCTCTATTACATTAAATGACCATATTTCCCCCTGAAACACTACACTCAGTTTTGGTGGGTTGGTGATTCTTGGTTTTAATCCCAAGATTTGGGATTAAAGATTTCCTTTGACCAGTGGAACATCATATTCCAAACCCTTCTATAGCTCAAAGTAGAAGCTGTCAGGTCCTGTGTTATCCTGATTGTTTTTCCACATTATTCAAATTGTTTCTTCTTGGCTTCCTGTAATATTTTCTCCTTGATCTGGGAACTCAAAAACCTGGCTATAATATTGGTAAGAGTCTTCTTTTTGGGATCTTTTTCAAGTGGTGATTGGTGGATTCTTTCCACCTCTCTTTTGCCCTCTGTCTCTAAAATATCAGGGAATTTTTCCTTGAGAATTTCTTTAAGGATGATTTCTAGGTTCTTTTTTTGATCATGGCTTTCAGGTAGTTCGATAATTTTTAAATTATCTCTCCTATATTCATTTTCCAGATCAATGGTTTTTCCAGTGATATAGTTCACATTGCCTTCTATTTATTAATTTGTTTGGATCTGTTTAATAGTATCTTGATTTCTCATAAAGGCACTAGCTTCCATTTGTTCCAATCTAATTCTGAAGGAATTATTCTCTTCAGTGAGCTTTTGAGATTATTTTTCCATCTGCCAAATTCAGCTTTTGAAGGCATTCTTCTCCCCATTGGACTTTTGAGCCTCTTTTTCCATTTGTGTTAATATATTTTTCAAGGTGTTATTTTCTTCAGTCAATTTGTTGACTCACTTTTCATACTTTTCTTGTATCATTCTCATTTCTCTTCCCAATTTTTCCTCTACTTCTCTTATTTGGTTTTCAAAAATTCTTCTTAAGCTCCTCTATGGCCTGTAACCAATTCCTATTTTTCTTGGAAGCTTTTGGTGCTGGAATTCTTACTACCTTGTCTTCCTGCCATTCCATGCTTTGATCCTTTTTGTCCCCAAAAAGGAATCCAGAGTTGGGTTGTATGCTTGCTTTGCTTCCTTTGCTTGCTCATGTTGCCATTCAATTACTTGACTTTTGAGCTTTTTGCCACAGTAGAACTCTGCTTCCAAAGAGGAGAGCTTTTCCCAAATCACTGGGTTTTCTCAGCTGCTGGAACTATTAGTTGGCTGCCCTCTCTGAAATCTGCATACGCTCTGGCTCACTGGTCACACACCTCAGGACTTCTTCCCCAAGCAGCAACCCAGATCCCTGCAGGTTAAAGCAAGAGCAATCACCCTCAGAATGTTCAGTTGGTCCCCCTACAATCTACAAGCCAGGAGCTCTGAAGCATCTATGTGTCTGTGGCCACCACACCTCAGCTGCTTCTCCCTCTAGGGAGCAGAGGCTATACCACACTATGGTACTTCCTGTTCCCAAAGTCTACACTGACCTCTCACTTTGTCTTTGCTATTTATGGGTTTATAATTCTGGAAACCGCCACAGGTGCTGGTAATCTACTCTCCTCACATCCCTCTAGCTGTGGCTGTTTGGGCCACCCTGAAGCTAAAACCCTGGGCTTCCAGGGCAGGAGGGGGCACTGGGCTCTGCTCAAAGTAGACTGTGATGAACCCTTCTTGTCCACCTACCAGGCTGTCTTCAGTGGGAGATTTGTTTCTCTCTGTCACTTTGTGGTTTGTGTAGTCCTAAAGTTTGTTTAGAGTCATTTTTATAGGTATTTGAGGTGGTTATGGGGGGGGTGCAGGGAGTTTTCCTGCTTCTATGCCACCATCTTGGCTCCACCCCACATTTTTTTAAATGAAGATGTGGGAGCCATTGAATAACATAAAAAGTTGGGGAGGGAAAAGCTATCTTTTTAAATTCTAAAAGCTAGATATAGAGTAGGTATAATAGCAGAAAATTCAGTACCATAAATACTATGGCCAACAGAAGATTAAAAAAAGTGAATTGAGTCAATAATAAAATCTATGGCTTCAGATATCTGTACAACAATGCACAAAGGATGGATAAATACAGATGAAATAGAGATTCTAATACAAAGAACCAAATTTGACCTCATATGTATCGTTATTTTATGTGTTGAGGACTACCAATAAATGAAACCTATTACTAAAATATGAATTTCGAGACTTATTCTAAAACCCAGGATAGGTAAAAGGTAGGATGAGGAATGATTAGTATAATATATTAAGAAATTATGATGGTGTCCTTAGGGTATAGAATTTGTGATAGAGAAAGGAGAAGTGGAAAGATTGTTTACATGCACTTGAGATTTGATTGGAACAAATTGCAAAAGTTTCAGAGTATGTGTAATCAGGAAACTATAGTCTAAAACCCCATGAGGAAAGTCAGGTCAGAACTGTTAAGAAATTCTCAAAAATATAATTTTCATGACGCAGTAAAACATGATTTCAATAGGGAAAACTGAAGTTTTTCTAAAAACATATTTGCATTTCTGCATGGAGAACACATTGACTTAATTAAAAATATTCTTATATTATAAAAGGGGCAAACTGGGGCAGATAACAGAGGATAGATGAGCTGACTTTGTCAGACCAGTGTTAGAAGTATGACAGTTCAGATTAATTTGAGTTTTATGGAGGAATTTAAAAATAAAAACAACATTGATTTTTGTTTTGCTTTTTTTTTTTGCTTTATTGGAGGAAGATCAGTTATTTGATAGGATCATTGATTACTGAGAATAAACAGAAAGCAAATATGTTCGATTCTTAAGTTGCTTATCTTTGTACTGAAAAGAACCCCACCTCCCCCAAATTTTCCAAACCTAGTGCAATGGAGAATTAATCCTCAATATATGTAAGACAACAGGGAGACAGTACCTATCTGACTTTAATGAATTTAATTCAACTGGATCAAATGTGCTACTTTTTAAGGTCCTGAGTAAGATAACTCAGTCATTGTCTGTAATCTTTAAAATATTTTAGTGAATGGATTATAATGTAGGGTAGAAAAAGAGCCAATATATTTATGATTTTCAAAAAGTAAATTAAAGAAAATCTTCCAGCGGTAAGCCAGTGAGTTTGACATTAATTCCTTTGGGAAGAGGAATATGTAGTACATCATTAAAGAGGTGATTACCTTGTAAAAACACATAATGATCATAAAGAGCTGGGAGGGATACAGCAAAAAAAGTTCTTGGTAGGCTCACTGTATGTTCATTTTGATAGGGTTACTTGACTGGTAGGTCTGAGGAAGATATTAGTTTGGATTTGTCAAATCATTTAGCCAAGGAACTCAGGGTACCCTTGTAGAAATCTGAAAACTTTTGGACTAGAGGATAATGCAATTAGGTAGATTCAGAACTGTGTGAATGAGTAATCATTGATAGTTAGCATCTACATGGAAGGAGGGGTCCTGGAAGAATAATTAGGCCAGTAGACATAGAGTCAGGAAGCTCTGAGTTTAAATGCTTCCTCACACATTGTTTAGCTGTATAATACTGGGTGAAGCCCTTAAAATATCTTTTCCTCCTTTTCTTCATCTATTAAACATATATATCTGATATATGTGTGTGCATATTTGTACTCACATATATATGTATATGTGTGTATATATGTATACATGCATGCATATATGTATGTGTATGTATACACACACACACACACACACATATATATATATATATATACATATGCACACACACAGATATACACACAGGTGTGGGGGTGTGTGAATGTGTATGGAAATCTGTAGGGATCTTAGCTATCAAATAATCTAAATCTAACCATGTCATTTTGCAGATGAGGAAACTGAAGCCTGGAAAAATAAAATTATTTCTCCAGTGGAATCCGTATACTAAGTATAAGAGATTAGAAATTCATCCAGTGCTATTTCCATAACACAATACTATATTTATTCATCACTTAATTGAACACCTCTAATGGTGAACTCACTACTCTCTAAATCTAAAAAATAATTATCTCTCTAAAATGCTATGGCCACATTTCCCCACTAAATTTATTAAAGGCCAATGATGTCTTGAACTAGGAATGCATTTAGACAGTAAGCTGCATGGATGGCTATATGCCACTCAATATACAGATAATTGAGTATGAGAAAGGAGAGAGAAATATGTTAATGAGGATGAGTCAACATGTGAATTTTCAAGGTAATTTCAAGCTCAATGCTAACCTGCATATCATTCCAAATTAAGTTTCTAAATAAAAAATATATTCCTTAAGAGTAATTCTAGACACAAAATACATAAGCATTCCCACAAAATAGAAGAGAATTAGATTTCTTCTTTGCCCAATTATTTTTATGTTCAAGTAAGTAGAGAAACAGAGACAGAGACAGACAGAGACACAGAGAAATGGAGAGAGACAAACAGACAGACACATGTGGGATGGGCAGAGAGAGGAAAAAGTATTCAGAATACTTCCCTTATTCATAAGTCTGACAGGGAAAATATTGCACGTTCCCTTAATTTCTTAGATGTCACGTTTATTTCTAAATTTCATACTTATTTTCATATCTTTTATCATATATACTATGACATATTGGTCTATACATAGTTTTTGCCAAACCACTTTTATAGTTTTCCCAGAAAGTTTTGACAAATTGTGAGTTATTTTCCTAAAACTTGGATATTTACACTTGTCAAATACTAGATTACTATTATCATTTATTATGTACTGTATATATAATCTATTCCTCTGCTCCACCATTTTGTTTCTTAACTAGCACCAGATTATTTTGATGATTACTGTTTTATAACACAGATTGAGGTCTGGTACAACTAATCCACCTTCCTTCACATAAATTTTTCGTTGGTTACCTTATTATTCTTGATCTTTTGTTCTTCCAGATGAATTTTAAGAAAATATATTTTTCTAACTCTATAAGTCATATTTTGGTAATTTGATTGGTAGATTAATTTAGGTAGAATTACAATTTTTGTTAGACTAACTAGGCCTACCCAGGAGCAATGGATATTTTTGCAATTGCTTGAATTTGGTTTTATTTGTGGGAAGAGTGTTTTGTAATTATATTCATATGGATCCTGGGCTTTTCTTGGCAGGTAGACTCATGGTATTTTATATTGTCAACAGTTATTTTAAGTGAAATTTTTTATCCCTTTCTGCTGAATTTTGTTGGTAAAATATAGAAATCCTGAAGATTTTTGTGGGTTTATGTTATAGCCTGCAATGTTGTTGAAATTGTTAATTATTTCAATGAGTTTTTTAGGTGCTTCACTAGGATTCTCTAAGTATATGAACATATCATCTGCAAAGAGTGATAATTCTGTTTCCTCATTGTATATTCCAATCCTTTCAATTTCCTTTTGCTTCTCTTATTGCTATAGCTGGCATTTTAATACAATGTTGAATAACAGTGGTGATAATTGATATCCTTGCTTCACCTCTGATCTTGTTGGGAAGGCTCCTAGTTTATCACCATTGCAGATAATATATGCTGATGGTTTTAGATGGATATTATTTACGATTTAAGGAAAGCTTCATTTATTCCCATGTTTTCTAGAATTTTTAAAAAGAATGAGTTTCATATTTGTCAAAAGTTTTTTTCTGCATCTGTTGAGATTATCATAAGAATTTTTATTAATTTTTGTATTGACTTGGTCACTTATGCTGATAGTTTTCTTAATACTGAACCTTCCCGGCATTCCTGATATAAATCTGACCTGGTCATTCTATAATTTTTTTGGTGATATTTAAAATTTTGTCATCAATATTCTTAGCAAAATGGGTCTATAGTTTTCTTTATTTCTTTTTCTTCCTTCCTTCCTTCCTTCCTTCCTTCCTTCCTTCCTTCCTTCCTTCCTTCCTTCCTTCCTTCCTTTCAAAAAAAACTTTTGGGAGGGCAGTTGGGGTTAAGTGACTTGCCCAAGGTCACACAGCTAATTTTTCTTGTAAGTGTCTGAGGTCGAATTTGAACTCAGGTCCTCCTGACTCCAAGGCCGATGCTGTATTCACTGTGCCACCTAGCCACCCCTTGTAGTTTTCTTTCTTTGTTTTTGTTCGTCTTGTTTTAGGTATTATCACCATATTTTCGTCATAGAAGGAATTTGGTATGGCTAATTTATGTAGTATTGGAATTAATTTTTCTTTAAATGTTTGGTAGAATTCACTAATGAATCTTTGTGGTCTAGGAGATTTTTTCCCTTGGGGAACACATTGATGGCTTGTGCAACTTCTTTTTTTCTAAGTTGGGTTATTTTATTATTTTATTTCTTTTTCCAATAGTCTGTGAATTTTATGTTTGTAAATATGCATTAATTTCACTTACGTTGTCATATTTGTTGGTATACAATTGAGCAAAATAGCTCCCAATTCTTTAATTTCATCTTAATTTGTGGTGAATTCCCTTTTTTGTTTTTGTTCCTCATAATGTTGGATACTGGTTTCTAATCGATTTGCTATCTTCTTCAATTTTATGCCTAGTTTCATCCTTTTCACATTCACTGTTATGTTTACTGTGTAAAACCATTGTTTTCCCCATTTATCATTCTCCCCCACTCTTTCTATGCCACCTTGAAAATCTGTTTTGATTCTCACCTTTGCCTCCTTTGATCCTCTCTCTTTAATCAACACCCCTTCTATTCTCACCTTGCACTCCTTATTCCTATAAGGTAATATGTATTTCTATTTCCAACTAAGTGTATATCTAAGTATAACTTTTGAGGCCAGGGTTGATCTCTGCTACTCTTTCAGCCAGGTCCACAGAACTTTCCCACTATCCTTCAAAGTTGTCTTTGGAGTTTTGGGGTTGTAAAGTCTGGAAATTGCCTCAACTACCAGTAATTCAGTGTCCTGAGGTCTGCTCTTGGTTTGCTGGGGACTGTTCTGTGACTGTGCCCATGTGGACTGCCCTCCTCTCCCAGCCTGGGCAACAGATCTTCCCTGTCAACCATCTGTGTTGTCTTGGGCTGTAAATTCGTTTCACTCTGTCTTTTCATGGGTTGTGCTACTCTATAATTTGTTTAGAGTCATTTTATAGGTATTTGGAGGGTTTTAGGAGTGAATTCAAGTAAGTCCCTGCTTTTACTCCATCATCTTGGCTTTGTCCCCCACAACTATTTCTTTACCATGTAACATATAAAAAACTATGTTAGCATTCTGAGTAGGTTACTGTCTGTTTTTATACTCACTGATGAAGTTTTTGAGCATTGTGCTTTTGACCTAATTTTCTCATGAGTGTTGTATTATTTTTGCATAATTTGAAATAGCACAGTGATATTTAAGAATGCACATATGGTGTTATAGGAGAATTGATTGTACTACTTTGTGAGATACTAAATTTGATAGCACTGGAAATATTCACACAGAGATTGGATAGTCAATTGTTAAAAAACTTCATTTATGTTCATGAATGAAATTGGTCTAGAATCTAGCCTCTAGATGACCTCTGAATGTTTTCCAACTTTCAGAATATTTTATTTAATTTCAAGGTGGGGTTGCTCTCTGTTTCAGTCATAGTTCAATGAAGAGATTGCCAATATTTTGCTATGACAACACTACAAGTGAAGTCAGAAGTTCTGTCTTCTTTTGTTCATCTTATTTTAGGTATTATCATAATTCTGTATTCTATATTCCACTCGAAAAAGTATTTTTTTGGTGAGTAGAGTGTGGGGGTTGTTCTTCAGACACAACACTAAATCTCACATATCCAGGCCTCTGAACTGGTTATCCCCAGTGACTGAAATCTATTATGTGTATTCACCTATGGGTCAAGACATCTCTCATATTTTTCAAGATTCACTGTGTACATACACACTGTGTACTTCCTACATTGGCATTTCTTCATTTGTATTTCATTAACTTTATAAGAATATTTTCATACCTAAATTTCTATTAAATTACTTTACTTTATTACCTTATACATTTTAGTACATTTAAATATTACTCTGAGAATGATTTTATCATTTTCACCAGACTGCCAAAAGGAATCATGACACCTAAGAAAGATTAAGAACCTCAGCCCTAAATGGAAGCCTTCCTGATATGCCTAATTGTTCCTGTTTTGATCAGAAACCCTGAGGGCCTTCCCCTTCCAGACTGATATTTTTGACTGTATAAAAAGAGGTCATTCTTTATAATCACTTCATTGAATGGGCATTGCCTCAGACAAACAAACGCCAGGCAGAGACCTTATTTTAAAAAGGCCAAGGTCTCCCACTGCATCTGTGGCCACACCCAGTCTTCCTTATCTATATCTTGCCACTGGACCCAGATGTCTATGGAAGAGAGAGTGAGGGTGAAAACACTGTACAGGCCTCCCTCACTTAAATCCAAATCACTTTCAAGCTATGTCTTCATATTCCCATTGTCATGGCTCTCTTTGAGAACAAAGGACAAACAACAACAGTTGCTTCTACCCTCCCTGCCACAACTACCTCAACTTATTTACATGGCATTTTCCCCAAATTAAACACAAGTACTTTAAGAACAGAAGCTTTCCAATTTTTGTCTTTATCTGCCAGGAATGTACCAGATTGTCTGGAAAATAGTAGGCATCTAATTTGTACTTTGGATTGATGGATATTAACTCTACCAGCTTTAAACTTCTCCCTTAGTTATGGACTGAGCCAAAACATGGCTAGCTTGCTATATTTCATTGTCTTCCACTTCTTTTCATCCTGTCTTTCTGATGGGAATGAAAAAGTCCTTGAAGGACAGGGACCATATACAATTATTGTATTATGTTCTAAACCTAGTATAATACTTCCCCCAAAGTGACTATTTATGGAAAACATAGGATATAAATACAGCATGAAAATTAAGATGCTTTTGCTCCTAGAACCATATAAATCACCTCATTCAATTTATACATTTTACAGGTGAGAAACCTGAACCTCATAGAGGAAAGCAGAACCTTGTGACTTGCTTGAGGTCATAGACATATGAGGATATGCTTGAGCATGTGTGTGTGTGTGTGTGTGTGTGTGTGTGTGTTTTGGACAACTATTGAACCTGATAAAAATAAACTGCTAATTCATAATATGGATTCATAAAGAACAGAATAATTTATGCATTAAATAGAAAGTTGATGGAAGAGTAAAAAATGAGACTCTGAGTCACTCAACCTTTGACCAATACTCTTTCCACTGAATTATGTGGCTCCCTATTACCTCTAAGAGCTCATCTCTTCTTTGTTCAGCTCAAATTGTTTTGTGTTTGTCAAAAAGAGGCTGTCGGGTTCATATTTATTAGTTATTCGTTGGTCTGCCTAAAGATATTCTCAAAGTATATTTAAGAACTTGAAGGAATAAAAGAAAAATATATGAATACTTAGATTGTCTATTATCCAAAGGTGAGTTAAGGAACTGAACTCCCTGTTACCTTTTTGGGATTAATCAAAAGTTAACTGGAGCTAAATAATGTTGGCAGTACAAAATCCAATTTGTGGAACAAAAAGCTTTTGAATCCTTCTAAGAATAGATACATTTGGAGAACTGAAAGTTACTTAATGCATGAACCATCCTGCTTCTTATATATCTGTATTTTGAAATAGAAGTTTATTATTTATCAAGGTGACTGTCCAACACACATACACACATGTATGTGTGTATATACCCAAGCCTATCCTTATATATTCATACGTTAATTTTGGATCCATTTTTACCTATCAAATTTCAAGAATATTCTTTCCCTCTTCTGATAAGACTGGGCAATATTCTATCTTGGAGAAGCATTCTATAATATAATTTTATTATTTTGAAAGCTGAAACAAGTGATTAAAGATTATTTTGAGAGAGAAAACAGGCAGCTTTTTTTTTCCCAGAGAGGACATTTAATCTTTTCTTTCCATAGCAGGGGCTCCAACATTAACTAGTTTCTATTCACAATGGTAGGGAATTACTATATCATACACTTTCTAGCATTCTAAATGGTCTTATCCTTTGTCTGTCTCTTTACTTTATTCCTAGGCCCAATCTTTCCACTTCATTGAATCCTTGGGTTAGAAGGAACTCAGAGAGAAGAACTATATCATTATCTTGTCATCAAAAAGGACTGTACTAAAACTGCTCCCCAGAGAGATTAGAGTCATCGAATAAATTCATAAACTGTGATATAGTTGAAAGAATACTCAATATGGAGTATGGGTTAGGATTTCATCTCTTCTATTTACTAACTATATTACTTTGGGAACATCACTTAACCTTTTACTCACCTGTAAAATTAGGGGGATGGAATAAATGGACTCTCATCTTCCTTCAAGTTATATACTCGTGATTACCTGATTTTGTAGGCATCAAGGATCTAACACAAATATTTATTTGACAGATGAGGAAAATGAGGGTCACAGAGTTGAAATAATTTTTCTAATTAATTGTGTTCTTTTACACATTTAACAGGTATTCAGAAGGCCTAGATTTGTGTCCTGTCCCTGTCATCAATTATTACAAATATAACTCTAGCAAAATGTTTCTTCATTATGAAATTAGTAATAGAATCCACTTCTCTGCCTCTAAATTTCTTTTGTAGGACTCACATAAAAGGACAGATACACAAAAATATTTGTCAAGGATTGTGAGAATATAAAGGTTTTTATCCCAGCTAAAATATTTCATTCTATTATCATCACAACCTAAGAAAAACATCCACAGCAGTATGGACCTCCAGGAAAAGGAGTCAAGAACATGACATACAGTGACTTCTTGAGGCAAATGGAGAAGTTTAATAGAAAAAAGAAGAAAGGAAATGGTAAGATAGGTGGCTTCAAGTATATGAAGAATTTTATTGTAGATTGTCCCTATATAAATTAATTCAGTTAATCAAATAATTATTAAAAAAACTGTTGAATGATCAAGTTCCTATGCTGAGTGTAATGAAGATATGAGAATAAATGGAACATAATCTATACCATTAAGGCATCTCTAATCTAATATAGAAGAAGATAAAAAAGCAATCTATATAGAAATAAAAGGAATTTGACAGATCATCAAGACTTTTCCCCTCATTTCACATTTAGAGAAACTGAGCTGTTGAAAAGGAAGGAGATTTTCCCAAGGTCACAAAGCAGTCACTAACTTCAAAAAATTGTTTTGAATGAAGCACTTCAAAAGCCTTAAAATATTAGAGAAACATGAATTATTATTTTAGGGATGATGAATTAGATTTATTTTTACTCCTAAAGAATAGTACTAAGACTAAAAAAGGGAAGTTATAAGTACAGCTTTCTAAAAGAAGTAAATTCAGATAGTACAGAGTTTTGTTTCAATGGAAATTGCATGACCAGTTAATAGAATTCATGCTTCAGATTGTCTAAGTACTAAATAGCCTCTTCTTTCAACTCTAAGACAATATGATTATATTAATTGTCAAATCCAGTATGTAGGTATAAATAAATACTTGTTGAATCTGTATGGTACAAATGTTTCATTGATACTATTTGGAATTCATGGCAAAGAATTAAAACTTGGAACCCAAACTAATCATTAGTAAATTTAATAACACCAAAAAATGAAGGAAGTGTATAAGAAGAGTATAGTGGGATGCAATAGAAATGATTTGTTGCATTTCAAAAACCATAACATTTGAAATCTGATTATCAGAATTCTGTGTCTTGTCTCTTCCTCTTATTATGTCATTATCCTTGTCCAAGTCACTTTCTCTCAACTTCTATTAGCAAATAGGATTAATAGTCTTTGCCTACGTTGCTCACAGGGCTGTTGTGATAAACAAAGATCACAGAAGAGAACCCAGAGGCCCACCTTGTACCTAAATGAGAATCCTCCTCATTCTATCTCAAGCAAGTTAGTTATTGAGCTGTGCTTGAAATTTTCCAATGAAAAGGAAATTATTTCCCTCCAAGGCAGCCTAATGTACTTTGGCACAGCTGTAATGACTAGTTTTGTCCGGCATCAAGTCTAAATGCCAAGCATGTCCTATAACCACTGAAGATTCATGGTTAACCTGTGGTTCTGTTTGAACCAGGTACAAGCAGAAAATTGGATGCATATTACATTCTAAAACATTATCTGTAAGGAACCATAGAGAGTAAGTTCATCCCTCTAATTTTAGAGAAGATAAATTTGATATAGTCAGTTAATAAACATTTTAACTGCCTGTTGTATGCCAGACACTGTAATAAGCACTGGGGATACAAAGAAAGGCAAAAGAAAGTCCTTTTCTTCAAAGAGCTAACAGTATAATGGGAAGATGAGGAAAAAAAAAATATGTACAAATTATAAGCAGGATAAATTGAAGATAATAAACAGATGGAAGGTAGTAGAATTATAGAGAATATGGAAAGGCTTCTTGTAGAAGAGGGACAATAACCATGTTCATTTCATTTAAACAGTCCTCATGTTTCACATTCCCAAGTCTTTACATCATCATCCTCTGTCTTTTATAAACTCATTCAAACTTGCCTGTATTCCTAAGACAAGATGCTCATCTATACCAATATTTTTGATGTGACCTGTTCAGGGAACAGAGTCATAGATTTGCTCCCTACATCATCCTGGCCTCTCTGCTTCATTTAAATCAGCCTAGAATACCATTAGCTTTCTTGGCTTTTATGATACAGCAATGACACAAGATTTCAAAACACTTTTTTAAAATGCAAAGATCTATAACTCATATACAGGACTAGGAATGTTAGGATAGGAAGCTACATTACTGGTTTATTTTCATTTATGATATAATACCAAGATCCATGGTGAATTAGCTGAGATATCTCAATCAGTCAGTAAACATTTATTAAGTGGCTAGTAGGTGCTAGGCACTCTCCTAAACTCCCGAGATAGATGGAAATATAAATTTAGATATAAACATCGATAGATATAGATGTATATTTGTCTGTGTGTGTGTGTGTGTGTGTGTGTGTGTAGGCAAAAGACAGTTCCCACCCTTGAGCATCTTATAATTTAATTAGACAGATAACATGAATATTATTTTGCACAAACAGCCTATTTACAGGATAAATTGGAGGCAGTCGCATGGGTAAAAACACTCAAATAAGCAAAGACTTCCTCTAAAAGATGGGATTTTAGTTGGAACTTGAAGGAAACAAGCAAGCAGAGATGAGGAAAGTGTTTTAGGCATAGAATACATGGAGCTAAAAGTAAAATTGGGACTAAAACCCATGTCTCTTGGTTCCCAATTTCCTCTTCTTGTAAATAAGTCAAAGTATATATGAATTGTTATTGTTGTTATTAATTTCATTATTATCACTGTCAGCATTTCAATGTAAAGAGTGCTAGACTTTTTTTTTTTTTTTTTAAGCAATTGGGGTTAAGTAACTTGCTCAAGGTTACACGGCTAGTCATTATTTATGCGTGGGTGCTCATTTTCTGAGGCCGGATCTGATCTCGGGTTATCCCAACTCCGAGGCCGGCGCTCTTACTCACTGCGCCACCTAGCCTCCCCTTTAGGGGAATTGGGGTTAAGTAACTTGCCCAAGGTTACAAGGCTAGTTTTTTTTGTTGTTTGTGTGGATTAAGTGTCGGAGGCTGGCTCTGAACTCAGGTCCTTCTGACTCCAGGGCCGGCGCTTTATTCACTGCACCACCTAGCTGCCCCAAGAGTGCTAGATTTTTAATCAGGAGATTTAGCAAAGAGCATTTTCCCCAAGTTGGATGAACTATGCCATGGGTGGTAATAAGTCACCATTAAGAGAAGGTTTTAAACAAAGGCTAAGGCATTCCTTGTCAGAAATTTTAAATAGAAGCTATTTGGTTAAATACAGAAAATATTATATGACCTCTGAGATCCCTTTTAAATATATAATTCTAAGTTTTTGAAATTTAAATTTCACTTCTGTAAATTGTTACCAATGTAACTTCTAACAAGTGATTTACCTCTCTGAGACCAAATTATTTCCTCTAAAAATTGGGGATAATAATATCATATAAGGTTGTTGTTAGGTAATTGCTTTGTAAACTTTAAAACACTATGGAAATGAGAGATGTTATTATCATGAAAACAAGAATATGTGAATTTGAATATATTATATACCATTAACATCTCAAGGTAGTCATTGACTTTGCTTAGTGCACAAGCATTTATGCTGTTTCTGACTCTGAATATAAATAGAAGATTTCTCAAACACAGAATATTTCTGGATCCTATTTTCCTGTGTAAATAGCAATTATGGTGTTTAAAGAGTTGTGTTACACAATAACCTTTTGCCTTTTTCCATAGATATTTCTAACAAGTAAACTTAAATGCCCTTTGGAGAAACAATTTTCTTATCAAACTTTTACACACCAGACCAACTAGATAGAGCTCAGAATCATTTGCACTGAGAATGACCCTTCCTAATTACATTTTCCTTAACAAAACTGAAATGTCTCTCAACTCTCCTTGATTCTTTCCCACAGACATAAATATGTTTGAACCTGGTCCCCTTGCAAGAATTTTATAGTGTGGTAAAACTTCACAAAATCTCTCCTGATTAATGGAATATTGGACCAATTCTTCCCCATTATCCTTACAAGGTTCCTCTCTATGATTAAATTCAAGTAGTAACATTTTTTATCAGGTTCATAAAATCCAGAATTTTTGAGGTAAAAGGGAACATTGGAAATTATCTATTCCAAACTTCTTATTTTATAGGTAAAGTAATGAAGGGCCAGAGAGGGAGAACAGGTTACCCAACATCATAAAAATTAATTTATGGCAGAGTCAGGGCTAGAACACAAGCTTCTTGATAACTAGTCATACATGCTTTATGGTACACTTTGTCTCAAAAGTAATTGTTAAATTATAGGAGATAAACATGATGTCTACATTATGAGAGGAAAGGGTGAATTTAAAACAATGTGCAAGGAAGTAAAACAGTGGGATGGGAGTGTATATCCTGTGATAACCATAATATCAGAGAGGCAGGATGGAGCAATGAAGGAGCCAAAATATGTTCAAGATTAGGAAAAAAGAATCCAAGCATCCAGAAATAGGAGGATCAATCAAGAGTAAAAATAGATGGAAATTATAAAGAAGAGAAATATGAAATAAACTCCATGTGCAAATATAGCTTGCTAAGCAAGTTAGAGGAAAAAAGGAATGTATCACACCTAAGCAATGTAGAAAATATGATGATGAAATGAATATTTCACATGAAACTAGAGAAGAAAAATTAAAAATTTAGGACTATGTCAGGACACAGTATAGCAGACCACATTAAAACCTAGACTAGCTGATTTTATAAAAGAAAGAAATATCTAATAAGGCTTCAGGAACTTGAAGTTTTTGTTGTTATTTATATTTTTCATTGATCTCCTTTAGATGTATTTTATAAAGTAGGAAATATTAATTATATATTTTGCTATCATAGACTAAATCCTAAATGCATGAAAATATATTTTAATCTATTGTAATTTCCTTGGATTTAAGTGTTAAAGCATGTTTGTGCTCAAGAAAAGCAGTACCATGGACAGAGCTTTGGTTTTAGAGTCTGGAAGACCTGCATTTGACATTTGAAAGTGATCAGGAACACATTACTATTTATAGCACTACATAGGGCTCTCTCAGACTCTAACATTATTTGTTTGTGAGAATCAATGGAGAGAGTGTGCCCACATAGAGGTCTCTGCACCGAGATCATAGGTCACACGCACATACACACAAACAGAAACACACACACACACACACACACATGCATGTACAACTTTTTCTTTCTCAATGGGGGATGTACTTTGCTCAGTTCTATGAGTAAAATGACAAATATGAAACAGTTCCTACCCTTGTCCCCTACTCCTACAGCTTACATTTAGCAGAAAAGATACCTACCACATTGGAGTAAAAACAAACAAACAAACACATCAGACTAATTGAAGAATTGAATCTAGTTTCAAATAGTCCCATTAATTAACTCCACCCTGGGAAGTTAAACCAGTATTCTGGGTCTCAAAGATAATACTGAGAATAACCATAATTTCATGATGCTTAATATGGCATAGAATGTTTTCCTCCCCCAAACCATATGAGATGGGCATTCCAATTATTTCTGTCACTGTTTTGCAGATGAGAAAATTGAGACTTGGATAGGTTGAATGATTTACCTATGGCTACCCACCTGTAAAATATTGTTGTTGTGATCAGAACTAGAATTTCAACAATTTCTTTGTTGCCAGGTTTACTATTCATTCTACTTTCTCTCTTTTGAGTGGCATAGGGACAAAAGCAACTCCAAGTTAGAAAATCTGAGTTTCCATCTAATAGTGGTTCTTTCACTTTACAATCATGTGACAGTGATGGAAAAGAAGGATTCATATTTTGTGACAATGACCAAGTTACTTACACTTTTGGAACCTCAGTTGTTTCATCTGTAATTCAATTATAACTATTATTATATTATTTCAGAGGATTGTAGTAATGCATGTTCCTTGTAATTAAGGTGCAAAATGTGAATTCTTGTCCATCATTATCATTATCTTTGTAACAGTAATAGGAGGAGGAAAAAGAGGAGAAGGAAGAGGAGTAAGACAAGGGGATAAATGAGTGTAGGATGTGGTGATCAGAGGAAGAATTCTAGAGATGAGAGTAGAGCTGAACCTTGAAAATGAGGTTTATATATCATATTTGGATAGTCAGAAAGGAGAAAAACAGTTATCCCAGAGGAGAGTGGCATGTTCTGGACAAATGGCACTTTAAAAATTTTGAATTATTCCAAATGGATGTGGCAGTATTCTCATTTCTCCAGGGTACATCAGAGTGCCCCAGAATCTTTTGTGTGTGTGTGTGTGTCATAACCTTTTTGTTCCTCTGACCTTAGCTGGGGAGTACTATTATTCACATGCATATATCTGTCCATAATTTCCCTCAGAGAGGCTTCTGGGAAGCACAGGAGTAAACACAACTATAACTATTTTGGAACCAACTTTGGTGCTTTTAAATGAGATAAGAGAATATGTACTCCAATACAGTTACTGAGACCTTTTGAGATTGAAGTTTGGAATAGACATGAAACTTTGGCATTTGAACCACCTTTCCCTTGGGAAAATGCAATCTTGTCTACTAAAGTTGGAACGACTAAGAGGTATGGCTTTCTGAAAGCAAATTGTTATCAAAAACACATAGTTTAGTGTGATCCAGTAACAACTCTAGTTGTCCTATAGAGAACATTTTACAGAGTACTATATATATCCATAAAACATTTTGGGACCTAATGTGGATAGAGCCCTGTGTTAAACATTGGTAAGACATAGTCCTGGCCCTACTGAAGTATGCAGTCTGGAAAGGGAATAAGGTACAAACACTGTTAACTCTTATTCATGATCTCATATAATGAAATGACTTTTCAAAAATACAGCAGCAGTAATAAAACTACATGAATTCCATAGACACAACTTGCAACTGAACAGTGTATTCATAGGATTAATGGAGGAGGTGACATTTTTATTTTCACTACAACCCTTTTAAGGTAGATTTAAGTACTATTTTCTCTGATCTATGACATATCAATGAAACATCAATGAACCACTCTAATATGTGATTTAGTCAGACAATTAAGGAGCAATAGAGGCAGGATTCAAAAAGAGATCTTTTGATTTCAAATTTCATGCTTTTTTAATACATACATACAATATATATACATATATATACACATACATATGTATACATATATACACATACTATATATATATACATACTATATGTATATATATTCAATATATAGTATGTATATATATATAGTATGTGTATATATGTATACATATGTATGTGTATATATTGAACCAGGACCATGAGTGGAGGCATATGCCTCTAATCATTGCTACTGGTGAGGCTGAGACTGGTGGATTACGCATGGTTAGTAATTTTGAGCTGCATTAAGGCTAAAGCCAATTGGTTAACTGCACTAAATCTTCTATCATGTTAGCTCCTGGGAGCAGATTGCCATAAAACTACCTAAGGAGGGGTAAAGGGCCCAATTTAGAAAAAAAAAAATGTCAAAACTTCCATGCCAATTAGCATTGTAACTTCTAGACTGGGTAAGAATGAGAGATCTAGTCTCAAAAGAATAGAAATTTAAAAAAAAATAAATTTTAACTAGGAAGGTAAGCAATGTGAAACTGTCATTGTTCATTCTTTGCTCTCAGAGAGGACCATTGAAATTAGGAGCATGATGTCTTGATTTCCAAGTGAAGTGGATTTAAGTGAGGCTGAGCTGTGCAAAATTATCACCCTCAATGTCCTCTAGAGTCTAGACCTGTGGCAAGATACAGGTCAATATAACTGATGATGAATTGTCTATGAAATTAGACAACAAAATAAAGAGTTGCACTTTATTTTTTTGCTTTTTGGAGGGGGAAGGCAGGGCAATCAGGGTTAAGTGACTTGCCCAAGGTCACATGGCTAGTAAGTATCTAAGTATCTAAGGCCAGATTTAAACTCAGGTCCTCCTGATTCCAGGGCAGGTGCTCTATTCATTACTCTATTCATTGTGCCATCTAGCCGCCCCTGAGTTGCACTTTTTTTTTGCTTTTTTGGGGGGGAGGGTGGAGCAATTGGTGTTAAGTGACTTGCCCAAGGTCATACTGATAGTAAGTATGATCAAGTATCTAAGGCAAGATTTGAACTCAGGTCCTCCTGGCTCCAGGTCCTATGCTCTATTCACTGTGCCACCTAGCCACTCCCAATCTTTTTTTTTTATTTTTTGGAGGGAAATTGGGGTTAAGTGACTTACACAAGGTCACATGGCCAGTAAGTGTTAAGTGTCTGAGGCTGGATTTTAATTCATGTCCTCCTGACTCCAGGGCCGGTGCTCTATTCACTGTGCCACCTTGTGGTGGCTATCATCACATTTTTTAATATTAATAAGAAATAAATCCATTTCTACCTCGATAATTTTAAAATGATTTTTTAATATTTAAAAATGAGAGGGTCTAGTATCTCTACTTCATTACTATTTTGTGAAAGAAAAAAATGAAGAAAGGATAAAATATACAAAAACATCCTAAACATTCTTTTCTTTTCTTTTTTTCCAAACTAATGAGGGAAATATGATGACTTAGATAGTTTACATGCATATACGGATTTAAGGTCTGTAAAGTGTTTTGCATCTATTACCTCCTTTGATCCATACATTTGATTACTTACATCATGACAATTCACCCTTTTTTCAGGAAAATTATGTGAAATAAACCTGCAGGCGACATTTCTCTTAAAAAATGTTTGTTTATAACACTTATTGACGAAGACCCATGACAACTGTTTCAAATTCAAAACACTTCAAATTGCAAATTGAAGGCATTCCTCAAAGACAGAGCTTGCCTGTTGTTTCCCAGCCTTTTCTGTGCTGCGACATAAAGATGATAAAGTGGCTGTGTATATATGACCAGGACAATGTATTTTCAATATTAAAACAAAAAGATAGTTACATTTATCCATTGTTAAAATGGACCTTCTACAAAATAGTAAACAGTTGGAAAGACAAAAGATACTGAAATACCAAGCTCTGAATTCAATTTTTCGCATCATTTCTCATTTTCTAGATAATGGAATCCAGTTCATATTCACAGTTGTTCTCAATGTTGCTCACAGACCCAGTGTTTTGTTTTTCCCTGTGCTTAATATTTCCAGAAGTGAAGGGAATGTGAATCAATTATCCATTTTATTTGATCCATGTAAACATCTGCTTTTCAGTGGTGTAATGATAGAATTCAGGGCAGCTATTTTGAATAAAGAGACCCTCTCCAATGCCCCTCATAATTTAAATGACGATAGTACTCATCTTTAGAGTAGAATCCGTATGTTCCTTCAAAATTCAGTGTAGATACAATCTCTTCCTTAAACTCTTTTTTTTTTTTTTTTGCTTTTTGGAGGGCAGTTGGGGTTAAGTAACTTGCCCAAGGTCACAGGGCTTTTTTGTTTGTGTGTGCATTAAGTGTCTGAGGCTGGATCTGAACTCAGGTCCTTCTGACTCCAGGGCCGATGCTATACTCACTGCACCACCTAGCCGCCCCAAGGGAAGATTTAAACTCTTTCTTGATTCTCCAAATTCCTAGTCATGTCTCCCTCTATATAATGGAAATGCAAATTTAAAGATCTTCCCTGCCCCTAGCTTAAGTGCACCTGGAGCCTGTGGTGGGAGGCTTGTTTTTCAGGAAAGCCCACACCTTGATACTTTGTGATTGGGCAGTGGGTCAAGGAGGTTGTTACAATCTCTGAGCCAGGAGAAGGCTATATAAACTCTGATGAGGGGCTTTGCTTTGGGGCTCACTTTTGAGAAGTGTTATGTGATTTGACCAGATGAAACTCTGGGAAGCCGTTGTTGAGAGCCCCCCGGCTTTGAAAACCCAGATGTTGATGCTTCCCTCTCTGGTAACTGTGATTTGGTATTGATATAATGGTTGGACAGTTTGGAAGCCTGTCTGTTTGATCTGTAAGTTCTGTAACTCTGAAGTTCGGGGTGCTGACCTTTTTCCCCTGAACTAGGTAATGTATGTTTGTTTGATTAAAGTAAGCTTGTTAACCCATTTTGAGTTGCTTTCCTTTTGAAAAGCAGATCTAAGAACCTGTGTTGGCAGTCACCCTGGGGATATTGGGGTGCTTGCTGCTGCACTCTACTAGTCACTTTGTATTAATTTATGTGTTTACATGCTGCACACAAAAGCAAAATGGATTAGTAGAAAGAGTCCTGGGCTTATAGTCAAGAAGACCTGTCTTAAAAACATCATAGACCCTTAAGTAACTTGTTACTTTGGGCAAGAACTCATCTTCCTCATTTGTGAAATGAGTATTACAGCTGTTATATCCTACTTACATTTTATATTACATTCTACTTCCATATGTAGCACTCATCCTGTAGGAATTTTATGGATAATTAATATAATGTATTTATTTATATATGTATACATATGCATGAATATATTATTATAATTAATAAAAATACTTTCCAAACATTAAATCACTATATAAATGTGAAAATGTTATTATATTTTATATTTTCTGGCTGTCTCCCCTACCCTACCCCTGTAAAGTGTAAGCTTCATAAAATTTGGTACTATTTCATCATTGTCTTTTTATCCCTTGCACTCAGGTCACTATGTATTATTTTTTTATTTTTATTATTAAACAAATGCTTTATTAACTTTTGGATTACATAATTCATTTGCACCAAATTTTGAGTGACAATTTTCCCCCATTTTTTCCCTACCCACCAGCTCAAATAGCAGTCCCACTAAATATCCCCTCATCCAATTTGCTCTCTCCCATATCTTTTCCCATACCCTCTTCAATTTTGCCATTAGGGCAAGGTGAATCTCTGAGCCCCAATGACTGGATATATTATGAAACATTTAATTTTAAAATTTCGAATTTCAGATCCATTCCCTTCCTCCCTTGTCAGCCATTACCTCTGGGAAGATAAGCAATTCAGTATGTGTTGTACATGTATAGCTATGCAAAACATTACCATGGTAGATATATTGTAAAAGACTGCTTATATTTCCCTCCCACCCATCTCACCTCCCACCTGGTCCATTCGCTACTTTGATCCTGGTACTTCCAACCTCCCCTCCCCACAGCATGCCCTCCCCTCCATTGTCCCTCCTCTCAACTCCCTTTCCCCTACGCAACTGCAGGGTGAGATATCCCATTTAGTATGTATGTGATTTTCTCCTTGAGCCAACTTCAATGAGAATATGATTTTTGCCTTTTTGCCTTCCTGTTCTTCCCCTCCCCTGCAACTACTTCCCTTGCCTCTTCTACATGAGATAGTTTACCCTACCCTGTCTCTCCCCATCTCCTCTTGCCACTTTCCTCTCTCACCTCTTGACTTCACCCCTTAAGAATCATCCCTTCCCATCAAATACAACTTGTGCCCTCTATCCATGTATACCTGTAAACATATGCCCATATACCCTTCTTCAGTTATTTTCATAATGAGAAAGGTTTCATCAGACACAGTTATGGTTTTTCCATGTAGGAATGTAAATAGTTCAAATTTGATAAGTTCCTTTTGATTTCTTTTCCTTGATTACCTTCTCAAGCATTTCTTGCTTCTTGTGTCTGAATGTCAAATTTTCTCTTCAACTCTTGTTTTTTCCCCAAGTATTCTTGAAAGTCCTCTGTTCCACTGAATGACCATATTTTCCCCTGAAACAAGATACTCCGTTTTGCTCGGTAGGTGACCCTTGGCTTTAATCCCAGATCTTTTGCCCTCTGGAATATCATATTCCATGCCCTTCAATCCCTCACTGTAGAAGCTGCCAGGTCCTGTGCTATTCTGATTATGTTTCCACAGTATTGAAATTGTTTCTTCCTGTCTGCTTGTAGTATTTTCTCCTTGATCTGGGAGTTCTGGAACCTGGCTATAATATTCCTAGGAGTTTTCTTTTTGGGATATCTTTCAAGAGGCAATTGGTGGGTTCTTTCAACCTCTATTTCCACCTCTCGGTCTAACACATCAGGGCAATTTTCCTTGAGAATTTCTTTAAGGATGATTTCTAGGTTCTTTATTTGATTGTGGCTTTCAGGTAGTTCATTCATTTTAAAATTATCTCTCCTGGATCTATTTTCCAGGTCAGTGGTTTTTCCTATGAGATATTTCATATTGCCTTCTATTCTTTCATTTGTTTGCATCTGTTTAACAGCATCTTGATTTCTCATAAAGTCACTAGCTTCCATTTGCTCCAGTCTAACTCTGAGGGAATGAATCTCCTCATTGAGCTTTTGAGATTCTTTTTCCATCTGGCAAATTCGGCTTTTTAAGGCATTCTTCTCCTCATTGCCTTTCTGAGCCTCTTTTGCCATTTGAGTTAGTCTATTTTTTAAGGTGTTATTTTCCTCAGTCAGGCTGTTGACTGTCATTTCATACTTTTCTTTCATCTTTATCCTTTATCTTCCCAATTTTTCCCCAACTTCTCTTATCTGCTTCTTTATTAACTTCTGTTTTACATCATTCATTTCCGCCAGATTTTGAGTTACAATCATTTTCCCCCCATTATTCCCCACCCAACCTCCGAATAGAGCCCACAAGATATCCTCTCCATCTGCCTCCCCATACCTTCTCCCACCCCCATCGACTTCCATTAGAGGAAGATGACTTTGTGTCCCAATGCCTGCAATTTACACTATAGCAAAAGAGATTAATAATAGTATTTATATATATTTGAACATTTAATGTTAACTAATTTCAGATCCATTCCTTCCTCCTTGTCACCCATTCCTCTTGGAATAAGTAATTCAGTATATGTTGTACATGTCTAGCTATGCAAAACATTATCATAGTAGATATATTGTACAAGGCTGCTAAATTCCTCCCACTCATCCCACCCCCCACCTGTCCATCCTCATGATCCTGTCCCTCTTCTATATGGGTACTCCAACCTCCCCTCACCCCAAGGATGCCCTCCCATCCATCATCCCTCCTCCATCCCCCTTCCCCCTATCCTGCTGCAGGTTGAGAATCCCATTTAGTATGTATGTCATTTTCTCCTGAACCAAATCAATGTGAATGTTTCCTTTTTAGCCTTCCTTATCTCCCTCTTGCACCCACTTCCCTTGATTTTAACATGTCTCTCCCCATCTCCTCTTGCCACTTTCCTCTCTCACCTCATAATTTCATCCCTTGAGTACCTCCCTTCCCAACAAATCAACCTATGCCCTCTATCCATATATAACTGTAACCATATACACACACATTCACATATGTATTCATATGACCACACACCCTTCTTCCATATTTTCATAGTGAGAAAGATATCATCATCACAGTATTGTTTTCCATATAGGAATGTAAATAGTTCAACTTTGATAAGTTCCTTTTGATTTCTTTTCCTGATTACCTTCTCAGGCACTTTCTTTTGTTGGATTCAAATTTTCTATTCAATCTGTTTTCCTCAAGAATGCTTGAAAGTCCTCTATTCCACTGAATGACCATATTTTCCCTGAAACAAAATACTCAGTTTTGCTGGGTAGGTGACCCTTGGGTTCATTCCCAGTTCTTCCCTCTGAAATCAATTCCATGCCCTTCACCCTCAGTGTAGAAGCTGCCAGGTCCTGGGCTATTCTGATTGTGTTTCCACATATTAAATTGTTCTTCCTGTGCTTGATATTCCCACACAAAACCAAACACCAACCCACCCCACAAAACACAACCAAACAAACACCCACACCAACCAAAAAACCCCACACCACACCCAAAACACACCCAACCACCAACAACACCAAAACAACCCACCCACAACAAAAAACCCCAAACAACCCACAAACACAACACCCCCACCCCCCCCCAAACAAACCACACACCCCACAACCCCACCCCACCCAACCCACCCAAAAACCCAACCCACAACCCCACCCCCACACCACCCACACCCCCCACCCCCAAAAAACACACCCCCCACCACAACACCCCACACACAACCAAAAACCCCAACAACCCCCAAAAACCCACCCACACCCACCCAACACAACCAACCAAAACAAACAACCCCCCAAACACCACCCCCACAACACCAAACCCCAAAACACACACCCCTCAGCAGCTTCCAGCCCCCAGGGAGGGAGCTGACGCATTCCCCAAATACAGGTCCCAAAGTCCATAGGACACTAACCTCTTACTTTGTCCTAGGCAAGTCTATGTTGATAATTCTGGGGTCTCCACAGTTCCTGGTGTTCTGGGGTTCCTCCAGCCGGCTGCTGGCCCTGCCGCCCCGGGGCTAAAACCTCGGCTCACGTGGACCTGGGCTCGGCTAGGCTCCTGCGCTCTGCGCGCTGCCGGCTCCCAGACCACTGCGCTGGTCCTTCCTGCAGGGTGCTGGGCTGTCCTCAGCGGGAGGTTAGCTTCTCTGTGTCGTTCTGTGGGTGCTGGGGCTCCAGAAGTTTTTCAGAGTCCTTTTTTACATAGTTTGTGGAGAATCTGGGGGCAGAGAGGCTTGGAGGAGCTGTTTCTAC
Source organism: Gymnobelideus leadbeateri (assembly GCA_011680675.1). Lineage (NCBI taxonomy): Eukaryota > Metazoa > Chordata > Mammalia > Diprotodontia > Petauridae > Gymnobelideus > Gymnobelideus leadbeateri. The sequence goes on from WOXC01004348.1 coordinate 327,004, forward strand.
TCCGCCATCTTGGCTCCGCCCCTCTTATCTGCTTCTTAAGGTCCTCTATGGCCTGTAGCCAGCTTGTATTTTCATTTAGGGCTTTTGGTGCAGGAGTTCTGACTTCCCAGTCCTCCTCCATGCTTTGATCCTCTTTCCCCTAAAATAGGAGTCCAATGTTGAATTTTTCTGTTTATTTTGTTTCTTTTGCCTAGGCATGTTGCCACTTAATTACTTGATTTTGGGGTTTGTTGCCACAGTAGGACTCTGCCACCAGACAGGAGAGCTTCCATCCCAAACGTGGGGTCTTCACAACTTCTGCAAATTGGGTGGCCTCTGTAAAGCTTCCACCTGCTCTGGCAAATTGGATACCCACCCCAAACTTCCTCCCCAGACCACAATCCAGATCCAGGCAGTTTAAAGCAGGAGTGATTAACCCCCAGACTGATTGCTGGATCTCCCTACAGTTTGCAGACCATGAGCTAGCGCTGCCACTGATGCTGCAAAATGGCTTCTATGCCACATTTCTTCAGCAGCTTTTTGCCCCCAGGGGAGGAAGCCGACATGTTTCCCAAGTACTGGTCCCAAAGTCCATAGGGCCCTAACCTCTCACTTTGTCCTAGGCATATCCGTGCTGATAATTCTGGAATCGCCACCGCTTCTGGTGTTCTGGGGTCCCTCCAGCTGGCTGCTGGCCTGGCCACCCTGGGGCTAAAACCGAGGCTCATGTGGGCCTGGGCTCGGTTCCCAGAGTGCTGTGCTGTGGCTCCCAGCATGCTGTACTGCCCACTCTCAGAGTGCTGTGCTGGCTGCTCCCTGCAAGGCTGCTGGGCTGTCCTCAGCAGGAGGTTTGCTTCTCTGTGTTGTTCTTTGGGTGCTGGGGCTCCAGAAGTGTTCAGATTCCTCTTTCACATTGTTTGGAGGTGGTGTGGGGCAGAGCACTTTGAAAGTGCTATTTCTACTCCGCCATCTTGGCTCTGCCTCACAGTCTGTATGTATTCTATGTAGCAGGTGTTTAATAGAATTGATTCAGATTGATGATTATGTTAATATAGGTACTGTCTTTGCACTTGTAGAATATAACCTTTCTATACCACATTTGTTTACATGGTTATTGTCCATGGCTTTATAAAAGCTCTAAAGAGGATTTGCCTAAAGCTCTGGAAAGATATCTTTATGTATTGCCATGGTTCACTTTCTCATATACATTTCGGATTTAGAGTTATCAAGGACCTTGGAAATTATGTAGTCCAAAAAACTTGCCCAAAACTTAAGAATGTCATAGCTAGAATCATGATTCCAAATCTAGCTTATCTTTCCACTGTGTCACACATCACTTTACAAATACTTGGAGGAAATAAAGGTTGAGAAAGATAAAACCACTCTGCTAAGGCCACACTGATGGGAAGTGGTAAAGTCAAGATTCAATTCCAAATATTCTTGCTCTTAAGTCCAGGGCTCTTTCTACCATGTGAATCACTTCAGAATCTAGCTTTGACTTAGAGCAATTAGTTTGAGAGGTACCAGTAAGAGGACTCTTTGGGCCATATTGTCGATGGCCAAGAAAGGCTCACTTATATAAATTGGAAAGCATTGATATATGGCATGAGAAGGAATATTGAATATCATAGAATGGTAGGTGCAGCCTAAAAGTAGGCATTGGGTGGGAGTCAAGCCAAAAAGAGATATATTTTATAAGTGTTCACATAATATTATAACGTGTCACTGCTGCTATTGTTACTTTATTAATTTAGGAAGCATCAGGCTAGCAACATCCAAGAGGAATGACAAAAGAAGACAATGACTCTACCTTGGATGTTGGGGTTTAGGGCAAAATCCATATCACTAAAGTGTGTGAGGCAGAATCCAAACAAGGTCTTCCTAACTTTAAGTCAATTGTTGTTTCCACTATGTCACCTAGTTGCCTCAAATAAAATAGTGTAAATCTCAAATTGTTACATGATCATGACTCATCATCACCATCATTATAGTTATCATTATTATTATTATTAGCATAAAGTAAGGAGTTGGTGAGACATTCAATAAACATTAAATAAATGCCTCTTACTTGTGGTCACAACAGAATATTCCAATTGCCAGGAACTAGATATTCAGTTAGACTCAAGGGACAAGAATTAGCAAAACATTTACTCAATACTAAGTTACATGATGCTTGACTCAGTGGGTTCTTATATACTCTTTGATTATGGGACAAATTCTTTTAACACTCTGTAACAGTGATAAAATTATAGGCATAGAATTAGTGTCCCATGTTATGGGTAATAGAATAATTTTGAAGACAGGGATTCAAGTAGGCCTAATATTCAAGGTGAAAGCCTGCTTTATGATGGTCATTTGAAAAATCAGTAATATATAGCCTAGAGAAATCATAGGGGGACATGATAGAATTCTTCAAATATCAGAAACACCATATAAAATTGTTAAATCAATCCAGAAGAAAGAACAAACCATAAGGAAAAAGAGTAGCATTTTTCCATTCAGTGCAAGCAAACATTTCATAAAATTGATTGCTATAAAAAAGTTGATTTTGTTACTTCAGTAGTTAGTCGATTTCATAACACTAGAGGTCTTTAAAAAAATCTAGATGACCTTTGAGGGGAAAATTGTAAAGAGGAGTGTTCTTCTGATCCTTGCCAGACAAGATGATTTCTATGTCCACTTCTGGGATTCTGAGATTCTATGATGATGGGCTATGTTTTCTTTAACTTGTACAAAATCTGAACAGGACCTTAATTTTATTTTCATGTCATTTAAAACCTTTGTCCACACCATTGTCACCATGATAAGCTAGATGGAGAAAAGGGTTCAAAAATATTATTTTGTCTATGCACTTCTGTCTTGTGTATATATGTACATGATTTCTTTCAACAGAGAGGGCATCTGAGAAATTGCCAGTGGTGCCTGTTTGATCTGGTAACTGCCTTGTGGTTTCATTGACCCCTATTGTCAGTCTATATCCCTTCAATATAAGAGTCTCCATTTTCACCTATCTTTTTTTTAAAAGCAATTGGGGTTAACTAACTTGCTCAAGGCTACACAGCCAGTCATTATTTTATGTGTGGTTGCTCATTTTCTGAGGCCGGAACTGATCCTGGGTCCTCTTGACTCTGGGGCCAGCGCACTTACTAATTGTGCCACCTAGCCACCCCACGCTATCTAACTTTTACTCCACGGGCACACACAAGCATGCAAACACACACACACACACACACTTGTTGCCATTTTTTTTAATTCCTTTGCTCCAACCTGTGTACTTCTGAATGAAGCTACATGAAGTCATGTTACCATAATGATTGGGTCTACTAAAAATTATAATTATATTACTTTACAGAGGTCACCTGAATTAATGCAATTCTTTTGCTTCTCCCTGACTGATTATCTATAACATTCTCACAGTACTCTTTAAACTGTGGGTTGCAATCCCATATGGAGTCACAAAAAAATTATAAACAGTAAAAAGTTTCTGAACATAAAACAACCAAAAAAAATTCCAAATCAAACACGTAATGAAACTGAGATATTTCTGGTAGCCTTTGGCCATCTCACATCTTATAACTTCACTGAAGCCTTGGTTCTGAACAAAAAGTATGAACACTTTACACTGCAAATGCTGTCATGCCAGGCAATGCCAATGAATGCTGCTAAAATGTGGGTATGGGTTTAAGAAACCCAGCTCTACAACATCTCGAAAAACCTCTCATCAAATCTCATATGCCACTCACTCCCTGACCCTCTGAGTTGAGAATCTAACCTCATGCTTTCATAGAAAAAATAACGGACATTTGTTATGGTCTCACTATTTTACATATCTCATTATCCCATAACATTTTTCTTTCCCTCTCCATTCTGTCCTATTTTATTCCAGTTTTTTAATGATAAGGCAGTTATTCTCTTTGTGAAGACCAAATCCTCCACATGTGCCCTTGATCCCATCCCTTCCATCAAATTGCCCCCTTAATAATCACCACCCTCAGGCTTCCTGTCTCATCCTTCAACTTACACTGCACTTTTCAAAGTAACCAATAATTTATTAATTGATAAATATGATGATCTTAGCTTTATCCTTCTTAAAGTTTCTGAATCATTTGACACTGTTGGATACCTTTTTTTTCTGAATACTGTCTTTTGACATACCTGTGATTTTTTTTCTTCTATTTCTTCTATTTCTATATTTGATGAAGCTCATCCCTATCACATATCCCAACTGTGGTTGCATGTGTGCCTATCACAATTCTGGTTGTCTGTGTGCCCCAAGGTTTTCCTTTAGCCTCCCTTTTTCTCTATTCTATCTCACCTGGTTAACTCATTTGTTCCTATAAATTTAATCACCATCTCTATTTATATAATTCCTAGTTTTATAGATTCAACTCCCTAGTCTTCTCTTGATTTCTCACCTCATCAAGGTGTCTTATATATACTGAGCTGAATATATCAGAGGTATCTCAAACTCAAAGTCCAAAATGTAAACAGTCCTTGTTATATTTTCCCCTCCAATTTCTTATTTATTCTGTCAAGGGCACTGCCATTCTTCCAGGCACCTGATTTAAAAGCCTATTCTCAAACTCTTGATTTTATTCATTTCATATACTTATTTGGTGGACAAATCCTGTCATTTGTACTTCTCCATTTTTCTTATATCTCTCTTTATCTTTCTAACCACACAGCTAGGACTCTAGATCATGTCTTCATCATCTCTCAGTTGGTCTATTGCATTCATATCTTAATTTAACCCCTTGCACCAACCCCAATCCAATCCATAATTTATACATATGCCAAAATAAATTTCAGAAAGTGTCAGTACTCTAATAAACTCTAGTGATTCCATACTGCTTCTATGGTCAAATAAAAACTCTTCTGTTTCTCATTTTAAGACTTTCACGATCTGCCTTAAACCTACATCGTCAGGCTTAATGCACATTTTCCTTTAATCTATTCCTTGGACTACTCAAATAGACATTCTTGCTATTTCTTACATGCTATGAACTGCTTCCCATCTCTATTCCTTAGAAATAAAGAAATAGTTATTCCCTGTATTTAGAATACATTACCTCTTCATCTGTCCTTCTCAGAATTCCCAGTTTTCCTTCAGTTTCCTTCTCAAGCAGCACTTTCTAGGTCAGACCTTTCTTGATTCTACCACAGCTTCTAGTGATTTCCCTTGACATAAATCACTTTGTTTCTATTTTGTATACCTCTATGTATGTACTTATTGTTTCTTATGAGAGAATGTAAAGATTTTATTTTCATGATCAGGTCTATTATCTTTTTGCCTTTGGATGCTAAGTTCCTAGCACAGAGTCAGTGTTCAATAAGTGCTTGATGATTGTGTGATATACATGTATAATTGTACATATATAGGAATATGTATTTTCATGGTTGATAATATTTTAAATGTGTATCTGTGTGTTTTATCTTTCAGAGAAATCTTAATTCAGAGGTTTGTTATATACTTGTGAGAATATGGGGCTTTCCTTCAAATATACAGAGGGACGAGAATGTGAAGAAAATATACAGACATCTATACATTACCAATACTATGGATTTTTTACTTTTAAAACCTTTATTCAAAATCACATTATTTTTTGTTTATTTTTCCTTTTATTATAAAAATAGTAATCAACATATTTAGAAAAAAATTATTCATTCATGAGTCACTTGACATTTTCTAAAAATACATTTATGCTGAAATTAGTGTCATTATTTTAAAATGAGCAATTAATATCTAAAGCTTTGACATATAAGTAATTAATATCTAATCATGATTCACTCAAGAATTTCTTAAAATATATAACCTATTGAATAATTCACATGGCTAAATTAGCATCACCATCTTCATTATCAATAAAAATCCATATCCATTTTCTACTAGAAAGACAAAGTGGATGAAAAGAACCTATTGTCTTGTATGTCATGTGACCAGAGAAGCTGCACTACAAGTTAGTCAATCATATTAACCATCTTAAATGCTACTAGTTTGCAAAGAAGTGGTTTCAGAGTTAAATAAGAAGAGGAAAGCAATCTGCATCTCATATAGTATGAGAAACTTTTGAGATTTCATGCACTTGTACATACATATGTATCTGTAATCTATAGATATAGTTGTAATGTGCATATATGTGTATGTAATGTGTGTATATAATGTGTATAATATATTGTCATATTATGTATTATATGGAAATGGTTGAAAGAGTATGTTTTATTACTTTATTAATATTTATTTTATATACTATTCATTATGATAATTACTATATCTATGTCTGTTAATTATGGAAAATTATAATTTTGGGCTCATCAAATTGTGGTATTCGTTGGGTCAAACAATGACTCCTATGAAGTGGTCAGATTATTTGAATTCACAGTTTATTTTCTAAGGGCTGGAACCAGTTACCATTTTACATAAACAAAACTTCAAATAGTCCAAATTTTATTATACTTGACAGCTTCATGGGATTCATTGTTCATGTTAGGCTATAACTGAGTTCAAAGTGTCCTCAAAGGCTTTCTAATCTGGCCACCTTACTTTAAAGAAAAGAAAAAATGTGTCCCCAGGGAGATTTGTGTTAGGCAGAAGAGTGACAAGTGGACAGGCTACAATTGATTCTTTGGTCTTTCCTCTCTAAAATCAATATGCCTTCTACTATACTACGAAAGAATCAAAATTCCAAACACCCCAAAGCAATGGAAAGATGGACAGGGAACGAAAGAATAAAGCTACATACTTGCAACAATGAGGTAAACACATAAGTGCACACACACACAGGCACACACGTACAAACAGAAAACAAGTTGTATAAAAGACATTTTGGGAGTCAGGTATGATCACAAAAATGAAATGGTATAGTCATTTATCAAGAATGATGAAACAGCAGATGGAGAGTCTGAGTGCTACTTTGATATATATGGTATCGGAAAAGAATCAGAAGGTATCTTTCTTCTATGTAGAAATTATGAAAGGCAGGTACAAAATTCTCTTAAGAGGAAAAGTCATGGAAAGGTCGTATTTTAGAGGCTTCAATTTTAATATCGCCTTTGACATTTTCTAGTTTTGTGACTATAAGAAAAAATCACTTTAGCTTTCTGAACCTCGGTTTTCTTCGTTCTACAAGAGTCTTTAATGTATTTTCTAAGCCTTAAAATACTTTATAAATACTAGTTGTTAACTCCCTCGTTGTTTTTGTTGCTAAAGTGTTGGAGAAAGCATAATTCCTGAAGAAATTAGGGATCCAGTCAAACAGTCAGCTAGTCAACAGGCATTTATTGAGTGCTTACTATGTTTCATTCCCTGTTCTAAGCATTGAAGTTACAAAGAGAGAAGTGAGACACTTCTTGTTTCAAAAGTTTACATTTTACAATGGAAGTTAGACAGACAGACAGATAGACAGATAGATTGATTGATTGAAAAAATCAATAGATGTATATGGATATAGATCTATAGCTTTTCATAGACATACATCTATGAAGTTAAAAAATGGATGGATAGATTGACATAGGTCAATAGAGAAGGAGAGAGAGAGAGAGAGAGAGAGAGAGAGAGAGAGAGAGAGAGAGAGAGAGAGAGAGGAGAGAGAGAGAAAGAGAGAGAGAGCACTGTAGTGACTTTTTTTTTTTTTGCTTTTATTTTTTGGAGGGGGGAAGGCAGGGCAATTGGGTTTCAGTGACTTGCCTAAGGTCACATGGCTAGTTTTTGTGTTGTGTCTGAGGTTGGATTTGAACTCAGGTCCTCCTGACTCCATGGATAGTGCTTTATTCTCTGCGCCACCTAGGTGCCCCTGTTTCACTTCTTTAGGCCTCAGTTTCCCCAACTATGATTTATGGATATGAATTCTTTTTAACATATATCGTGGGTTCTTATTACAGTAATATAATGTTAAGTGCTTTGTAAGTATAAAACACCATAGGAATATGAGAAGTTATTATTAATAATAATGTGATATATAAATAAAGCATTACTAATTCATAAACTTACATCTGGGAAGAATATTAAGATTATTTAGTACAATTTTGTCATTTCTTAGGTTCAGAAACAGAAATCCAGGGAGGTTAAATGACTTGCCCAAGATCACATAAGTAATGACTAGTTTTGAATACATTTCCTCTAACTCCAAATCCAGTACTATTGGATTTTGATTCTGGATAAAACTTAGTTACATAGTGTTGGAGCAATTATTCTGTTAAAAGAACAGTGAATTTGGAGGCAGAAAAATCGATTTTGAATGTAGTTGGTATGTAGTCCTTTGACATTGTGCAAGTTAGTCCCAATCTCTAGGCCTCAATTTCTATATATGTAAAAGAGGGCATCAGAATGGGTGTACTCTAAAGTGCCTACTCTTCTACAATCCTTTGATCCTAAGGATTGCTAATAAGGTTGCAAAGAAACATACTGTGAATGTCTAAAAGAAAGTAGCTACCAGTTAAAGCCTACTATTTTCCTAAAGTCTCTGTTGATCATAGTCCAACAATCTCTTTCTCCTTCTAATATGTATAATTGTTTGCTCATTCCTGGACTATTGTAATAGCACTCAAATTGGTATACCTGACTCGTCTTACCTCACCTCATTTCATCCTTCATTCAGCTGCCAAATTGTTTTCCTGAAGTGAAGGATTTACTAGGTCACTCCCCCACCTGCCTCTACTCAATAAACTCCTACAGGCTCTCATTACTTCTTATATCATATAAAATCTTCTGTTTGGCATTGAATGTAATTTTAACCATGGCTTGTTCCTACCTTTCTAGCTGCCTTACACTTTATTTCCCTCTCTACTCTCTAAAATCCAATTACAGTGGATTACCTGTTCTTCCTCACACAACATTCTGTCCATCTCCTTGTTTTTACACAGGCTGCCATCCCTATTCAGAATACTCACCCCCTAATACCTTTCTCTTAGCTCCTTTTCATTGTTTAAGACTCAGCTTCAATCCCATCAGGAAAGCCTATCCCACTGTTAGTGATTTCCCCTTTGACATAACCTTTCATCTCTTCTATATATTTTTTTAGTTGAATAGTTATTTACATAGTTTTGCCTACATCAAAACCTGAGCTCATTCAGGGCAAGTTATTTTTTGTTTTATCTTTATATCTCCAGTGCTGAGTATAATGCCTGCCTCAAAGTAAATTGATTATCAAAATTAAGCTTATTAAATGCTTATTGAATGACTGTTTCCAAAAGTGAGGCTTTGGTTATTATATATTAAAGCCTTATTTTTGAGGACATTAGATTTGTCTTTCCATTTTTCTAGATTAATATTACTCGCTCTGTAATATTTCATTTTATATTATTTCATGTTTTCAAAATGATTTACATAAATCACCTTCTTTGATTCCTATAACATCCTAGTAAGTGGGTTTTACAAATAATATTATCCCCATTTCACAGATAATGAAACAGAGAGAAAAAAAAGGCAAATTACTTTTCTCAAAGAAACAGATTAAGGAAGTATATGAAAGAACTCAGCCTTAAATACAGTTGAAATCATGGATTTCATGTGATGTCAATCATTTCCAAGTCATCTTTCCATTACAAACCCCAAAGCAGGATATGTGTCTTCGTATCTTTTTCATACCTCCTAGAACAAAGATGGGATATAGAATCAATGTTTGCTGAATGCATTCTAAACAATAACTGTACCTCATAACACTGAAAAGCTTATAAGTAAAACTATTAAGGATGTTAATTCTTTCCCCGTCCTGCCTACATGTGTTTAGCGGAAGTTTCCAAACTTTACCCAAGATTTCATGAAAAATTCTGGATGAGAGTGTCAGAATGAGTTCTCCTTCTTGTACCTCACTATTGCCTAAGCACATGTGCATTTCTCTTTGTCTTGGTGTCCCAAATGGTAAAAGGGAATGACAATGAAATGGCATCAATGGGGAGCAATGGAGTGTTAAAGTCTCAAGGACCCAGAAGCAATTGTGTGATACTCCTCCTAGATTTTAACAGTTCATTCTTGTCCAAGAAAATCTTTTGTCCTCCTCCCATAATTAATTATGGATAAGAAGCACAGATATGCCCCTTTGTTATTTTTAATGAATTAATCCCTCATGATATTCCTTTGGAGGCATTATAACAAAAGACCAGGAGCTGATTGTCAAGCTCATTATTATATAGTTGGCATGAACAAACAGCTTCTCCTGGGATCCCCTTTGTCTTCTTTGTTCATGAATTCACCCTGTGGATGGGAAATATTGGAGTGGTCATACATTTCTGTACTGAATGGATAGATAAGAGGACTGAGGTCATTAAAAGAGGAACTTAGAAAAATGAACAGAAACCTTAATGGAAGTTTGACTCCTCAGTCTTCAGCCAAATGTATTGCCTTAATAGTGGAAACTTTTCAAGTAGAACTAAGGATTATATAGTTTGATGTTGAAAAGCTGGTTCAAGTAAATCAGTTAAAATGGATAAAGACAGCTTAGCTAAAAACTATAAATGGCTTTAAAATGTAGAATGTTTGAACATCGAGTATAGTCTCTCAAAGGTAGAGGGAACCTTAGACTATATATTCCTTTGATGCATCATTAAGTCATAGAATGTCCAAGCTGGAAGGGGACTTAGAAGACAGATAGTAAAATTTAGCATTTACAAAATAGGAAGGTACCTTGGAACATAGATTGTTAGAATAAAGAATATAGGAAATCAGAGAAATAATGTGCCTCAGAACACAAAATGTTAGAGTAGTAAAGTGTCCTAGAATATAAAACATTCGATTAGTAAGGTGCTTTAGCACACAGAGTCTTAGTCCAATAAGGTCCATTCGAATATCAAATGATGGAACAGAGTGTAGCATTATTGAGCAAGAAGTATTCATAGAAATTACCCAAATTTCTCATTTTTAAGATAAGGAAGCAAAAAGCAAAGATGTAAAGTTTTGTTTAAGGGCAAACAGTATCATACTGATATGTGCCTGGTGGATTTAAGATCATAGAGTCAGAGTGGGAAGAGACCTTAGAGGTCATCTGATCCAAACCCCTTAATTTACAGATGAAGAGACTGAGGTTCAGAGAGTTTGTCACTTATCCAAGATCAAATAGAGAGTAAAGAGCTGAGTCAGAATTCAAACTTAAAGACACTGACTTAAAATTCAGAGCTATATTCTCTATACTAGACTATCATGAAATCCCAGCATTGTATGGTACTTCATTGGTCAACCAGTACAGTCTGTAACTGAATTTAAAAAAAAAAAATAAAAATTTAAGAAAAAAATTTTAAATCTCCTTTTCATCATGCCTTCCATTGTCATTCAGTCTTAACTTTAAATTTTTGAGAGAAAATCCATTTATTAAAAATTCTCCTTTTCAGTATGCCTTCCATTGTCATTCTGTCTTAACTTTAATTTTTTGAGAGAAAATCCATTTATTCCCAAGCCAGCTCATTTCACTTGTAGATAATTATAATTTTAGTAATGATTTGGAGAACGGCCTTCCCCTACCTTCTATATAGTTCCAATTGATATGTTTCCAATTCCTCAAAACTACGCATACACTAACTTGTAAAGACAACATCTTGTGCCTCAGATTTCTCCCAGCAGGAAATCACAGATACACACATATGCATGCATATTCACACATATGTCCATGTGTATTTATCTACCTCTCTCTCTATCCATATATCTATCTGCATGTATATGTGTATGTTCTAAGAATTTACCCGTTAAGTCACATGCCATTATAATACTTTCAGACTCTTTTTTCTTTATAAAAATATGAGACAACTTTCTTTTTCTTCTCCAGTCTTCCAAACTCCTGTCCTTTGCTTGGTTTTTTTTTTTCTTTCATAGACTCCTAACGATGGTTCAGTAATTGCATTGGTTAGTGGATGTTTTTTTTGGCGGGGTGGGGGCATCCTTCATTATCTTATACTTATCAAGTGTGAGATACTATGATAAAGTGTCTAATAAAGAACAAAAACAAATCAACTTTTGTTTTTAAGGCCCTTTCACTCATTGTTTATTACCTCATTTGTGTAAAATACATTTGTTCTAATATCATTGATTTGGACATTTTCAAAGGAAAACTCACCTAGGCAAAATTTTAAAGAGGCAGGGCAATCAGCCTATCTAGAACTACTCTATTCCTGACATTTTCTAAGTTGTAGTAGTCCAGTTTTCAGGTTTTTTTTTTACATCATGGACACAGTTTTGATGTCTCCCAGGGAGTTCCAAAATATAAATGTTTGTCCACACTAGCTTCTAGCCTCAGTTATGTCCTCTTCAATTCCCCCAAAGAGTCCTTACTGAGTTGGCTGCAGCTACTGCCTAATTTGAGAAATCTAATGTGGATGATGAAGACAGAGAGAAAGAGAATAGAATGTAGTACTTTATAGACCTCCTTAGATAAGTTAGCTCTAAATTTTCTTATCTATTTACTTGCAATAGCCCATTCTTCCCAAGTCAATTAAATGTTCCTGTGCTAGTGATACTGGAAGATGGGGTTCTATGTCTCTGCCTCAAAGTGAGAATAAAGTATTCTCCATGGTGAAACTAAACTGTTGGCAGAGAAGAAAAGGGAGTAAAAGAGGCAGGCTGAATTAAACAAAAATTTATTAATCACTTCAGATTACTAAGTATTGTACTGCTTAATAGGGATAAAAAGACAAAAATAAAATATGCTGTGTGCTCAATTAGTTTGAATAGTGAAAGAACATGAATAGTTTTTTTTTCTTTTTTAAATTTATTTTTAGTTTTCAACATGCATTTTCACAAGATGATGAGTTACAAATTTTTCTCCTTGTCTTCCCCCTACCCCCACCCCAAAATACTGAGCCTGCTGAACATCCTTTCCCCCAATCTGTTCTCTTGTATGTTCCCCCATCCCCTTCCCTAACTTTCTAGTAGGGCAAGATGGGTTTCTGTACCCCAGGGGCTGTATATCTTATATCCCCATTGCATGTTAAAAAACAATTTTTCTAACATTTGTTTTTAAAACTTGTAAGTTCCAGATTTTTTTCCCTTCTTCTCGCCTAAGTCACCCCCACTGGGAGAATAAGCAATTCAATATAGGTTTGTACATATGTAGTTACAGAAAACATTTCCATAGTAGTTGTATTATGAGAGATGAACTACATTACCCTCTATCCTATCCTGCCCTGCACCAATTCTATTTTCTCCTTTGACCCTCTTGCTTTTCAAAAGTGTTTTGCTTCTTTGTTTCCTTCTCCTTCATCTTCTCTTCCTTCAATCCCTCCTCTTATCCCCTTCCCCTCTATTTTCCCGTAGGGTCAAATACCCAATTGAGTGTGTATGTTATTCCCTCCTTAAGCCAAATTCAATGACAGTAAGGTTGTCCCATTCCCTTTCACTTCCCTGCTCTTCCTCTCCATTGTAACAATTTTCTCTTTCCTCTTTTATATGAGATAATTTATACTAATGTATCTCTCCCTTTCTCCTCCCAATCAAATCATCTCTCACCTCTTAATTTTATTTTTTAGGTATCATCCCTTCATATTCAACTTATCCTGCACACTCTATCTATGTATACATGTACATACATATGTACACACTCAAATATATACATATTTATACATACATAAACCCTCCCATATATACATATATGTGTTATACGTATATACATTTATGTTCCCTTCAACTCTCCTCATACTGAGAAAAGTTTCATAAGTTATAATTATCAATTTTCCATGAGGCATGTAAACAGTTCAAATTTGATAAGTTTAAGTTCCTTTTGATTTCTTTTCCCTGTTTATCTTCTCTTGCTTCTTGTATTTGAATGTCAAATTTTGCATTCAACTCTGGTTTTTTCATCAAGAATGCTTGAAAGTCCTCCATTTCATTGAATGATCATATTTTCCCCAGAAGCATTATACTGTTTTGCTGTGTAGGTGATTCTTGGTTTTAATCCTAGCTTCTTTGACCTCTGGAATATCAAATCCTAAGCCCTTCAGTCCCTTAATGTAGAAGGTGCTAGGTATTGTGTTACCCTGATTGTGTTTCTACAATGTTCAAATTGTTTCTTTCTCACTGCTTGCAATATTTTCTCCTTGTCCTTGGAACTCTGGAATTTGATTATAATATTCCTAGGAATTTTCTTTTGGGGATCTTTTTTCAGAGGTGATCAATGAATTCTTTCAATTTCCATTTTGCCCCCTGGTTTTGGAATATTAGGGAAATATTGCTTGATAATTGTAGCAGCAAGCACCCCAGGATCCCCAGAGTGGCTGCCAACACAGGTTCTTAGATCTGCTTTTGTAAAGGAAAGCAACTCAAAAATCAGTTAACAAGCTCACTTTAATCAATCAAACATATATCATAGATCATTTACCTAGTTCAGGGGGAAAAGGTCAGCACCCCGAACTTCAGAGTATATAGACAGATCAAACAGATAGGCTTCCAAACTGTCCAACCATTAAGAATACCAAATCACAGTTACCATAGAGGGAAGCATCAACATCTGGGTTTTCAAAGCCGGAGGGCTCTCAATGGCCCCCCAGAGTCTCATCTAGTCAAATCACAAAACACTTCTCAAAGTGAGCCCCAAAGCAAAGTCTACCATCAGGGTTTATATAGCCTTCCCCTGGGTCAGAGAATGTAACCACCCTCTTGACCCACTGCCCAATCACAGAGCATCAAGGTGTGGGCTTTCCTGAAAAACAAGCCTCCCACCACAGGCTCGAGGTACACTTAAGCTAGGGTCAGGGAAGATCTTTAAATTTGCATTTCCAATACAATAATTTTTTTTGCTTTTTTTTAAACAAATGCTTTATTAATTTCTGTTTTATAACACTCATTTCCACCAGATTTTTGAGTTACAATCATTTTCCCCCATTATTCCCCTACCCAACCTCCCAGAATAGCAGTCCCACAAGATATCGCTTCCTCCAATCTGCTCTCTCCTATACCTTCTCCCATACCCCCTTCGACTTTTCCTTTAGAGGAAGGTGAATCTTTGTGTCCCAATGCCTGCACATCTTATCTCCCAATTATAAGCAAAAGAGTATTAATAATAGTATTTATATATATTTGAAACATTTAATCTTAAGACCTCGAATTTCAGATCCATTTCCTTCCTCCCTTGTCACTCATTCCCTCTGGGGAGATAAGAAATTCAGTATATGTTGTACATGTCTAGCTATGCAAAACATTATCATAGTAGATATATTGTACAAGGCTGCTTATAATTCCCTCCCACTCATCCCACCCCCCACCTGGTCCATTCCCTACATGATCCTGTCCCTCTTCTATAGTGGGTACTTCCAACCTCCCCTCCCCCCAAGGATGCCCTCCCATCCATCATCCCTCCTCTCATCCCCCTTCCCCTATTCTGCTGCAGGTTGAGATATCCCATTTAGTATGTATGTCATTCTCTCCCTGAACCAAATTCAATGAGAATGTGGATTTGCCTTTTTTTTCCTTCCTATTCTCCCCCTCCCTTGCAACCACTTCCCCTTGCTTCTTCTACATGAGATAGTTTACCCTACCCTGTCTTTCCCCATCTCCTCTTGCCACTTTCCTCTCTCACCTCATAATTTCATCCCTTGAGTATTCTCCCTTCCCAACAAATTCAACCTATGCCCTCTATCTATATATACACACATTCACATACGTATTCATTATGACCACACAACCTTCTTCCATTATTTTCATAGTGAGAAAGATACCATCACTCACAGTTATTGTTTTTCCATATAGGAATGTAAATAGTTCAACTTTGATAAGTTCCTTTTGATTTCTTTTCCCTGATTACCTTCTCAGGCATCTCTTGCTTCCTGTGTCTGGATGTCAAATTTTCTATTCAATTCTGGTTTTTTCCTCAAGAATGCTTGAAAGTCCTCTATTCCACTGAATGACCATATTTTCCCCTGAAACAAAATACTCAGTTTTGCTGGGTAGGTGACCCTTGGGTTCATTCCCAGTTCTTTTGCCCTCTGGAATATCATATTCCATGCCCTTCGATCCTCAGTGTAGAAGCTGCCAGGTCCTGGGCTATTCTGATTGTGTTTCCACAATATTGAAATTGTTTCTTCCTGGCTGCTTGTAGTATTTTCTCCTTGATCTGGGGATTCTGGAACCTGGCTATAATATTCCTGGGAGTTTTCTTTTTGGGATCTTTTTCAGGAGGTGATCTGTGGATTCTTTCAACCTCATTTTGCCCTCTGGATCTAAAACATCAGGGCAGTTTTCCTTGAGAATTTCTTGAAGGGTGATTTCTAGGTTCTTTCCTTGATCATGGCTTTCAGGTAGTCCAATAATTTTTAAATTGTCTCTCCTGGTCTATTTTCCAGGTCAGTGGTTTTTCCCATGAGATATTTCACATTGCCTTCTAATCTTTCGTTTGTTTGGATCTGCTTAACAGCATCTTGATTTCTCATGAAGTCATTAGCTTCCATTTGCTCCAGTCTAACTCTGAAGGAATGAATCTCCTCAGTGAACTTTTGAGATTCTTTTTCCATTTGGCAAATTCGACTTGTTAAGGCATTCTACTCCTCATTGCCCTTTTGGGCCTCCTTTGCCATTTGAGTTAGTCTATTTTTTAAGGTCTTGTTTTCTTCAGTCAGGCTATTGACACTCATTTCATACTTTTCCTGCATCCTTCTCATTTCTCTTTCCAATTTTTCCTCCACTTCTCTTATTTGATTTTTAAAGCCCTTCTTAAGGTCCTCTATGGCCTGCAACCTGCTCATGTTTTCCCCTGGGGCTTTTGGAGCAGGACTTCTGACCTCACAGTCCTTTTCCTGCTCTATGACCCCAAAATAGGAGTCTAGGGTTGCATTTTTCTATTTCCTTTGCCTTGGCATGTTGCCACTTGATTACCTGACTTTTGGGCTTGTTGCTACACTATGGCTTTAAGGCCAGCTAGAGGAATTTTCATCCCGAACGTGTCGGGGGCAACTTCTGTTTCTGGCAAGCTGTAAACCCACCCACGACTTCCACCCTATATCCCAATCCAGATCCAGGGAGGTTAAAGCAAGAGCGATTACCCCCCCAAGACTGATGGCTGGATCTCCCTACAATTAATTGCAGGCTGGGAACTGGACCTGCCTCTGAAAATTACAAAATGGCGTGTCTCCTCAGTGCCTTCTAGCCCCCAGGGGAGGGAGCCGACGCATTCCCCCAAATACAGGTCCCAAAGTCCATAGGACACTAACCTCTTACTTTGTCATAGGCATGTCTATGTTGATAATTCTGGAGTCGCCACGGCTGCTGGTGTTCTGGGGTTCCTCCAGCCTGCTGCTGGCCCTGCCGCCCTGGGGCTAAAACCTCGGCTCATGCGGACCTGGGCTCCACTCTGTTCTGCTTCCTGTGCTCTGCGAGTTGCGTGCTGCTGGCTCCCAGACTGCTGAGCTAGTCCTTCCTGCAGGGCTGCTGGGCTGTCCTCAGCGGGAGGTTAGCTTCTCTGTGTCGTTCTGTGGGTGCTGGGGCTCCAGAAGTTGTTCACAGTCCCCTTTTACATAGTTTGTGGGGAATCTGGGGGCAGAGTGGCTTGGATGAGCTGTTTCTACTCCGCCATCTTGGCTCCATCCCCCCCTTTTTTTTTATACAATAATTTCTTAGAAAATATTGTCTAGGCTCTTGTTTTGATCATGGCTTTCATGTTGTCCAATAATTTTTAAATTATGTCTCCTAGATCTATTTTCCAGGTCAGTGGATTTTCCAATGAGATATTTCACATTGCCTTCAATTTTTTTCATTTGTTTAGATCTGTTTTATAGTATCTTGATTTATCATAAAGTCATTAGCTTCTATTTGCTCCAATCTAATTTTGAAGGAATTATTATCTTCAGTGAGTTTTTGAAATTCCATTTCGTTCTAACAAATTTGGCTTGTTAAAGAATTCTTCTCCTCGATGGCTTTTTGGCCCTCTTTTGCCATTTGAGTTAGTCTATTTTTCAAGGTGTTATTTTCTTCAGTATTTTTGGGTCTCCTTTAGGAGGCTGTTGGCTTGCTTTTTGTGATTTTCTTTCATCGTTCTCATTTCTCTTCCCAATTTTTCTTATACTTCTCTTACTTGATTTTCGAAATCCTTCTTGAGCTACTCCTTGGACTGTAATCAGTTCATATTTTTCTTGGAAGCTTTTGATGCAGGATTTCTGACTTCACTGGCTTCCTCCCATTCCATGCTTTGATCCCTTTTGTCCCCAAAAAAGATCTGGTTGCATTTCATCTGCTTGCTCATCTTGCCAGTCAATTATTTGACTTTGAGCTCTTTGCCACAGTACAACTTTGTTTACAAAATGGATAGAGCTTTGTCCCAAATCATTGAGGTTTTCACAGCTGCCAGAGTTATTAAGAGGGTGTCCTGTCTACAGCCCCCATAAACTCTGGTACACTGGTCACTTGCCCCAAGACCACCACCCAAGATCATGATCCAGATCAAGCAGGTCAAGGCAAGAGTGATTACATTCTGAATGGTCACTTGGTCCCTCTACAGTCTGTAGTCTGGGAGCTCCTGAGGCATCCATGTGGCAGGAGCTGCAGCCTCTTCACTTCCACCACTTCTCTTCCTAGGGGAAGGGGCCAAACCATGCTCATCATTTCAACAGAGATCCTCACTGACCTTTTACTTTGTCTTTGGCATTTATGGGTTGAGGAGTCTGGAAACTGCCAGAACTACTGGTAATTAACTCTCCTGAAGTCTGCTTGGACTGCACCAGTTTGGGACTTCCCTGGGGCCAGAACTGCATGGCTCCCTCAGTGCTGTGCTGGGCTCCCAGCCCAGTGCAATAGACCCTTCCTGTTGGCCTACCAGGTTACCTTCATCAGGAGATTTGTTTCTCTCTTGCTTTGTGGTTTCTGTAGCTCTAAAATTAGTTTAACATAATTTTTTACATATATTGGAAGTGATTGGAGCCAGAGCTCATGTAAAGTGCATGCCTCCACTCTGCCATCTTGGCTCTGCTCCCTAATAGTGGTTTTTCAAACAAAGAAATTAAAACCATCATCAACCTATGAAAAATTCACTGAGCAACTTATACCAAAAGAAATATAAATCCAAACAAATATATATATATATATATATATATATATGTATTACATAATGGTCAGATTGCAAAAGATGACAAAACTTCAAAATAGTAATTATTGGAGTCAGGGGTGTATTGTAGGAAGACACATTAGTTTGTACTATGGGTAGAGCTGTGAATTGGTTCCACCTTTCTGGAAAATAATTTGGAATTATAATCAAAAGGTCACTGAATTGTACAGATTGACTTAGCAATACTACTTTTGGGCATGAATACCAAGGAGAACAGGGAAAGAAGGAAAATACTTATATATTCAAGTATATTTATAGCAGCAATTTTTGTTATAGCAAAAATTCAGAAAAAAAATCAGGTTCCTATTAGTTAAAGAATGGATGAATAAATTGTGGTCCATGAATAAAGTGGTATTTTGTTGTAACTCAAGAAATAAGGAAATGCTGTGTTGGGGATAAGTTAGAAGTCTCTCTAATATGATTAGGAGTGAAACAAGTATGGCCATTATCACCATTATTATACAGTATTGTACTAGAAAGGCTAGCTGTAGCAGTAAGAGAAGAAAAAGAAAGTGAAAGAATTAGAAAAGGACATGAGGAAAACAAAACTATCAGTTTTTGCAGATGATATGGTGATTTACTTAGAGAATCCTAGAGAATTAACTAAAAATAGTTGAAATAATTTAGAACTTTAACAGAGTCAAAGGATATAAAACAAACACATATAAATCATTAGCATTTCTACATATTATATACAAAATCCAGCAGCAAGAAATAGAAAAAAAGAAACTTCATTTAAAACAACTATAGACAACACAGCATATATGAGTCTGCCTGCTAAGACAAACCCAGTAACTATGTTAATACAGTTACAAAACCCTTCTCATGCAAATCAAGTCAAAACTAAATTATTGGAAAAATATTAATTGTTCATGGGTAGGCTGAGCCAATATAATAAAAATGACTATTTTAACTAAATCCATTTGTTTATTAATGACATATCAATCAAACTACCAAAAACTTTTATAGAGCTAGAAAAATGATAATAAAAATTCATCTGGAAGAATAAAAACCATCAAAACAATCAAGGAAAAAAATGTGAAGGAAGGTACCTTAGTTGTACTAGATCTCAAATTGTATTACAAAATAATAATTATCAAATAATTTATTACTTTCTAAGAAATAGAATGGTGGATGAGTCGAATAAATTAAATATTCAATACACAGTAGTATTCAATATACAAAGTAATATAGTATTTAATAAAAGCAAAGGTCCAAGTCTTTGACAAAAATACAACATTTGACAAAAATTGCTGGGAAGACTGGAAAGCAGTTTGGGAAAACCAAAGTATAGCTCAACTTCTCACAAAGTATATCACAATAAAGTCAGAATTGGTCCATGATTTAAGAGTAAAGGCTGATACCATGAGCAACGTAGGGGAGAAAGAACTAGTTTACCTGTCAGAACTATGGATAAGGGAAGAGTTTATGACTAAACAAGAGATAGAATTGATAGATATAAAAATAATAATTTTGATCATGTTAATTTTTTTAAAGTCCAGAACCAAAACAGCCAAAATTAGAAAAAAAGCAGAGAATTATGAATTGATCTAAAAATTTTGGAGAGCAAGCTGGAATTATGCCAAAAGAGTTATTAAACTACCTGTATCCTTTGACCCAGCAATAGCTCTACAATTATTGGAGGAAAAGGAAAATAATTGTTATGTTCTAAAATTTTTATAGGTGCTCTCTTTGTGATGATACAGAACTACAAATTATAGAGATGGCCATGAATTGGGGAATGACTGAACAAGTTGTGGTTTATGATTGTCATGGAATAGTTATAAGAAAGGATGAGCTCAGTCATCTTGATTTTTAAAAAATGGGAAGATTTGCGTGAAATAAAGAGTGAACTGAGCATATCCAAGAGAACATTGTTTACAGTAACAGCAATATTTTTTCAAGAACAACTTTGAGGGAATAAGTCAGTTTGACTATGATAAACACCCAAATTAACTACAAAGGGCATATTAAAGAAGACACTATCTGCATCCAGAGAAAGAAAAAAAATGAATAGAATTATGTATATAATGATTTATATATCCACGTAATATAAATTTACACAAATGTATGTATTTATACATATATATGGACACACATATGCATACTTACATGTATATATGCCTATGTTTATATATATGTATATATAATATATATCACTTATATATATACCACACATATAAATTTGAGTCTAATGTTAGCTATTTTAAGGGGAGAAGGAAAAAAAGGGGGAAAAGAAATTTATATTATAATTTTATTGTATATTTAAATCGAATAAGAATTTGTACATAATAGATAGGCAATTTCATGTGCAAAATTTTTTATTATAAATTATACAATGCTTGTTTTATCCTATAAATTTAAAATAAAATAAATATTTTTAAAAGGAAAGCAAAAAACTGAAAAAAAATTTCAGTAAGTTTCTGTGATAGAGGTTTAATTTCTCAAATATATAGAGAACTGAGTGAATAAGAATACAAGTTATTCCCCAATTTATTAATGGTCAAACGATATGAATAGGCAGTTTTCATGCTAAGAAATCAAAGCTATCTATATTCATATAAAAACGCTCTAGATAACTATTGATTAGAGAAATGCAAATTAAAATAACTCTGAGGTACCTAACAGATTACCTAATATTACAGAAAAGGAAAATGGCAAATATTGGAGAGGATGTGGGAAAATTGGGGCACTAATGTACTGTTGATTGTAAACTGATCCAACCTTTCTGGAGAGCAATATGAAACTATGGCCAAAAGGCTATAAAACTACATATACCTTTTGATCCAGCAAGACCACTATTAGGTCTGTATCCAAAAAAGATTAAAAAAAAGATGGACTTATATATACAAAAATATTTATAGCAGCTTTTTTGGGGGTGGCAAAGAATTGGAAATTGAAGGGATGCCTATCAGTTGAGGAATCATTGAACAAACTGTAGTATATAATTGTCGTGGAATATTGTATAGTCATTTTTCAGTTATGTCTGACTCTTTGTGACCCGATTTGTGATTTTCTTAGCAAAGATATTGAAGTGTTTTGCCATTTCCCTATCAAGTTCATTTTATAGATGAGGAAACTGAGGCAAACAGAGTAAAGTAACCTGCCTGGTGTCATACTTAGTAAGTGTCTAAGGACAGATTTGAACTCAGGAAAATAAGTCTTCTTAAATTCAGGACCAGCACTGTATCTAATTCACCACCTAGCTGACCTTGTAATGGAACGCTATATTATAAGAAATGTTGAGCAAGATGCTTTCAGAAAAATCCTGCAGTTTTACATGAACTCATGCAAAGTAAAGTGAGCAAAACCAGGAGAACATGGTACACATTAATAGCAATATTGTATGATGATCAGTACTGAATAACTTAGCTGTTATCAGAAATACAATGATGGTCTTGATGGACTCATAACATAAAAATGCTATCCATTTCCAGGGGCAGGGGGAGGGAGTGCTGAGTAGGAGACTGAAGAAGCTTAAATTCAGATTGAAGCATAATTAAAAACAACAATAACAACAAATTTCTTTTCTTTTGGTTGTTGTGTTGTTTGTTTTGTGGGGGGGTTGGTCTGTTTTCTTTCACAGCATGACTAATATTGAAGTATATTTTGCATGGCTACACATGTATAACTTGTCTTTTCATTGAGGGGAGGAAGCAGAAAGGAAAGGAGAGAATTTGGGACTCATTTTAAAAAATGAATATTAAAATGTTTACATACTATATTTGAAAACTAAAATATAAGAAACAAATGAGGAAATAATAGTTTCAGAGAAATTGTTTTCAGAGAAATTCCTCCTTTTAGAGGAAGTATGTAAATGGAAGAAGAGTAAAGTAAGTAGTGTTTGAAGAAAAAGATACATTCATAATAACGATATATGTAGAAAGAACTCTGAAGAACCACATACTTTTCACTACAGATTAAACTAACAATCAATTTTGAAAATTATCATTAATCATTATTTTCTACCTCTTACTAAAGAGGTTAAAAAGTACAGGTATAGAAAGACTTTACTATTATGGCAGCTAGGTGGTGCAGTGAATAGACAACTAGCCCTGAATTCAGGAGAATCTGAGTTCAAATTTGGCCTCAGACACTTAACACTTACTAGCTATGAGACCTTAGGCAAGTCACTTAACCCCAATTGCCCTGCCTTTCTCCCTCAAAAAAAAAAAAGAAAAAGAAAAAAAGGCCGCTATCATGAGACATTTCCCTTTTCCTTAACTCTGTGTATTTTAAATAAAGACTTCTACCTATCGTTGAGGATAGGTTAGTGGTCAGTGATAAACGTGAGGGGAAAGACCATCTATGAAGCAGTTATTTTTTAAAGATAATTTGGAACTAGAATATGGAACCAGTAGAGACTTAAATGGAAAAAGTCTTAGTTCATATTATATTCTAGGGGCAATAGAGTAACACTATTCTGTTAAAGTAACACTTGAACACAGCCTTAAAATTGTAGGATCTGTGCTTTAAGGAAGTTATTTCAGTAACTATGGAAAATAACTTGAAGAGGAGAAAGACTGGAAGACAGGAGATGACAATAAGAGGCATGATTAGTTGTCTCAAGAATGGAGATAGGGGCATAATTTTTTTTTTGGAGGGGGGAAAGCAAGGCAGTTGGGGTTAAGTGACTTGCCTTAGGTGACATGGCTAGTAAGTATCAAGTATCTGAGGCTGGATTTAAGCTCAGGTTCTCCTGACTCCAGGGCTAGTGCTCTATTCACTGCTCCACCTACCTGTCCCATGGCATACATTTTAATAGATGTGACATGAACCTTAGGGTGTATACCCAATCTGTCAGAGGAATGCACCTCAGTCTTCTACTGAGAGCTATCTTCCATACTGCCATAGCTACCTTTATTCTACTCGTTATTTTCTCCAGTTTACTCACCTCCCTCTGCTATTCAAGTCCCCAGATTTTTGCCATCTGAGCCTGGTGTCACCTGCAACCACAGAGCAGGTGTAAACTAAGCACCCCAAAATAAAACAGTTTTGTGGGTGTCTTTGGGATAATTTTGTTCCCGCAGTATACAAACCACCTGCCTACCAGTTTACCTTCTGGTTACAAAAAGCTCACGTTACACAGGATGAGGTGGAAATCTGAATTGTAGAAGTCTTTTTGAGCTTCCCCCTTACTTTCTTTTTTTTTTCTTTTTGGAGGGCAATTGGGGTTTAAGTAACTTGCCCAGGGTCACACGGCTAGGTTTTTGTTTGTGTGTGTTAAGTGTCTGAGGCAGGAACCGAACTCAGGTCCTTCTGACTCCAGGGCCAACACTCTACTCACTGCGCCACCTAGCCGCCCCTCCCCCTTACTTTCAATAGTACAACCTTGCTTCTAGTTACTCAGGTTCACGCTGTGCTGTCTTTGACTACACACTTTTCCTCACCCCCTTGTATCAAGTCAGAATCTTCTCATTTTACCTTCTATAAAACCTCTTGTATTCAGCCCCTTTTCTTTCCATGCACATTCACCACTTTAGTTCAGCACCTCATTAACCTCTCTCCTGGACTATTGAAATAACCTCCCATTTGGTCTTCATGATAAAAGTCTCTCCCCTTATCAATTTTTCTTCCACATAGTTCTTTTTTCCCTAACGTATCAGTCTGGCCATCTTTGCTTTATAATAACTTGCAGTGGCTCCCTATTGATTTGAGGATCAAATATTATTTTATCTTTCTTTTCTCCTATGAACTTTCTATTTTTTAAATAAATTTTACAGTATGTAATCATTAGCATAGTAGTCTGTGTATATAATTCAGGTATGAGTGGAAGGGAATAATGCGTAATGAGAATGGAAAATGTAGGTTGGGGCCAGTTTATAAAGGGCTTTAAATACCAAATAAATTGTTTATATTTGACAATGGAGACAGTAGGCAACCAATGAAATTTATTGGATAGGGAAGTGACATAATTATATTTGTGTGTAGTGTGGTTGTTTTGATGTTACTCACAAGGAGGATAGAATAGATATCTATAGTATCTCCTTCCTCTACCCTTCTTCAAGGCAGACTTTGATTCCTCACAGAGGGAAAGCAGAAGGTTGGGACCAGATCCTGGCCCCTGAGCTTTCTTCAGTGAGAAGCGGTTTTAAGCTAGAATTATATCTATCTGCTCCCTTAAATATTATTAATTTAGGGGACATACAATTTAGGTGCAAGCTAAACTCCTGAGACCACTGGTCCTTGATGTAGAAGGAAAGTCTCAAGTTCCATAGGCTTGACTTCTTCCCTATAAAATGGCAGTTCCACAATGGACACACAGGAAAAAAATTGCAAAGAAACCTTTTTTTTTTCCAAATCATAAGCAGAATGGAAATTAGATAAAGTATGCACATAAGAATATATGTGACAATAGAAATTCAATGTGCTCTCCCATTGTGAGTGAGGTAATTTAGCATGAGATAAACTCCCTAAAGATACTTAGAGAAGAAACCTGAGGCAAGGAAACCTATTGGGATTCATTGCAGTATTCTAGGAGAGAAGTGATAAGGGCCTGAACTAGGAGTAGAAGTTGCAGAGACAAATGTAAGGCAATAAAATATTTTTTCACCAATTAGATCCAATTGAAAGAAGTCCCTTGGAAAGAAGTGGATTCCCAATAATTGGACCTCTTGAAGAGATGTTTGGATGATGATTTATTGAATATACACAAGAGGGGGATCTTTTCATGTAGATGTACTGGACTAGAAGCCTGTAGAAACTCTGAAACTATTATTTTATGTTACTAGAGAAGATTTTAGGCTGAGGTTCTTATTCTTGATTTGTCTCATACTCTCACTCTCTCCCACCTTGGCAGTTTGGATGTTGCCTATGGGCCTCTTCTTAGGGTAATGGTTTTTAAATGTATGAAATTTTAAAAAATATATTATAAAGGAAACCAATTACATTTCAGTGTGATTATAAAAATATTAATAATAAAAATGAGTCAATAGATTCCGTTTAAGGACTGTTGCTTGAGAGCCTGCTAGTAGCTTATATATATATACTGATATAGGCTTTCAGAATCCATATACACCAAACCATAAGGAGGCATCAAACAAGCATTATCAAAGAATAATGCTGCTACTTACATTTGCTTATCCATTTTGCTTTCAGGAAATAGGATCAGAAAGTTGAAGGACATGTTCAAAATCGTAAAGCTATTAAAAGGCAAAACCAGAAATCAGATTCAGGTTCCCCTGCCTCTGATTCCAGTGTTCCTATGATTAGACAACATCTGCATTCATGCTTGATGATGTGAATTACTGAAAATAAATGTTTAGTGAGAGGCAGCATATCGGACTGGAAGGAATGTGGTGAAAGGGGTGGTGTACTTGTAGTGAAGAAATACCAAGATTGAAATCCAATGCCTCAAATCTTCTAGGTGTGTCCATGGGCAATATCTCTGAACCGCTGTTTTCTCTTCTTTAAGATGGCAGTTATATAATAGAGAAAGCAGGGAATGAAACATTTTTAGTACTTCCTATTTTCCAGAAACTATGTGAATCACTCTACAGACATTATCTAATTTGATGCTTATAACAACCTTGTAAGGAGCGTGATATTATGATCCACATTTCTAAGTTGAGAAAACTGAGAGACATTAAATGGATTGCCCAGATCACACATGTATAATAAATTTCTGAGACTAGGCTTGAACTCAAATCTTCTTGACTCCAGACCCAACATTCTATCAACTGAGCCACCTAAATGTGTTGGTTGCTCTTGGGATCAAATGAGATATTACCTGAAGTGTGCCTTGTGAATCTTAAGTCATTAATTGACTATCAGCTATTTTTACTGATGTCATTAGATTTTAATCAGATATTATGTGACTGATGGTTATATTATTTGAACTGAGAGCTCAAGTATGTTTTAGATCCACACATGTTCCTAAGAAGACAGCACAGAACATGAATGACCTGAAGGAAATTCTTATCATTTTGAGTTGTGATTTTAATTTCTGTTGAAAAATTTGCCCTCAGATTGCTTTAGTTTTTAATGACTGAATTCCATGTATAAAATGTGTATTTGTGATACTGTCAAATGTAACTATAAAAGGAGAAACCCTGGCCTCCTGGAGAAAGAAGGGGACTTAGAAATTGCCTAGTCTATGGGATGGAGAGAGAGATGAAATAACTAGTCTGATCTCAAACAGAAATTGGCAAGGCTAGGATTCAAGTCCAAGCACCCTGACACCTAATTATGTGTTCTTTACAATTTTATCATGGAGAAGAGGAAGAGAATGAAAATTGGAAGTGGGATGGAACAAGAATCTAGGAAGAGAGACAGAGAGAGAGAGAGAGAGAGAGAGAGAGAGAGAGAGAAAGACAGAGAGACAGAGAGAGACAGAGAGACAGAGGGAGACAGTGACAGAGACAGAGAGACAGAGAGAGACAGAGAGACAAAAGAGGAGATTTTGAAAATTATAAAGTAAATTAGATGCTAACTCATTACAAAGTTAGCACTCTGCTTTTGCCATCAAAGCTTTGGAGTGCTTTGAAATCCTGATTTCAATACCAGTTATTATAAATAGCAATAGAATTCTCCCTGCATGGGGTCTATGAGTTGGAGGTGGTTTGGGCCTGACTGAAAAAAAAAATCCATTAGAAATGGGAAAATAAGCATTTAGAAAAGGCTTATAGAAGCTCCAGATCAGAACATTGAGCTAAAAGACAAGGAATGGGGAGGAAAGAAGGTTAAACTCTGGGAAGCTGCTTATAATAGGTTTAATGAGATGGAACATGAGTTGTTTTGCTCTTTTTTCTCAAGTTTGCCTTTTTCGTAGCAGTGAAATGTTGTACATGCTCTATAACTTTTCTTCCACTGTTGCTGCAGTAGGGGAACGTGACTCTTTACTTCCTTTACTTGCAGGGTATAATTAATATCACTGACAGTCATGTTGTGCCCCACTGTGGAAAAGGATTACTTTTAGTTTGTCATCTCATGTACCCTTTACCCCAGAAATTTGAGTGAAATAATTCACAAGTTAGGGTTACTATGGACTTTCTGGTTCAGGGCCTTATCCTGTAACTGATGGTTCCTCACCTATCATAACACTATTCTCACAACTGATTTTAATACTCTAGAGAATGGGTTCTAATGTAATTTTTTTTTTAATCGTGGACTCGTTTGGCAGTCAAGTTGGTGAAGCCTGTGGAGCCCTTCTCAGAAGGCTGATTTCAAATGCACAAAATAAAATATATAGAATTACAAAGGACTACAGCTGTACTGAACTAAAAATTTTAATATTTTACCACATATATATTAGAATATATATACATATATGTATGTACATACATATGTAGACATCTCTGTGTATATATGTACATACATATGGTCTAATGCTATGTATAAATCTGTATGTCTGTATATATATGTATATATGTGTGTGTGTGTGTGTGTGTGTGTATATATATATATATATATATATATATATACACACACACACACATTTCACAGTGTCCAGGTTTAGAACTATTGCTCTAGAAGAATGGAACTATTTTTTAAGCATTATTCTGAATTAGAACTCAATAAATCTCAGAAACCAGTGATTGGAAGTCATGTATGAGGTGATGAAATATAACCTATTCCCATACATGAACTATTTCTAGAAGAACATCATTAAAAACTTGTCATTTAGCTTTCATTTGAAAAACTGTGCTGAGGAGGAACAAACCAATTCCCAAGGCAGACTATCTGATTTTTGGAAAACTCAGATTATTAGTTTGTTTTGTTGTGTTTGTTTTTCCTTAAATGAAACCTCTGACCACCTCTGAAACTTCCATCTCTTCCTCTTAGATCTGTCCTTTAGAGACAGAATTAATATAATCCCACTTTCACATAGTATCAAATAGTCCACATTTGTAGATGTCTATTCTACCATTCCTAACTTTTTCTTTTGTTCTTTTCCAGGCTAAACATAATCATTTATTTCAACCACTCTTCATAGAATATGACCCCTAAACCACTCATAATCTTGTTTTCCTTTTTTAATATCCTCTCCAGAATCATTGTCCAGAATTCAAAATGGGAGAGATTAGGTAGCCCCTTGTTGTTGTTTGGATGTTTTCAGTCATTTCTGACTCTTCATGACCCCTTTTTGAGTTTTCTTGGCAAAGACACTGGAATGGTTTGCCATAACCTTCTGCTCATTTTAAAGATGAGGAAACTAAGGCAAACAAGGTTAAGTGACTTGACCAGGGTCACAACCCTAAAAAAAGTCTGAGTTTGAACTTGTCTTCCTGACTTCAGGCCTGGCACTCCATCCACTGCACCACCAAGCTGCCCATACTACCATTGTAGAAAAGGGTATAAGTGTATGTGTCCCAAATGATTGCTTTTGGCTCCTGCATAAATTATGTAAATATGTGATTCTCTTCTGCCAGTTTCTTATTTTTTAAAGCAATTGGAGTTAAGTAATTTGCCCAAGGTTACACGCCAGTTATTTTTGTGTGGGTGTTAAGTATCCGAGGCTGGAAGCAATCCTGGGTCCTAGCAACTGGGGGCTGGTGCTCTTACTAACTGCACCACCTAGCCACCCCTCTTCTGTAAGTTTCAATAAGGAGAGGCAAGTGTTGAGTCAAGAGTCATCTTTCTTGGCCAGAGGCAAATTCAAAGCTAGTGTGACATGGATAGATAAATAGATAGATGGTAAAACATTTATTAAGTACATAATATATGCTTACTACATGTTAGGCACTGTGTTAACCCCTGGGAAAGAATTTAAAAGCAAAAATATAATATCTACTGTCAAGTGTCAGATTCTAATAGGGTAACCCAACATTTAAAAGGATGCTAGACTGCAAGTATGGGGCAGGGTGGTTAACACAGTGCCTTGTCCTGGAGAAGTTCACAATCTTTTGGGGAAGACAGTTTAGGTACAATCAAGTTATAGATAGGTAAACAGGAAATAATCAATCCATCTAGATGATAGAGCAAGGTAGAGCCAGAACTGAAGTCCTAGTTTCTAGTGGAATGGATATGATTGGAGAATGAGGCCATAATATGGAGAAGCTGTGTATTTAGAAGAAATCTGGATTTAGAAGAAAGAAATTTGAGTTTGAATCTTTCTTCTGGCATTTATTAACTGTGGGAATGTAGGCAAATCTCTTAAACTTTCTGAGCCTCAGTTTTCTCATTGGTAAAATGAGTTATTCTGTACTAGTTGATCTCCTGTCATTTGCAATGCAAAATGCGAAACTATTATTCAGAATCTGGAGGAAGAACAGGCACCATGGAATAATAGAAGGAACACTACCCAGAATGACAGAATCTTCTTTGACACTTACTAGTCATGTGACTTGCTGTATTGATGATGATGATGATGATGATTTTAACTAGTATTTATATAGTGATTTAAGATTTTCAAAGTGAGGATTTTATAAACTATTTTTCCCCCTCACAGCAGTCCTAGGGAGAAAAGTGTAATTATTTCCATGTTAGAGATCAGGAAACTGAGACTAAGAGAGCTCAAATGACTCATCAGGGTCAATAATTTAAGTAGAATTTATTGTGTGTATTATGTACTAAACACAGTACTAAGTACTGGGGATATAAAGAAAAGCAAAAGACTTGCCTTGTCCTGGAGAAGTTCACAATCTTTTGGGGCAGACAATTAGGTACAAACAAGTTATAGATAGGTAAACAGGAAATAATCAATGAAGGGAAGGCAATACATTAGGAGGTATTTAGAAGGCTTCCTGTTAAAAGAGAGATTTTACCTGGGACTTGAAAGAAGCCAGGGAGGTAGGGATGTGGAGATAAGAAGGGAGGGCATTAGAGGCATTGGGAACACATTAAATGTCTAGAATTGGTTTGTGGAGTGTCTTGTTTAAGAATGAGGAAGGATGACAGTGTCACTGGCTTGAAGAGTATGTGGAGGGGGATAATGTAAGTATAAAAAGCCAGTAAAGATGGGGTGCTAAATTATAAAACACTTTGAACTATTAAGTGCCTGCAATAGGATTTAAGCTCTGGTTTTGTCTATAAAGCTATGTTTCTAACTTCTTCTAAAATAACCTTAGTTCTCTAAGACTCAGTTACCTAATCTGTAAAGAGGAACAGAAGGGACATACTTTAACAAAGTCCACAGGTCTAATAATATTAGTAACAATAAAAGCAACAATAATAAATGTGTTAGTTTGCAGAATATTACATATATGGTATATTATTTTTGATACAACAGTATCAAAAGAGAAACTGTGTAAGGCACTTTATAACTGTAAAACCTTATATGAAAGTTAATTTTACTATTAATAAATTAGCTGGATGGACTTTATTATGGAATATGGATGGCCTTAGTTCCTTGCAACTCTTGGCAGTGAAGGCAGAGCTCTGTCAGGCACTGCTAAGCTCAAGTTATCAAGATGTAAAGGTACACTACCCTAATTAAATATATTTAGAGGGGTTCATCTGCAAAAGCATGCCCTCCAGGTTAGAAAGAAGATCTTTATTTTGTTTGGTTTTGGTGTTGCTGGCCACAGGAACTCATTAAGCCTGTCTACAAAGTCACTAAGTGGTTAGAATTTGCAATTGCTGGAGGAATGATTAGCACATAGATGAAATCATATATTTTTTAAAACATTGGCTTCATAATAATATATTCCAGTATGTTTGCTAATGCTTGAAATAGTCATAATTGTGTCAATGGGGACATATATTCTTCCTACCAATTCAAACCCTAATTTCAAAATGTTTTTTAAGTGATGGTTTTCATGGGGTATGGGAGGTGAAATGAATTAACATCAAAAAGCATGACCTTGTGATGAGATGTTTCTTTTAAAGAATTTCTCCTCACTTGCCTAGATGGGTCATAAGAAAATAGACATGGTCCATCTCAAAGCCATGAAACTAAGCCACCTTCAATCGAAGCTAGTTCTCCAACCTTCAGATTCCCCCTGCAAACCTTGATGAGGCACTAGAATTTAAATAAAAATTTAAATTCTATAGAAAGAGAATCCAATAACAGATAAACAGCAAAGGATCTACTTTCTAATAAGAACATAGAATATTTAATATATCTGAGTAAATAATTTTGAAAAGCTTATATTTTTCCCCTGAATAGCGATCCATAACCTCAGGCCATCAGGAAGATGGAATTCTTTTAGAGTAACGTCCATGTGTCTACTGGACACATAGGTGGATCAGTTTTTCGGCCAACATCCATTTTTCTTCTCAATGACAAGATAAAGGCAGAGGAGAGAGGTGGGAGAAGAGGAGAGAAGTCAGTCAACTTTCATTTATTAGGCGTCTACTAAGTGCAAAGCATTTGCTAAACATTAGGAGGAGGGAAGGGAAGGAAAGACAAGGGGAGGGCAGGATGGAAACAGAGGAGAAGAGAGGGACAAAATCATTGGCTATGGAGTCATCCACCTTGAGTTCATATACTGCCTGTTAATTTCTACCTATATGTCCCTGGGTGAGTGACTTATCATTTCTCAGTCTTATCTGTAAAGTGAGAAGACTGAATTAAATGTTTTTTTTTTCCCCCTGAAAGTCTGTTCTCTGTACCTACAATCCCTTCAAGGCCCCTGAGAAAATGAACCTGAATTCATCTTAGTATAACACAAAGGAAAACACATTAGATTTGTCCATAAGGACACCTGGGTTTGAATTCAGGCTCCAACCTCATAATTATAACAATAATCTAGGTAGCACATTAAAAGTTGCAGAGGACTTAACTCACTATAACTGAAAATTTGATAATGGCAATATTATTTTCTCCATTTTATAGATGAGAAAAGTTAACAGTCGGAGCAATTACATGTTCAGGTCACATAAAAAACCAATGATAGAGATGAGATTTGAACCAAAGCATTCTACTTCCAGGTCTAACACTCTACTACATCATGATGCTTCTTGACTTACTAGTTGTCATAATGTCTTGCATGTTGGGTTTGCTGAATTGACTTAAATATGTCAAAAGGAAATAGTTATCCTTATCCAACTTGGATTGTTGGGAGGAAGGTACTCTTTAACTACCAAATGTTCTAAAGATACTACAATCAAACAAATATCTTCCAGCATTGGACATATAGAGGGAGACTTTAGAAATTCACTGAGTAAAGTCTTGAATTGAGACTATTGTGGTATAATGGAAAGGGGATGGAACCTTGTTTTCTACTATGATTTCTGGTACTGACTATATAATTTTGTATATCTAACTTCTCCACTTTGTACCTCAGTTATTTTAGCTCTAAAATAATACATGATCTTCTAAGGTCTTTTCTAATTCTAGGGAATATTTTTGTGACTCCCTTGTGAGAGATTAATAAATGATTAATTTTTCTCATCTTCTTGACAGTGGCTGCCCTAAGGACAAGAGCTTCTTTTCAGAAAACTGGGTTCATCTTTACATAGAACAGTCAACCAAACAGTAAGTGAAATAATTGGAGATAGATTCTTTTACCATCTTCATTTTTGCAGCAGATTTACTTTGAAAATGCTGCTATAGGTTATTATAGAGTTCTGGGTGATAGTAAAGTCTATAGCTTTAACATTTAAAAGTTTAGATGTAAGTTTTTTAAATGATCCCAAAGAAAATTTAACTTGTTTCATAGGTACCCAGTTTGTCAGATATGTTGATTGTGTAGTCTTTGGTCACCTTGGGTATGAGATTCTCATGAAAAAACAAAACAAAACAAAACAAAACAAAAACTAAAAACCTGGGAGAATCTCTCCCTGAAAAACCTAGAAGGTTATTATCCAACTGTGACTTGCAAGGTCCCTAGCCACAGTATATCTATCATTAGAATGCTTCATCACAGTGGAGAAGAAGATCAATGGAGACTGTATCAAACTGTATAACAACAAAAAAAAACTTTTTGAACTATAATCATTATCTTCCTCAAAGACCCAATATTGTTTTTCTTATGTTTTTTTTTAATTTTTAGCATTCATTTTTTTATTGTGCTTTCTGAATTCTCTCCTCTCTCTGGAGGTGGATAGCATTTTTAATCATGAGACTTTGGAATTGTCATGGATCACTGTATTAATTGGAATAGCTATGTCTTTCACAATTGATCATTATTACAATATTGTTGTTTTATGCAATGTTTTCATCATTCTGCTCAATTCACTTTGAAACAATTCATATAAATCTTACTAAGTTTTGAGTTGCTTTTTTTTTTCTGAAACCACTTCCCTAGTCACTTCTTCTAGCACAGTAGTTTTCAATAGAAATAATATACCACAACTTGTGAAATCATTCCCCAATTGATGGACATCCCTTCAAATTCCACTTATTTGCCATCACAAATGAGCTCCTATCTATATTTTGTACACATAGATTATTGTCCTTCATTTGATCTTTTAGGGACATGGACCTATTAATAGTATTGATGAATCAAGGAGTATGCATAAATTTTTAACATAGTTTGGTCATAGGCACAGTTTTACAGCATAATTGGGATCCTTTGGGCGTAGTTTCAAATTGTTCTCAAGAATGGTTGGAAGTTCCAGTTCACAAATTTACCAACAGTGTATTAGTGTACCAGTCTTTGGAATCCTCTCCAGTAGTTGTCATTGTGTGTGTGTGTGTGTGTGTGTGTGTGTGCATGTGTATGTGATGTTAGTCTGATATTTATGAGGAAGAAACTCAGAGTTGTTTTAATTGTGTTTTCCTAATTATTAGTTATTTAGAACATTTTTATGTGACTATTGATAATTTTGATTTCTTCTTCTGAAACCTACCTGTTGATATCTGTTGACAGTTTATTGATTGGGGAATGCATCTTAGTTTCACAAATTTGATTCAATTCACATTATATTTGAGAAATGAGGACTTTATCAGAGAAATTTGCTAAAATTGTTTCCCAGTTTCCTGCTTGCTTGCTATTTTGGCTGTATTTGGTTTGTTTGTGCATAACCTTTTTAACTTTATGTAATCAAAATTATTCATGTTACCTCTCATGATACTTTTTACCTCTTATTTGGTTATCATCTCTTCCCTTATATCAAGAATTGACAGGCAATTTTTTTCATGCTCCCCTATTTTGCTTATGATATCAACTCCTATACTTAAATCATGTACTCATTTTGACCTTCTCTTGGTATATGGTGTGAGATATTGATTGTGTCCTAGTTTCTGCCAGTCTGCTTTCCAATTTTCCTGGAAGTTTTTGTTGAATAGTGAGTGCTTGCTCCTAAACCTTAGATCTTTGGGTTTGTCAATTGCTAGATTACCATTCTGATTTACTTCTATATAGTTACTTCAGTATATGTAATCTATTCAATTAATTAACCATTATGTTTCTTAGCCAGTACCAGATGTTTTGATGATTACTGCTTTGTGATATACTTTGAAATTTGATACTGCTAGGACACTTCCTTTACTTTTCTTTACATTGATTCCCTTGATATCTGGATCTTCTGTTCTTCCAGATGAATTTGATTGTTTTGTTTTTCCCTACCTCCACTGAATAGTTTAATTGGTATGGCAGTAAACTTAATTTATGTAGAATTGTCATCTTTGTTATAATAGCTTGGCCTACACATGGGCATTTAATATTTCTGCATTTCTCTAGATACATATTTATTTGTGTGAAAAGCATTTTATAAATGTGTTCATATGGATTCTGGGACCCATATATACTCCCAAATATTTTATACTATCTACAATTCTTTTTATTTTTTCCAAATATATGTAAAATTTTAACATTAATTTTTTTAACTTTTAGCTCCAAATTTCCTCTTTCCCTCCCTTCTCTGCTCCCTTATAGAGAAGGCAAGAAATTTTTGTAGGTTATATACTTGCAGCCATACAAAACATTTTGATATTAGTCATTTTGTGAAAGAAAACCCTTACTGAAAATTTAGAAAAGGAAGTTTAAAATAAAATGTATGTTTCCATCTTCATTCAGACTCTATCAGTTTTTTCTCTGGAATTGGATAACATCTTTCATCACAGGTCCTTCAGAATTGTCTTAGATCATTGAATTGCTAAAATAGCTAAGTCATTCACAGTTGATCATTGTACAGTATTACTGTTGCTGTGCATAATGCTTTCCTGCTTCTGTTCACTTCATTTTATATCAATTCATGAAAGTCCTTCCTGGATTTTCTGAGATCGTCCTGCTTGGTGTTTCTTATAAGTCAGTAGTACTCTACCACAATCATATGTTGCAGTTGGTTCAGCCATTCCCCAATTTAAGTACATCCCCTCAATTTCTAATTCTTTGCCATCATAAAAAGAATTGCTATAAATATTTTTACATATAAAGTTTTTTTTCCTCTTTTTCCCCATCTCTTTGGGATACAGACCTAGTAGTAGCATTATGAAGTCAAAAGGTATATTCAGTTTTATAGTTTTTTGGGCATTGTTCCAAATTTGCTACCCCAAAAGGTTGAATCTGTTTACAACTCCACCAACAGGGCATCAGTATCCCAATTTTCTCATATCCCTTATAACATTTGTCATTTTCCTTTTCTGTCATATTAGCAAATCTCATAGTTATTTTTAATGGAATTTTTCTTTCTATCTCTTCCTGCTGTTTTTTTTTTTTTTTTGTAGTGCATAGAAAAGGTGGTGATTTATATGAGTTTGTTTTGTACACTGAAACTTTGTAAAAGTTAATTATTTCAAGTAGCTTTTTATTTGATTATCTCTACTTCTTAAGCTTACCATCAAATCATCTGCCAAGGATGTTAATTTTATTTCCTTGTTGCCTTTACTTGTTCCTTCAATTTATTTTTCTTGTTTTATTGCTATTGGTAGCATTTCAAGTACAATAGTGAACAATTATGTTGATAACAATGATCTTTGCTTATAGAAAGGTTTGTGTTTTATCCCCTTTAGAGAAAACTCTTGCTCTTATTTTGAGACCAATACTACTTAAAATTTTAAGAAAGCTCTATTGATTACTATGCTACTGGTTTTGGTGGAGGTTTTTTAAATATATAGATGAGTCTTTTATTTTGTCAAAAATTTTTCCTGTACTGATATAATCATATTATTTTTGTTGTTTTGAATTAAAATGATTAATTATACTTTTCATAATATCAAAGCAGCCCAGCATTCCTGGTATAAACCTGATCTGTTCAAACTGTATGATATTTGTGATATATTATTATTGTCTCCTTGTTAGAATTATATTTATTTATTTTTATCAGTATTCACTAGGGAAATCTAGAGTTGATACTTTTTTTCTCTGTTTTTGCTCTCCCTGGTTTAGGTATCAAAACCATATTTGTGTCATAAAATATAGAACTCCTTTAACTATTTTTCAAATAATTTACATAGTATTGAAATTAATTGTCTTTTTAAAATGTTTGGTAGAATTCTCAAAATCCCTATATTGTATGTCTCAAGTGTTAGCTTTACTCTTATCCTGAGGGAACCTTATACATTGGGAGAACTACAGAAATCATGCTCAGGGAGGCTACTGTGTTGCAAATAATTTCAGGGTGTGTTGAACTTTCATGGTGCTGTAGCATCTTGCGGCCTTGTCCTATACTTCCTCCTGCCAAATTTACTGTTACATAGTTGGTCACTTTTCTCTTCTCCCTTATCTCTCTCCTCAACTATGGTTTTTCATTGCCCCTCATAGATTACTTACTTTTTCATTAAGGGAACTCACTGCTATGGCAGGGCAATCCCAGTAATAGTAAACTAATAGGAGAGCCTCTCTCCTAGTCAGACAAGAGACTCCCATCAGTTCTCTCAATCTCACCTTTCCTTTGAGGTACTCCCAATTTTAGCAGCATGACCCTAGAGAAGAGACTGACTTCTTATTAAGATTAATGCTCACCTTTGACATAAAGGGACTCAACCAGGAGCAAAATCTTTGTCACGGGTGAGCATTTCTGGACCAGGGCCATAGCAGAATGCTAGTGTAAGGTGGGGTTGGGATAATGTAGATATAAAACTAATACTTTGGGAAGACAAGCCAAGTCAGACAACCAGGTTTTCTGATATCCTCTGTTTCTTTCATCTTAATGCTGTACTAATCTACCGGCCTGGGTCTCTAATGGGCATTACAAGTCCTAGGATTTTGATTTCCTCTGTAATAAAAAAAATAACAAACCAAACAAGCCCAGTAAAATAAGGAAAGGGAGAGGGAGAGGGACAGAAAGAGAAGGAAGAAGGAAGGAAGAGAAGCAGAGGGAGGAAGAGAGGGTGTGGGAGAATAAAGGACACAAGGAGGGAAGAAGGAAGAAATGAGAGAGAGGGAGGGAGGGAGGGAGAGAGAGAGAAAGAGAGAGAGAGAAATAGAGAGAGAGAAAGAGAGAGAGAGAAGGAAGGAAAGAAGAAGGGAAGGAAAAAAAGGAAGGAAGGAAGAAAACTTTGGTTATAATCTGGTGTTTTTGATGAGTTTGCATTCAGTTCACATATCTGGTAGCTCAAAGTCTGAACCTAATCCTACATTGGCATTCTGGCTCTTACTCTTTTCTGACTCAGTTGTCCCAGCATGGACAGAGGATCAGTACTTACCTCTCTACCCAAACCACCTCCACCAAATCTCTCCCTGGTTATATGCCATTGGTAGAAGATTTGTCATTCATCCCATGGCAAATAAGTGAGTTCCTGTATCTTTTCCATAGACCTAGATCTTGTGAGCAGATAAAAGCAGAAATTAACATCATCATAATTTTAAACTGGGACAAAGCTTGTTAGAAGTAGGTGCCTCTTTTGTATGTATATACTTCAGAATTTGATTTCATAAGTTTTATCTACACGTAAGAGCAAATTCATGTCCTTATCGTGTAGTTGTTTTGTTTGAGCCATCTGGTCATGTTTTATTTCATTAAGGACTTCATAACCTTGTTGGGTTTTTTTCCCCCAAAAAAAGAAGACTCCACTGAAAAAATGGAGATAAGATAGTGTCATAGAAATCTGTCAAATTCAACCTTACATCTTCATAATGGTGTACCTATGAAAGCTTATAGGATATTAGCATCACTTAAACATATGTTTAACAAATCAAACAACCACAAACACCTTACACATAAATAGTGCTGAAAGATTTCCTAATTCTGTGTGCCCTGACATAGCACCTCTTCCCTTTCCTGCTCTTGTAACATTTTCACTTTAGCATCAAAGCAATTAAAAACACTGCCTAACTGCCTAAAGTGCAAGGGGAAAATAAAACCTGTATATAGACATGTTGAGGAATTTGAGATTGTCTCTGGACCAAAGCAGAAAGAACTCTTCTTAACCTTAAGAAGAAATACATTATTTTCAGTTGCTCTTCTCTGAACCTCAGTTTCCTCTTCTGTAAAATAGGAATGATAATACTTTTACTCCCTAAAGTACATGGCTGGTTTAGGGGTCAAATAAGGAAATATATGCAAACTGCTTTAAGAGTTTTAAAGCACTATATAAATGCCAACTATTATGAACATATGGACTTTCAATACTGAATTATGACATTTAGAGTAAGAAAAGCATACAATTTTATAAGATGTCCCCCTCTTTCATTCAGTAAAATTTTATTAAATGCAAGGAATGCTGGGATATAGATGGATAAATATTTGCCAGTTTTGTTTACTCTGGCATCACACAATCTATCACAAGCAACTTTTCCTTACTATCTCTATATACTTGGATTTTAGACCTTCATTACCACTAACTTCAATAGCTGCAACCACCTCCTAACAGCTCATCCCTTTTATACTCCCTCCTCATTTAATCCATCATTAACACAATGTAAGATCAATCTGCCTAAATCACTGATCAATTTCATATCACTTCAGCCAACATTGGCTCTCAGCTGCCTAGAGGTCAAAATCAATATTCTTTTCTGGATGTTCAAAGGCTTCAAAAGATTGTGTCTACCCTACCTTTCTAGGTTTAACTTAATCTCATCTATGTACAGTTAGTAGATTTAGCTGGAAGAGGTCTAAGGACTACATCTTGAATTTTGCATTACTTTCCCATTCCAATCTCTTTGGTCTTATCACATTCCCTACCTATTATCAACTCCCACTCCATTTACCTCCAACATACATACTCTGCTATTCCCAATCTATGGAAATCCTACCAATTTGTCAGGAGGCAATTTAAATGCCAATATTTCCATGAATCATTCCCTGATTCCTCCTGGTAGAGGTGACCTTTCCCTTCTCTATCCTCAAATAGCCTTCAGTATTCTTCTATATTTAACAGGACATATAGGAGAGTCTCAACTTTTTTTTGGCTTTTTTTTTTTTGGAGGAGTAATTGGGGTTAAGTGACTTGCCCAAGGTCACACGCCTAGTAAGTGTTAAGTGTATGGTGCCAGATTTGAACAAATTTCCTCCTGACTCCAGGGCTGGTGCTGTATTCGCTACACCACCTAACTCCCCCTTCTCTTAACTTTTTGATAGGTCACGGACCCCTTGGCAGCCTGGTGAAACCTTTTCTTAAAAGAATGTTTTAAAATGCATAAAACAAAATGCATCTGATTGCCAATGAAACCATTCACAGTGAAATATGGTAGTCTTTTTTTTTTTTTAAGTTCAGGGGTGTGTCAGGTTAAGAACCGCTGATCTATAGGTATATTCTGTCAAACATCATTACTAAGTTCAAAGAAAACAAGATGCTATGGAGAACTGAGTTATATATAGAAGGTAAAATTCTTCACCACCTACTGCAACCTGCTATAACCTACCTAATCCAACTAAATCACTCATAAATTCCCATTAATGAACTTTATGATCCTGCCGGAGTAACCTTCTTCCTCTTCCTCACACACCATGGTTCACTTCTTGATTTTATGCCTAGCACACTATCCCTCATGCCATGGGTGATATAATTGTTCCCCTCCTTCACTTAAAATCCCCACTTTGCTTCAGAGATCAAAACAAAAACTACTTCTTACATAATATTTTTAGGTATTCCAAGATTCCAATGACCCCATCCTATCACCTTGTATGGAGTTTGCATAAATTTTGTATCTACTGAAATGTACACACCGTTTTAGTCCAACCCAGTGTAAGTTCCTGGAGAGCAGGAAGTATTTCACTTTTCTCATATTTTCTCTGCCTAGCACAGCCCTTAGCAGAGTAAGTAACCCTACTATGACATCTAGGTGGTTTAATTGACAGAACACAGGACCTAGAGTCAGGAAGATTTGAGTTCAGATATACCCTGATCTGAGGCAATTCACTTAACACTTATCTATGTCAGTTTTCTCTCCTATAAAATGGGGAGGATAATAATACAGAACTAACAGGATTGTTATAAAGATAAAATGAGGTATATGTAAAGTGTTCTGTGAACATTAAAGTGCTATGCAAATGTTAGAGATGATGATAATGATTATGATTCCAGATAGAATTACTGTGAATGACAAAAACTTGACTAGATCCTACAAATCCTTCAAGACTAAGATAAAGCTTTCCCATTTCTATGACTCTTCCCTTCATTCTCCCAGTCAAAAAGGCAATCTTCTTTATCCAAACTCACATGACATCTTGTCTTACCTCTCCTATACATTTGTCTTGCCCTATATTATTGGAAAGAGGACTTAATGTATGCCAGCCACTATTGAATGGTTTACAAGTGAGGTGGCTGCTATTATTATCCCTATTTTACTGCTGAGAAAACTGAATAAAACAAGTCGACTTGCCCAGGTTCACACACATGGTAACTGTCTGAGCCAAGATTTGAACTCCAGGATCAGCATAGTATCTACTGCACCACCTAGCTGTCTCCTGTATGTCCTGCTAAATACAGAACAGGTACTGAAAGCTGTGTGAGGTCAGAAGAGGGAAGGTCACCTTTGCCTGGAGGAATCAGGGAATGACATGACACCCTTACAGATGCTAACTTTCTCCAGATTTTTGATTCCATCAGTGTGTAAATCGCTAGTATGGAAAATGCTTCCATTTATGACTGGTAACAAATCTCTAGTATATGGTCTTAAAAAATAGTTTTCAATTAGCATAAATTTATTTTATTTCTCACCCACACATGTTAATAAAAAAAAGACGTACCAAATGTGCATATTCAAGCCAAACAAATTCCTGGATGGGCCATGTGTCTCATGTAAGTTAAAATCTAAAAGAATTTCTTTGGGTATCAAGGATTTAAGTGACTTGTGTCACCTAGGTCTGTTGTTGATTTTTTATTATAGTTGCATTCATATAGA
Source organism: Gymnobelideus leadbeateri (assembly GCA_011680675.1). NCBI lineage: Eukaryota > Metazoa > Chordata > Mammalia > Diprotodontia > Petauridae > Gymnobelideus > Gymnobelideus leadbeateri. Next base: position 369,041 of record WOXC01004348.1, read on the forward strand.
GTTTGCCCCCTTTACTTGGTTATAAACTGTTTATAGTCAAAGACTATGCCTCAAAACATTTAGAACTGGAAAAAGCTTTGGAGGTCATAGTCCAGGCCCCTCATTTTATAGGTGAGGAGTCATCCATGGAAGGAGTAATAAATAGAGCTGGGATTCGAACCCAGGTGCTGCTCTAACTCCTGCTTTGGGGAAAAAAAAGAAACAACTCTTCAGCTTAGCTGCTTCCCCTTACCATCCTCCCAACAATTACGAAGTTATTTTCAGACCCCATCTGTTAATGTGCAGAGGCCCTGGAACAAGAGCAGCTTCTGTCTAACCAGGAATGACAAAACAATAAACCAAATGGGATATGATCCAGTTATTTTGTTAGACTTCACTGACCTTCCTTAAACATGCGGTTACACAAGAATCAACAGCAATTTAGCCACATGCCAGTCAAAGGGGACTTGGACAGAGAGAATCTGGAGTCACCCACACGAACAATTCTCATTGCATTCAGCCAAGGCAGGCAAGGCAGAGAGAAAGGGGGCCAGATTGATTGCCTGGAGGCCCCCAAATGGTGCTGTTGGCTTATTCTCGAAAGCAACCCTTCCCATAGAGCTGCCTGTGTGAAACTCAAAAGGATTATTAGAACTGGGGGATGAGGTGGAAAGGACCCTGTAGCATGAAATGAAGAGCATGGGTTCTGGCTGGTCTACAGAACCATCTGCTCTCCCCTGCTAGGAGAGAAGCCTTCCAGATAAATGGCCAAAAGGTCATTTAATCAATCAGAAAATGAACAAGCATTTAGTAATAGCTTACTAGGTGACAGACACCATACTAAGCACTGGGCATACAAAGAAAGGCAAAACTAGCTCAAGGAGATCACAGTCTAATGGAGAAGGAAACATAAATGGCAGGGGTAAACGTGTCCTGCAAAGAAGTCGGTGTCTGCAACAAAAGGGTGAGACCTAAGAAAACCTCCCTTTCCACAAGTGAATATTGAGCATGAAAGACCAGAAGCTTTGGTTCTCAGAACTTAGAGTTTGATGGTAATAGTGACTTTGTCAATAGTGCTTAATGGTTTGCAAAATGACTTATAACCATCACATTTTGTCCTTCCCACAACCATGGAAAATAGGTGCTGTTATTATCCCCATTTTGCAGATGATTAAACTGAAGCAGCCAGAGGTTAATTGATTTGCCCAACATCACAAACCTCATGCCATGTCTGAGTGGCTATGATTTCAAATTTAGATCTTTCTGACTACAGGTCCAGTATTCTATCTGCTGTGACCTAGAGATCCCTTTGAAAAGGTAGCCCAACTCCCTCATTTGATAGAAGTGTAAATTGAGTCCCAGAGAGTGATGATGATAATTTCATTTATATTGAGTATTACATGGGATATATCATTTGATACACTATCCTTTGAGTTCATTATTATAGGTACTGTTATCTACATTTTATACATGAGTAAATAGAAATTAAGAGAGATTATAAATATTACAACTGGTAACTGAGGAGACTTTGAACCTAAGTCTTTGACTCCAAGTGTGTAAACTTTGCCATAATTATACAGGTAGGAAATAGAAGAACCAGCATCTCTACCATGTAAATCTACTGCTTTTCCCACTATCTCACATGCTCCCCTATTGTAATAACATCACTGGGAGCAGGGAATGTTTTTTCCCTTTACTTGTATCCCAACTACTTATAACAACTTCTGGTTCGTAACAAATACTTGATCAATGTTTGCTGAATGACTGTTGAGTGTAAGAGAACCCACAAAGTTTTATAATCTCTGCTCAAAAAAGAAAATATGTTTAAAACCACTAGATATTCCAAAACAAATACTTAGGTATGTCCCAAAGATAAAGATTTTAAATCCTGCTTACTAGAAAGAACTATGACAGCTGCTTTAAAAAATATAATGAAGAACTTCTCATCCCTAAAAATGTCGAACTAAAGTAAAATTGCAAAAGAAATGTCACAAGTAGAATCTCTTAGAATTTCTAGGTAGAACTACCCAAAAGTTTGCATATCTATTAATACTGTGCATCTCTTAGGATAATAGAGTTAAAGAGAGACTTAAGTTGATGTAGGTATCTCATCAATTTTTAACAGATGAGGTAACTGAAATGCAGAGAAGTTGAATCACATAGGTAATATGTGGCAGAGTTTGGATTCAAATCTATATATGTTGACTTTAAATTGAAACTCTTCATACTATACATTTTGGCAGTGGAATGAGTTAGTCTGAAAGTGTTAGAGGTGATTTTTACCAAAATGGATGACAAGTTGGCTTAGATGACCTCTAAAAGTATTACCATGCTTGTGGTCTGATCAAAGGATTATTCAAAAAATACAAACTTGTCACTAGAGAATTCATCCCAATAGTAACTCTCATAATATTTATTATGACTCTGATCTAGACTCATAATTTCCCAGAATCCCCTAGTTACTGCACAACATCTTCATTCAGTGGCCCATATATATAGTCTCATCAACATTCTTTTTTTTTTTTTTTTTGCTTTTTGGAGGGCAATTGGGGTTAAGTAACTTGCCCAAGGCCACACGGCTAGGTTTTTGTTTGTGTGTGCCTTAAGTGTCTGAGGCCGGATCCGAACTCGGGTCCTTTCTGACTCCAGGGCCGACGCTCTACTCACTGCACCACCTAGCCGCCCCCAACATTCTTCTTATCTGGCTAAAAACATCAGATCTCTGTCATCAAAGCTTTTGTCTGGGTTCCTGTTCTGCTCCTCTGAACTTGACAAGATGCTTCTTATACTACTCAACCTCCCATTAAAACCTATTCTAGTTTAACTTGTATCTCCCAAAATGCCCTGATGCTACTTCATCTTTCTACTGTTAAGTCTCACAGCCACACTAGAGTCTGCCACCCTCTGCTGGTACACTTCACAATCCTAGGCTACCTAACCCCTTACCTAGTGACACCCCTAAGTGTTTTCATTATTGGCTTCAGATCACCTAGATTATTCCTACTATTACTGCTACTACTAATGCTTCTGCTGCTGCTGCACTACTAGTAGTAGTGCCCCTCTTCCTTTTCCTCCTCCTCCTTGTCCTCAGTGTTCTTACTATCAACATTATCACCATATTCCTTACTATTATTATTGTAATTTTCATTATTATCCGTGTGGTTTGTGGCTCAGGAAAATAACTGTTTGTTCCTTTATGAGCATTCATGGACCCTTAACAGGAAGCCACAGGAACAACCACTGTGAAGGGCCATTGTAGCTCTTATCCCTGAATCTGGTAGAGCTCTATGCATTCCCAAGTTACTTCTTGGCTTAATTCTTGGCTTATTATAAGTCTATATTTCTGGCTGTCTCCCTCATCATATTCCTGTTGCCTCACTTCTCCCTCTCTTCTCTGGACTGTATACATTTCTGTTTCACCACAATTACACACGCATGATTCAAATTCACTCTTCACTGATTGGCCCTACCTAATTCCATTCACGAAGTCAGCCTTACCTCCAAGTGTTGACACATGGTATTGGAGATGCTTAGCCAGAGAAAGGAACTCACTATGTTCTGATGCATAGGATATAAAGTTGAAGAGGGCCTTGGAAATCATTGAATATAACCCCCTCATTTTTCAGATGAGGAAAGTGAAACAAAGTGACACAGTGACACTGAAAGTCTCACAATTAGTAAATAAAAGACTCAAGATTTGAATATAGATTCACTGACTCAATATCAAGTACACTTTCTACCATGCTACAGTGTTTCCACCCAAACATAATTCTGAAATGATGATTAGCACTCTACTTCCACATGTTCTTAAGATACTGAAGTATTTATTCAATGTCAGAACATATGTCAAGTACCTTGTTTTTAGCGACACCCTTCAATAACAATTATTGGTAAACTGCATTTATGATTTTTGGTTACTCATCTAAGATTAGGGGTAAGCACACTTGGCCCTTTGAATTTCATTTAATTTCTCCTTTTTAACTCCAACTAAGAATCAGTAGAGGGGATTGATGTTCAGCCTTTCCAAACTATTAATCTGATCTGGGTTATCTCACCATGTACTGATTGTGGAATCTGGTCTGGTCTCCGGGACCCACCTCCAGTTGATTGTAAAGCAGAGCTATTGAGTGAATGATTCTTGTAAAGAGAAGATTTGGACCTGGCTTATTGTTATCCTCCCTGCTGATACCAGCAATTACCATCCAAAGATGGATGGCAGGAGGGGATGAGCAAGTGGATAGAATACATTTTGCCTTTCAGTGCATAATCCAAAAGGATATGTTTTGATCAGATAATCATGGAGTCCAAGTATCCTTTTTACATGATTCTTCTTCGGGGAATCATTCAGCTTCTGCCTAAACTAACCTCTGTTAATGGAGAGCTCATTATCTGTGGAGTAAGCCTATTCCCCTTTTGTACAACTCTAATTCTTCAAAGCTTTTTCCTCACATCAAGTCAAAATTCATCATATTGTACCTTTCACCCCTTTATTCTGGTCTTGCCTTCTGGAGAAGAACAAGCAGAACCAGCTAAATGCTTCTTCCATCATATACTCTGGTGAGATTCTTTTTATTTTTCATGATTTTTTCATGTTTCCAAACAAATATAGTATATGTGGTACAATAATATTTCAGGATGGAAACTGTGAAAATAACATTCATCTACATTTATATTACTTACTCATTTTGGAATCTTTATCGGTGCTCTTGGCAATAGGGGATTCAGACATGATGGTGAATATGGTTAACCTTCTTCAATGTATAGCTATGTTTGGTTAACATACAGTCCTTTATGGTTCACACAGTGTTTTACAAAGGCTTTCTCATTTGAAACTAACAGTAGTCCTGAGGGTTGGGAGCTACTATAATCTCCATTTTACAAAAGAGGAAACTGAGGCAGACAGAGGTTAAATGAATTGCCCAGAGTCACACAACTAGTAAAGTGGCTATGGCTGGATTCGAAATCAAGTCTTTCAAACTCCAAATCCAATTCTCTATCTGTTGTCCACCTAGCTGCATCTGTTACTTAAAAAATATTCTTCTTCAATTGATCTTTCTCCCTGACATTTGACAGTGGCTTACAAAAACAAATCAAGGCAACAAAATCTGTGATTTAACTACAACAATAGCAGCAGCAATACTCTTTTATGTGTTGCCTTATTTTTGCAACATGTTTTACATATATCACTTCATGAAATCCCCAAAATTATACTGTGAAATAGAGGTTCTTGCTAACCCAATTTTACAGCTGACAAAACTAAGGCTGAACAACATTAGGTCATTTGACTAGGACCACACAATTAGTCAATGCCTGAAGCAGCATTGGAACTCAGTTCTTCCAGACTCCAGGTCCTACAATTCTATCCACTGCCTCATCTAGTGAGCTTATTAAGATATTAATATGAGGTGACTGTATTCGTCCCCTTTCTATAAGTCTTTAACATACGCAAAGTGAGTTCTCTCATTATTAGTATAAACTAATTGTTGTCTCAATAGATAAAAGTACTGGGCCTGAAGTCAAAAAGACCTGAGTACAAATTTGACCTCAGATATTTTTCTAGTTGTATGACCTTGGGCAAGTCACTTAACTTTCTTTACTTTGGTTTCCTCAACTGTAAAATGTGTATGACAATAGAATTTACCTTCCAGGCTTGTGGCACAGTGAACAGAGTGGGCTTGCACTCAGGAAAACTCATTGTTCCTGAATTCAAAGTCACTTAAAGTCACAGCTGACTTGACTGAACAACAAGCCAGAGTTTTTGTGAGGACATAATGAAAAAATATGTGTAAAGCACTTAACATAGGGCATTACTAGGCACATATTAGGCACTCTATTAATTCAAGGAATTATTATTATTGATGTTGTTATTTTGCAGAAGAGGAAATAGGAACTTAAATGACTTGACCACTGCCACACATAGTTGTAGAAGCATAGAGTCAGAAAAGAGCTCAAGGACCATTTAGTATAACATGTACTTCAAAAAGAATTACTTCACGGGGAACAGAGCCAAGATGGCAGAGTAGAAACAGCACTTCCACGGTGCTCTCAACCACACGACTTCCAAACAAGTAAAAGGTAGTCTCTGAACAACTTCTGGAGCTCCAGCAGCCACAGAACGACACAGAGAAACTAACCGCCCACTGAGGACAGCCTGGAAGCCCAGCAGGGAAAAGTCAGCGGAGCACTCTGGGAGCAGACAGCACCCTGGGAGCAGCCAGTGCAACATTCTGGGAGCCGAGCCCAGGCACATGGGACTCGCAGTTTTAACCCCAGGGCAGCCTGGCCAGCAGCCTGCTGGAGGGACCCCAGAACACCAGCAGCTGTGGCAATTCCAGAATTATCAACACAGATATGCCTAGGACAAAGTGAGAAATTAGTGCCATATGGACTTTGGGACCAGTATTTGGGAACACTTCGGCTTCTTCCCCTGGGGGTGAAAAGCTGCTGAGGAGACACAGCAAACATTGCCATTTTGCAGCTTCAGTTGCAGCTTCAGCTCCTGGTCTGCAAACTGTAGGGAGATCCAGCAATCAGCCTTGGGGGGGTAATCGCTCTTGCTTTAACCTCCCTGGATCTGGATTGTGGTCTGGGCAAGGGGTGGGGGGGAGGTCATGGGGTAGGTATCCAGCTTGCCAGAGTGTGTGGAGGCTTTACAGAGGCCACCCAACTAATACCTCTGGAAGTTGTGACGACCCCAAAGTTTGGGACAGAAGCTCCCCTGTCTGGTGGCAGAGTCCTACTGTGTCAATAAGCCCAAAAGTCAAGTAATTAAGTGGCAACATGCCTAGGCAAAGGAAACAAAATAAACAGAAAAATGCAACATTAGACTCCTATTTGGGGGGCAAAGAAGATCGAAGCATGGAACAGGAGGAGGACTGGGAGGTCAGAACTCCTGCACGAAAAGCCCCAAATAAAAATATGAATGGGATACAGGCCATAGAGGACCTTAAGAAGGATTTTTAAAACCAAATAAGAGAAGGGGAGGAAAAATTAGGAAGAGAAATGAGAAGGATGCAGGAAAAGTATGAAATGAGGGTCAATAGCCTGACTGAGGAAAATAACACCTTAAAAATAGACTAATTTGGGGGGCAGAGCCAAGATGGCAGAGTAGAAACAAACAAACAAACAAAAAAAACAAACCTCACAATCCAGTGCAAAAAGGCAGAAATAGTAAATGCATCATTCTCAGATCATGATGCAATAAAAATTATATGCAATAAAGGGCCAGGGAAAGATAGACTAAAAACTAATTGGAAATTAAACAATTTAATCCTAAAGAATGGATGGTTCAAAGAAGAAATTATAGAAACAATCAATAATTTCATTCAAGAGAATGATAATAATGAGACAACATACCAAAATGTGTGGGATGCACTAAAGGAAGTTCTCAGGGGAAGTTTTATATCCCTGAGTGCATACATGAATAAATTAGAGAAAAGAGAGGTCAATGAATTAATTGGACATGCAATTGAAAAAGCTAGAAAAAGAACAAATTGAAAATCCCCAATTTAGTACTAAATTAGAAATATTGAAAACCAAAGGAGAGATTAAAAAAATTGAAATTAAGAAAACTATTGAATTAATAAATAAAACTAAGAGCTGGTTTTATGAAAAAATTAACAAAATTGATAGACCCTTAGTAAATATGATAAAAAAAGAAAGAAGAAAACCAAATTATGAGTATCAAAAATAAAAAGGGTGAATCTACCTCTAATGAAGAGGAAATAAAAAAAAATAATGAGGAATTATTTTCCCAATTGTATGCACATAAATATGATCATCTTAATGAAATGGATGAATATTTACATAATCACAAGTATCCCAGATTAACTGAAGAGGAAGTGAATTACCTAAATAATCCCATCTCAGAAAAAGAAATCAATCAAGCCATCAATGAACTCCCTAGGAAAAAATCTCCAGGGCCAGATGGGTTCACTAGTGAATTCTATCAAACATTTAAAGAACAATTGATTCCAATACTCTACAAACTATTTGGGAAAATTAGTGAAGAAGGAGTCCTACCAAATTCTTTCTTTGACACAAATATGGTACTGATTCCTAAATCAGGAAGAGATAAGACAGAGAAAGAAAATTATAGACCAATTTCCCTCATGAATTTAGACGCAAGAATTCTAAATAAAATATTAGCCAAAAGACTCCAACAATTTATCACAAAAATAATACACTTTGATCAGGTAGGATTCATTCCAGGAATTCAAGGATGGTTTAATATTAGGAAAACCATCAGTATAATTGAGCATATCAACAATAAAACTAGCAGAAACCACATGATCATCTCAATAGATGCAGAAAAGGCTTTTGACAAAGTACAACATCCATTCCTATGAAAAACACTAGAAAGTATAGGAATAAATGGAGCCTTCCTTAAAATAGTTCATAGCATCTATTTAAAACCATCAGCAAGTATTATATGCAATGGGGATAAACTAAAAGCCTTTCCAATAAGATCAGGAGTGAAACAAGGGTGTCCACTATCACCCCTCATATTCAATCTGGTACTAGAAACACTAGCAGTAGCAATTAGAGAAGAAAAAAAAATCAAAGGAATCAAATTAGGCAAAGAAGTGACCAAGCTATCACTCTTTGCAGATGATATGACGATATACTTAGAGAATCCTAGAGAATCAAGTAAAAAACTACTTAAGACAATAAATAAATTTGGCAAAGTTGCAGGATATAAAATAAACCCACATAAATCCTCAGCATTTCTGTACATCTCTAATGAAACTCAACAACAAGAGATAGAAAGAGAAATCCCATTTAAAGTCACTGTAGACATTATAAAATATTTGGGAATCTACTTGTCAAAACAAACACAGAATCTATATGATCACAACTACAAAACACTTCTCACACAAATAAAATCAGATCTAAATAGTCGGAAAAATATCAATTGCTCGTGGCTGGGTCGAGCTAATATAACAAAAATGACAATTATACCCAAACTAAACTACATATTTAGTGCCATACCAATCAATTTACCAAAAAAACTACTTTGTAGAGTTAGACAAAATAATAACAAAATTTATTTGGAAAAACAAACGGTCTAGAATATCAAGGGAATTAATGAAAAGAAACACTGGGGAAGGTGGACTAGCTATGCCAGATCTTAATCTGTATTATACAGCAGCAGTCATCAAAACTGCTTGGTACTGGCAGCGGTGTAGAGTAGTGGATCAATGGAATAGGTTAGGTGCAGGAGACCCAGCAGTAAATGAATATAGTAATCTCTTGTTCGATAAACCCAAAGACCCCAGTTTTTGGGATAAGAATGCACTGTTTGACAGTAACTGCTGGGAAAACTGGAATACAGTACGGCAGAAAGTGGGCATAGATCACTATCTAACACCATATGCCAAAATCAAGTCTAAATGGGTGCATGATCTAGGTGTAAAGGACGATACTGTAAGCAGTTTGGGAAAGCAAGGAATAGTTTGCCTGACAGACTTGTGGAGAGGGGAAGATTTTAGGACCAAACAAGAATTAGAGAGCATTATAAAATGCAAGATGGATAATTTTGATTACATTAAATTGAAAAGCTTCTGCACAAACAAAGCCAATGTAACCAAGATCAAGAGGGAGGTGGGAAATTGGGAAAGAATTTTTACAACTTGTGTCTCTGATAAAGGACTCATTTCTAAAATTTATAGAGAATTGAGCCAAATCTATGTGAATACAAGTCATTCCCCAATTGAGAAATGGTCAAAGGATATGAATAGGAAGTTTTCAGAGAAAGAAATTAAAGATATCTATAAGCATATGAAGAAATGCTCTAAATCACTATTAATTAGAGAAATGCAAATCAAAACAACTCTGAGATACCACATCCCTCCAGTCAGATTGGCTAAGATGACAAAACAAGAAAGTGACAAATGCTGGAGAGGATGTGGACAAATTGGAACACTAATACATTGCTGGTGGAGTTGTGAACTTATCCAACCATTCTGGAGAGCAATCTGGAATTATGCCCAAAGGATTATAAATAATTTCATACCCTTTGACCCAGCCATACCACTTCTAGGGTTATATCCCAAAGAGATTATAGAAGTGGGAGGAAGACCCATATGTACAAAAAATATTTTTAGCAGCCCTTTTTGTGGTTGCAAAGAATTGGAAACTGAAGGGATGCCCACCAATTGGGGAATGGCTAAACAAGTTGTGGTATATGAATGTAATGGAATATTATTGTGCTAGAAGAAACGAGGAGGTGATGGATTTCACAGTTACCTGGAGAGACTTATACAAACTGATGCTGAGTGAGAAGAGTAGAATCAGAAGAAATTTGTATACAATCACAGACCTACCATATCTGTGATGACCAACTATGAGACACTGGACTCTTTTCAGCAATGCACTGATATAAGTCAATCCCGAAAGAGTCAAGAAAGTGAGAAAAGCACCATCCAGAGATATAACTAGAAAAAACTGAGCCTGAATCCTGATGGAAGCAAACTAAATGATATTTTTCTTTTCACTGTTTGGTTTTATTTCTTCCTTGCCATCTTTCATCCCACCTAGTAAAATTTGCCTTTGTAATTGGAATAATGTCTAATATGAATGCATTTGCAGATCTTATGCTGGACTATATGCTATCGTGGGGGGAGGAGGAAGAGAAGTAAAGGAAATTTGAAAATCAAGGAACTATGGAATTGAATCTTGCTAACTGAAACTAAACTAATAAATTAATTAAAAAATAAAAAAGAAATTCTCAAGGAAAATTGCCCTGATGTTTTAGACCCAGAGGGTCAAATATAGGCTGAAAGAATGCACAGATCACCTCCTGAAAAAGATCCCAAAAAGAAAACTCCTAGGAATATTATAGCCAGGTTCCAGAACTCCCAGATCAAGGAGAAAATACTCCAAGCATCCAGGAAAAAACAATTTCAATATTGTGGAAACACAGTCAGAATAGCCCAGGACCTGGCAGCTTCTACACTGAGGGACTGACGGGCATAGAATATGATATTCCAGAGGTCAAAAGAGCAGGGATTAAAACCAAGAATCACCTACCCAGCAAAACTGAGTATCTAGTTTCAAGGGAAAATATGGTCACTCAGTGGAATAGAGGACTTTCAAGAATTCTTAAGGAAAAAATAGGGTTGAATAGAAAATTTGACATTCAGACACAAGAAGCAAGAGATGCTTGAGAAGGTAATCAGGGAAAAGAAATCAAAAGGAACTTATCAAAGTTGAACTATTTACATTCCTATATGGAAAAACAATAATTTTGACTGATGAAACCTTTCTCAATATGAAAATAATTGAAGAAGGATATATGGGCATTTGAATACATATGTGAATGTGTGTATATATGTTTACAAGTATACATGGATAGAGGGCACAGGTTGAATTTGGTGGGAAGGGATGATACTTAAGGGGTGAAGTTAAGAGGTGAGAGAGGAATGTGGCAAGAGGAGATGGGGAGAGACAGGGTAGGGTAAACTATCTCATGTAGAAGAGGCAAGGGGAAGTGGTTGCAGGGAAGAACAGGAAGGCAAAAAGGCCAAACGATAATCTCATTGAATTTGCCGCAGGGAGAGAATGACATACATACTAAATGGGATATCTTACCCTGAAGGAGAGTATGAGGAAGGGGGATGAGAGGGGGGATGATGGAGGGGAGAGCATTCTGGGGGGAGGGGAGGTTCGAAGTACCCACTTTCGAAGAGGGACAGGATCAATGTAGGGAATAGACCAGGTGGGGGGTGGGATGGGTGGGAGGGAAATATAAGCAGTCTTTTACAATATATCTACTATGGTAATGTTTTGCATAGCTATATATGTACAACACATACTGAGTTGCTTATCTTTCCAAAGGGAGTGTGTGATAAGGGAGGAAGGGAATGGATCTGAAATTCAAAGTTTCAAAATTAAATGTTTCAAATATATATAAATACTATTATTAATACTATTTTGCATGTAATTGAGAGATAAGATGTGCAGGCATTGGGGCACAGAGATTCATCTTGCCCTAATGGCAAAGTCAAAGGGGGTTTGGGAGAAGATATGGGAAAGAACAGATTGGATGAGTGGATATCTTGTGGGACAGCTATTCTGGGGTGATGGGTAGGGGAAAATGGGGAAAAAATGTAACTCAAAATCAGGCAGAAATGAATGATGTAAACCAGAAGTTAATAAAGCATTTGTTTGAAAAAAAAAGAGAGTATAGAACTTCAAATTTAAAAAATAGAATTATTTCACAATAAAACATTGAAGTGGTTACTGATCTTTTATTGGAAAGCTAACAAGAATGAAGAACTCATGATGTTCTTCCAAGACCCAGTGATGTTATTCCCTTTGATAATTTTAATGTGTAGTAGATTTTTCCTTTATGTGTGGCCAGATATAACTCTTTATAACATTTACCAGCTAGTAATATTAAACTAGAGATTGGACCAAGGTCATGGGATTTCACATTCATTTTTCTGATTCAGACAACAACATTGCCTCTCATTTCTGCTAGAGCTGTTACCTTTTTAGCAGCCTCCTTTTCCCCAGTTTACCTTCTTACCACCATCCTTTTTCCCCATCTTTCTATTTCCTACGCTGCTATCCTAATCTCTTTCTTCTTCTATGTATCTCCCACTCTTGTGTTATTAATTGACTCAGATTTGTAAGTGGAAGACACAGGATTTGTTCCCAGGTATCAAAGACCATAGTTCTCAAAGATGAAAGGGACCTCAGAGACCACCAAGTCTACCCTCTTTACTTTAGGAAGTGTAAGAAAGTTAAGTGACAATCATTTTCACATAGGCATTATGCATTTGAAGTAGTTTTGGGTCCCAGAAGCAGAATTTTTGCCACTGTACTACCTTGTCTCCTTCAAATTTTGTGCTCTTTCCATTCTGTCACAGCTGCTTCTCAAACCACAGTTGTAAAATTAACAGAGGAGGGAATTATTCATCAATTGATTTGTTTCACAATAAAGAAAAAGTAAATTATGTTCATATTGAAAAGAGAAAACTAAAAACAAAACGCAACAGGGAATTGAAGATCAATTAAAGTTTGTACATTAAAAGAGAACATAGGTGAATAGAGCGCCAGCCCTGGAATCAGAAGGACCTGAGTTCGGAGCCGGCCTCTGACACTTAATCCGCACAAACAAAAACCTAGCCGTGTAACCTTGGGCAAGTTACTTAACCCTAATTGCCCTAAAGGGGCGGCTAGGTGGTGCAGTGAGTAAGAGCGCCGGCCTCGGAGTTTGGATGACCCGAGATCAGATCCGGCCTCAGAAAAGGAGCACCCACGCATAAATCAAATGACTAGCTGTGTAACCTTGAGCAAGTTACTTAGCCCCAATTGCTTTAAAAAAAAAAAAAAGAGAGAGAACATAGAGCTGCTAAAAATGAATTCCACTTTCTGGATCTGGATGAAATGTACACCTGTATACATCAAATAACAACTGCTGCTACTTGCAAATATTACATCTGAATCACTGATGGTGACATTTAAGAAATCAAGGAGCGTGGAATCCATTTCAAAAGTGTGCAAATGTTCCAGTTTTCCAAATGGGAAGTAGTAGGTTTGTTTTATACTAATCCCTAGAAAATTCTAAAATAATATTTTGTGACTGCTTATATAGGGTGATAGTTATCAGACCTTATATGGGTTCATTAATAACAAGTAAGAAAATACTGTGTCTATGGAGAGAGAAAGAGGGGGAAAGAGGGAGAGATGGAAAGAGAGAGGAGGGAAAGAGAAAGAGGAAAAAGAGACATAAAAAAGCAAAGATGCACTGGAATTAATACCTAAGGAGACTATGGTATAGTAAATAGGAATCTGGATTTAATACTATGACAACTTGGGTTTGAGTACCCCCTCAGACTTGTTTCTTTGACCCTTGACTAGACACTTAATTTCTGTGTTGCCCACAGCAGCAACTCTTTAAATCTCTAAGCAAAAGGTGTTGATCCATACACAGGAATTCTCTATACTACTAAAATTGCACATCCAGTCTTTATGACTAATTCACTAACTGCCCTTCATAAAAAGGTCATAAGATCATATATCTTAGAGCTGGAAATGACTTTAGAGACTATCTACTCAAACCAAATTAGGGCTAGAGAGTTTAAATGACTTGTCCAATGTCACACATGTACAATAGTGGGTTTTCTTACTCCAAATAATTTTCTTTCTAATGCACTACTTAATACATCTAGATTTCAACAAAGACAGAGTGGGTTATGAGGAAGAAAAATACAATGTGGGCACGTATTCAGGGTATCAGTGGCGTAAAGTGTGGAAGAAAGGAAGGCTTGGCAGAAGAGAACAAGGGTATGATAGCTATCTTCAGGTATTTGAATTTGAATTATGCACCTGGAAGGAACAAATAGGAGAAATGGGTAGCAATCACAGAGTGACAGAATTAGGAGTATCATTAGGAAAAAATAATCCTGATGATTCAAACTAATGAAAAGCAAAATGGCTTACCTCAGGAGTTCGCAGGCTCTCTTACAGTGGGGGACTTCAAGGAAAAGCCTGGAAGATCTCTACTATGTTATAGAAATAATTATTCATGAGGTATGGGTTGGCATAGATAACTGAGATCTCTTCTAACTATAAAATTCTATGTAGTTGGTACATGATGGAATTAGCTTGTACTGGCTTGTAAGAACGGATTATTAAATTTTTCGTGTGAGTATTTACACTTCAGAAAATGGCAAGCTACATATCAGGACCTGATTTATTATTTTGTTGCTAATATGGAATTAAGAAAATGATGGAGAAATTGTTAATTAAGGCAGATTAAATTTCAAAGAGTATTGTGGAGAGAGGACAAGTCAAGATGACAAAGCACAGGCTGGGACCCAGCTGAACTCTCCCAACATTCCCTGCCAAACAACTTTAAAATAACATCTCAAATCAAATTTTACAGTAGCGGAGCCAACAAAAGTTCAGAGATACACATTTTCTCCAGGTGAGGCAATTTAGGAGGTCTACAGGAAAGATATGTAACACCAGGTGGGTGTAGAACCTTAGTGCACTAGGAACACCAATAGTGGAACTGGGAGGCAACAATAGCAAGCACAGTTTTATGAGCTCATAGCCCTTGGAGTTGGACAGCTGGTTAGAAAGAGATTACAAGAGACACTTTGCTGGCACTGGTTGCATCTGGCACTTATTGACAGCTCTTTTGCCTATAAACAGTTAAGGGTCACAGTTCTAGGACTGAGAAGAGTGCTTGTGATTGGTCACAAGGGAACAGGGGTCATGGTGACTTCCAGGGCCAAGAAGAGCACCAGTACTTGAGAGTACGGTAAAGCTGAGGCCCTGCTCACAATTTCAAAGCCAAGAGGAGCATTAGTACTTGCAGCTGCAGAGAGAAAGGAACATTTCCTAGGCAAAGACTAGAACACAGACAAGGAGAACAGTGATCTCTTGTAGAATAACATCACCCTGGAAGCAACAAAAATTTGCAAACACAAAACTAGCTATGAAAACAGTAGCACAAAAAAGTCTGGGGTTTTTTTGTTTGTTTGTTTTTGTTTTTTACAATGCTTCTCTACCCCAAGATGAGCAGAGCACAACTTTAACATAAAGTTCAAAATGAAAAAAATAGGCTGGAAAAATGAACAAAAACCAACAAAAAAGAATTTGACCCAATAATTTGGGTCATTGCTACTATGGTAGCAATGAAGACTAAGACATAAACTTAGAAGACAACAATGTGAAACAGTTACAAGCAATGCCTCAAAGAATAATGCTGATTGGACAAAAACCACCAAGTGTTCCTTGAAAAAGTAAAGAAAGAGATAAAAGTGGTAGAGGAAAAAGTGGAAAAATAAATGAGAGTGATGCAAGAAAATTATAAGAAAGAGAATTAACAGCTTGGCAAAAAAGATAACAAAAAATACTGAAGACAATACCTTAAAAATAGAATTGACCTAATGTTAAAAGAGACAAAAGTTCACTGAAGAGGAAGAAAAAAAAACTCCTTTAAAAGCAGAGAAGGTTGGGGTGGCTAGGCGGTTCAGTGAATGGGGTGGCTAGGTGGCACAGGGAAAAGGGCACCGGCCCTGGAGTCAGGAGGATCTGAGTTCAAATCTGGCATCAGACAATTAACACAAAAACTACCTATGTGACCTTTGGCAAGTCACTTAACCCCAATTGCCCTCCCCCCCCAAAAGAAAGAAAGAAAGAAAGAAAGAAAGAAAGAAAGAAAGAAAGAAAGAAAGAAAGAAAGAAAGAAAGCAGAGAAGGTCAAATGTTAAAGGAAGTACAAAATTTCATTAAAGAAAATAATTCTATCAAAATTAGATTTAGACAAGTGGAAGCTAATGACTCCATCAGACTTTAAGAAAAAAAAATAAAACCAAGTCAAAAGAATGAAAAAAAATAGGAGAAAATGTAAAATATCTCATTGGAAAACAATTTGCTTGGAATACAGATTGAGGAGAGATACTTTAAGAGTTATTGATCTATCTGAAAGTCAAGAGCAAAAAAAAAAAATTACTTAGATATCAAATTTCAAGAAATCATCAAAAAAACTGCCCAGATACCTTAGATCAAAAGGGCAAACTAGAAATTGAAAGAATCCACCAATCTTCTCCTAGAAGACATCTCAAAATTAAATAAATAAATAAATAGATAGATAGATAGATAAAAACTTTTAAGAACATTAAAGCCAAATTCCAGAATTCCTAGGTCAGAGAGAAAATATTGCAAAACCGCCATGAGGAAGCAATACTGATACCATGGAGCCACAGTCAAAATCTCACTAAATTTAGCAGCTTACGTTTAAAATGAGCAGAGGACTCGGAATATGATATTCTGGAAGGCAAACGAGTTAGGATTACAACCAAGTATAAAGGACCCAGTAGAGCTGAGTATAATCCATTTGGGGAAAAATGAATATTAATAGAATAGAGAACTTGCAAACATTCCTGATGAAAAAACAAAAACAAAACAAAACAAAGTTGAATAGAAATTTTGATATTCAAACATAAGACTTAAGAGAAGCATAAAAAGGTAAATGTGATAGAGTAATCATAAAGGACTCAATAAGGTTAAGCTATTTACCTTCCCATGTGGGAAGAGGATATATAACTCCTAAGAACTTTATCATTATTAGGGTTGTTAGAAGGAGACAAAGGGCATGGGGCAATGAGTCAATTATGTTGAGGTGATAAAAATAATAATGCAGTTGTGAGAAAGAGAAATGGGAGAAATGGAAAGGGAGAGGTAGAGTAGGGCAAATTTCTCACATAAAGATGTCACACAAGGAAGAGCTTTTAGATTCGAGGGGAAAATTGAGGCAGGGGGGTGACAGGCAATGCCTGAATATTATTCTCATCAGAATTAGTTCAAGGAAGGAAGAATACACACACACACACACACACACACACACACACACACACACACACAAACACACACACACGTAACAGCAAGCACCCCAGCATCCCCAGGGTGGCTGCCAACACAGGTTTTTAGATTTGCTTTTGTAAAGGAAAGTGACTCAAAATAGGTTAACAAGCTCACTTTAATCAATCAAACATATATCACCTAGTTCAGGGGGAAAAGGTCAGTTCCCCAAACTTCAGAGTATACAGACAGATCAAACAGACAGACTTCCAAACTGTCCAACCATTATCAATACCAGAATCACAGTTACCAGAGAGGGAAGCATCAACATCTGGGTTTTCAAAGCCGGTGGGCTCTCAACAGCTGCCCAGAGTCTCATCTGGTCAAATCACACAACACTTCTCAAAGTGAGCCCCAAAGGAAAGCCTCACATCAGGAATTATATAGCCTTCTCCTGGGTCAGAGAATGTAACTACCCTCTTGACCCACTGCCCAATCACATGGCATCAAAATGTGGTCATTCCTGAAAACCTTGGTTTGCCTCTTACCACAGGCTCCATGTGACCACATTCAACCTATTAGGGAGCAGAGTATATTTTCAAATTAAAGAAGGTTCTCAGAGTCACTTAAGCCAATCAAAGGGCCTAGGGGCAGGTAAGATCTTTTAATCTACATGAGTATAGAAATTTGCCTTACTTAATAGGGAGATAGGAGGGGAAAAGGATGGAGGGGGAAGGGGAAGAGGAAAGCAGATTAGATGAGTCAGTGATTTGAAGCAAGACTGTCTTTTGAAGAGAGACAGGATAGAATGTTAGAGAAAAATAAGGTGCAGAGAATAGAATGGAGGGAAATGAACAGTTAGTGATCATAATTGTGAATTGGAATGGGATGAACTAACCAATAGAATAGAAGCAGATAGCATAACAAATTAGAAACCAGAATCCAACAATATGTTTCTTTCAAGGGATACTCAAATGTACTCAAATATTTGGGACAAAAAGATACACAGACTTCAAATGAAGGACTGGAAAAGTCTATTTTAGTTCAACTGAAATAATTGGTTCAGCTGAAGTAGGGGTGGCAATCATGACCTATAGCAAAACAAAAGGAAAATATACCTAATTTAAAGAGATGAACAGGAAAACACCATAATGCTAAAAAGTACCATAGACAGTGAAGTAATAAAAAAAATTTATAGCAAGTTTGTTTGATAAAGGCCTCAATTCTCAAATATCTAAAGTACAGAGTCAAATTTATAAAAATAAGAGTCGTTTAAATTGATAAATAGTCAGAAGATATGAACAGGTAGTTTCAGAAGAAGAAATCAATCTTATCTATAGGCATATGAAAAAAATGCTATAAAACACTATGGATTAGAGGAAAGCAGATTAAAACAACTCTAAGTTATCATATTACACCTATGAGAAATGACAAATGGTGGGGATTAGGGACAATAGGTATATCAATGAACTGTTGTTGGAGAAGTGAACTGCTCCAACAATTCTGGGAAAAAAATCTGGAACTATGCCCAAAGATTGATAAAACTATGCATACCTTTTGACTCTGGAATACAACTACCATATCTAAGTCCTCCCCCAAAACAAAACAAAAACAATACTATCAACACAATGTCAAGAGTTCTTAAAGATGTCCCATAGTATATTGGATTGGAATGAGAAGATATAGATAGAAGCTGCAAAAGATAGAAAAATAAAGATTGGTTGTGATCAGCACTGATGGACAGAAATTTTATTTCAATGAGATCATTGAAATGTCAGTGGGCTCCCTAGATGCTCTCAGCAATAGATTAGGTAATCAAGGCAGGTGTCATCTTTTTAGAAATGAGCAAATAGGTTCTAAGAAGTTAACTGATTTGCTCTGGCTCAATTGAAAATAAATCTAAGACTAGAACTGTAGTTTTCTAATACTGTGCTCTTTGTTTTTGCCATTATTGCATATCTCTCTGTGCTTTTGAGAAGCTGCGTTGTATAGTGTCTAGAGAACTGATCTCAGAGCCCAGAACACCTGTATTCAGGTCATGTCTCTGAGTCAGTCCTGTGCTACTTTCATATATACCCCCATTTCCTTTGAGAATATCATCTTTGGGCTACCATCTTGGTGTAGAGCTCCATCACCTCACACCTAAACTACTTCAATATTTATTGTTTGTTCTCCCTATTTGAAGTCTCTCTCTACCCCGATTCCATTTTCCACTTCCATTATCAAATTGGTCTTCCTAAAGTATAGGTGTGACCATGTCATCACTCTATTCAATAAAATCCATTGGCTATCTCCAGGATAAAATATGAAATCATCTGTCTAATGTTTAAAACCTTTATAATCTGGCCCTTTTCTGCCTTTTCAGTTTTCATACACTTTATTCCTATCCATATACTCTAAGATATCAGTAACACTGGTCTCTTAGTTATTCTTCCTAAAAGACATTCCATCACCCAAATTCAGGCTTTTTTTTTTTTTTGCCAGCTGTCCACCATGCTTGGAATGTTTTCATTCTTCCTCTCTGCCTCCTGGCTTACCTGAATTTCTCAGTTGAAGTTCAAGCCACCCAAAGGAACTTTCCCAGTTCTGCTTAAACTTAATGCCTTCCCTCTGAAAATATTTATCTATTAAGAAACACATAGACACATATACACACATATACAGGTGCATATAGAGTGTATGTCTATGCGTATGTGTGTTTATAGAGATGTGTGTGTGTGTGTGTGTGTGTGTGTGTGTGTGTGTGTGTGTGTGTGTACGATTTGTATATTGTTCTAATGTTCGGTTGTTTATTTTTCTTTGAATCACCAGTGTTTATCACAACATTAAGCACAAATAAACTATACTTAATAAGTACTTGTTGACTCTGCTTGACTATGTAACTTTGGGCAAGTCACTCAGTCCCTTAATGCTCTATTGAAATCTTTAAAACTAAGTGACAGAGAAAGTCTAGACCTGAATATTGAGAGAGAGAGAGCAATTCTTCAACCAAGAATTTTCTGTAGCAGTGAAATGATAGGTCCTGCCCATATCCTTAGCATTCTCCTCCTCCACTTTCACACACCCTATCGCTTTTCTCATCCAACTTCTATTAAAATAGCTTATCTAAGCGAGAAGAGTAGAATCAGAAGAAATTTGTATACAATCACAGACATACCATATCTGTGACGACCAACTATGACAGACTGGACTCTTTTCAGCAATGCAGTGATATAAGTTAATCCCGAATGACTCAAGAAAGTGAGAAATGTGCCATCAAGAGATATAACTAGAAAGAACTGAGCCTGAATCCTGATGGAAGCAAACTAAATGATCTTGTTCTTCTCATTGTTTGGTTGTACTTCTTCCTTACCATCTTTCATCCCACCTAGTACAATATGCCTTTGTAATTGGAATAATGTTCAATATGAATGCATTTGCAGACCCTATACTGTACTATATGATGTCATGAGGGGAGGGGGGAGGGAAGTAAAGGAAATTTGAAAATCAAGGAACTAAGGAATTGAATCTTGTCAACTGAAACTAAACTAATAAATTAATTAAAAAAAAATAGCTTATCTACATGTCATCACTACAACCAGCATCTAGATTGTAACTTCAGGGAAGAATATTTTTAAGTCCCCTACTTATTTTGATGCTGTTAATATGAAGGGGATAAACAAGGCAACTTATTCAATTTATCATGTATGTAATGAAATAGAGAAAGAGATCGCAATGAAGGTGAAGGCAGGGAGGGAGGCTAGGTAAGAAGAAGAGAGATGAAGTAGTGAGAAAGGTGGAGAAAAGGAGAAAGAGACAAAAGAGTGAGAGAGAAAATAGGAGAGAGGAGAAGAGGGAGGGATGGAACACAGAAAGAGAGAGAGAGAGAGAGAGAGAGAGAGAGAGAGAGAGAGAGAGAGAGAGAGAGAGAGAGAGAGTCACAAAATCACAACAGCAAGGCATCATCCTTTAAACATCATGTCTCCCCAGTGACAGATTCTCCAGCAGCATGGAGCCCCATCCCACAGTCTGTTCAGATCAAAGCCTCATGTAGATTAAGTGAGCTGCCTACATAATTGATAAGACCTCCTCCTGAGCCCTCCTGGGCTTCTCTCATGCAAGTTCAAGCCCACTCTCTGTTGTTCCCTTGATAAATTCTGACAGCATCACAGTTCTGTCCTTCATTCAAGATTTCATTTCCATTATGGATTTAATATTGATGGGTAGAGCAGGTGGGCTTCCTACAGTCCAATAAAATGCTTCTCTGAAATCTAAGTCCTTTCTAGTAAGTAGTTCCACTCTTATGTGGACAGAAACCTGGACCTGTTTCATGTCACTTTAGAGTTTTGGTGTGACATCCTGATTTGAATAAGGCTGGTTCTTGACATGGAATTCAACTAAATACAGTGGAAGGAATCTCAGAAACCATCATTTCCTCTTGGCCTCAAGCAATATATCTCCCCAAATAGAAACCAGAAGGAGTCCTTTAGATCATCATTTTCCATTGAAGAGGTGGATGTTTATGTGTCTTCTTCTCTCTGTTCTCAGCCCACCCACCTCTTATTTCAAGTCCTTGTTATCTCTCTTCTGCACATTTCCAATAGAATCCAACAGGTTTGCCTGCCTCCATCAGAAGATGTTCCACTTCATCCTCTATATACTGCTAAGACAAACTTCCTAAAACAGATCTCTGTTCTCATCACATACTCCAGCCCTCCAGTAGCTTTCCGTTATCAACCAGTATCTTCCCTGTTCACATTGAAATTTCTCCACAATCTGATACCTATCAACAATTCAGCTTTTTTGCCATTACTCCTCTTTACCTAAACTTTACTCAAATTAGAATATTGATCATTTTCCGCAAATACACTATCATCTCTTGATTTTGCACTTCCATGATTTTGCTTAAATTATTTCTTCATTACTAAACATTCTGCCTCATCCCTTCAAAACTTTCCCATTCTAATTATAGTTTCTTCAATATCCAGTTCAAAGGCCACTAACTTCATTAAACTTTCCCATATCTCCTTATCAGAAATTATCAACACTCTCCTGAGTACTAACACTGTGTTTTATGCCTCTTATTACATTTTTGTTTTGTCTTATAGTCTTATTATATAATATGTATGCAAGTATATATAAACATATATGTCTAGATACATACGCATATACATACCTATACATGTATATGTATATGTATGTGTGTGGGCCAAAAGACCCAGGTTTCATTCTTGACAATCCTTTCTTGTGACCTTGGAAAAATTGCCATCTTTCCAAGTCTCATATTTCTCCCAATCAAAATGGGGAATATTATTCTTGTACAATATACCACAGAGGATTGCTGTGAGCAAGGGTTTTTATAAGCTTTAAATACACTGTCATGTCAGTTATCATTATTTCTTTTCTCCCATAATAGACCTAAAATTTAATTAATGAATGCTAGTGTCTTTTCTTATATAGCATCTTGTATGGGCACTGCACATGTCATAGAGATTTATTCAAGATAGGTATTCAACAAATGTTTGTAGGTGAATATCCTTTCCCTACCACAGTCCTCCCAGGTTCATTTCACAGGAAAATATGAAGAAATATGTCAAGAATAGAACTGATAATTGGCGGCGGCTAGGTGGCGAAGGGAGTAGAGCATCGGCCCTGGAGTCAGAAGGACCTGAGTTCGCATCCGGCCTCAGACACTTAACGTACACACAAACAAAAACCTAGCCGTATGACCTTGGGCAAGTTACTTAACCCCAATTGCCCTCCAAAACCAAAAAAAAAAAAACCCCAAAACAAAAAAATAACTGATAATAGTTGTGGTGTTATATTACATATAACATTTTACTATTCTCTTAGGCCTCATTATGAAGTAGTGAAGTTTGGTCAAATAGTAAAACCTCATTCTCTTTGGGATTCCCAGTCCTTTAAGCAACTTTGAAATATGTATATTTTTCATGATTTAAAAAAGAAAGGATTTCCATCCAGGACCAATTTCAGTGGTAAAAAATAGTATTCTGTTCTCATTTTCATAAATGGTATCAGAGAGATGATAATGGAGTCTTTATGAAAAGCTCAATGTAGAAACCTGCTGTTGTTCTTTAATGGGTGATGGGTGGGGACTTGAAATGAGCAGAGACACTACCTTAGTTTATCAGATTCAAAAGTATATTCCAGAAATAAAAAGTGAGAGAAAACAAGGTAGCAAAGTCCCTATCAGTTTGTCATGTTTACTTCTTATAAAATGAGCATCTTCAAAACTAGTTGTTATTTAAAAGGTCAAATGCCAATTTCTATTTAAAAGCATCTATGTTGGTAGTGGATAGAGTGCTAGACATGGAGTCAGGAAAAACTGAATTTAAATCCTGCCTTTTGTCCTTACTAGCTGTGTCTTTCACCTCACTTGCATCACACTCCATCTGTAACCCATTGGCATGTTTCTTCATTTCTATCTTCCCAACGTCTCTTGGTTATAACTCCTCTCCACTCACGTGGCTACCACTCTAGTATAAACCCCATCACCTCATATCTAGACTATTGCTCTAATGTCCTAGTTCATTTCCTGTCTCAGTTGACTATAGAAATACAAAGAAAAATAATGAGCATGGAAGAGGGAAAAAAACAGTCACAAGTCCAAATAATTCTTTCATGAAAACTTTTTTGACCACTCAAGTTCAGTGATTTATTACCTACATCACTCATCTTCCTAATACCTTCCTAACACCTCTCTTTATCTTTATTTCTTTCTTGATGGAAGAGAACTCAGACATCATTTAATCCAACCAAAATCATACCGGTTATAAGAAGTAGAATCAGCATTCCAACCCAAGTCTTCTGATTCCAAATCCACCCCCCCTTTGACTATACCCTAGTTTCTCCTAATTAAGCTTGCATAAGATTAAATTAATCCTGAAATTATAGCCATAGCTATAACTATAACTATTACCTCCAGGATCAAACATAAAGTCTTCTGCATGGCATTTAAAGCTCTTTATAATATAGCCCTTTCCTATCTTTCCAGTCTTGTTCTAGATTCCCACCTTCCAGGTACTTTATAATCCAATATGCTTTCTTGTGCTCAATGTTCTAAGACTCCTTTCAGTTTTGGCCTTCTCTGTTCTAAGTTTTCTTCCTGCTCTGTTATTCTATATTCTTAGGTACCTTCCATCTCTGACATTCTTGCATCCATTATCAAATCAAATGAGATAAAAAGAGTGAAGTGCTGAGCACAGTGCCTGGCACAAAGTAATATATAAAGATTACAATTTTTTCAAACACCATTTCCAGCAGTATCATTACGGGTTCTAGGGTCCCTTCCTACTTAACATTCTATAATTTTATGGAATGTTTGAAAAGAATAGCTTTCATTGAAAGATTTACTTCCAAGGTTGAGAGTATCACATATTCTTTAGCCAAAGTTGGGAAATTTCACTGTACCAGTTCATTAGACATTTTGAATTTCTAGTTAATATGATATTTAAAAATGCTAGACCAAATGTCACCAAAGAAACCCTTATGCTTATTTTTTTTCATTCAGATACCTAGAGTCACCTAATTTCTTTTAATACTCTCATACTCACCTGTCCAAGTGATATGCTTGGCATTACTTCTCTTTCCAAACACTGCAATGAAACTTTCAAAAAGAATTACTTAGCCTGTCATTTTAATTTTCTATCATTATACGTAGGACAGAGTAGAGGACAAGATGGGGGCTACAGAATTGAAGAATAGTTAAGTCTTAAAATTACCATGGACTGAAAACAATGGAGTGTAATGAATGGAAGGGAAATTGGCATAGGTGAACAGAAAAGGTGGGACCTGACTCTGTTAGCACTGGATGCATCACATGCAGGGATGTGATGAAGCCAACTCGAACCAGCTCACAGGAGTCAATTTTTAAATTTTCATTTTGAGCAGTTTTCACTTTTGAAATAGGTAAATACTACATATATAGACTTAAATTATTATTTTGTTGATTGTGTAGCCTGAGGAAAGTGACAGAAAATATCTTAATAATTCAGATTAAACTTGAAGGTATGTCATAGGTACATTTGTTTTTCAGAAAAGTTGGTTGTTAAACATTACCAGAACACCTTTGCTGATATATTACATGAGTTTCTGCTGATACAATAGAATTTCTAACAATATTTATGGAAGAGACCTGTCTGCAAAAGTCTATTGGAAAAAAAAAATTAAGTGTATGGGAGGTTAAGAGTGATATTTGTGACTATTCAGATCCAGAAAAGTTGTTAGGAAAAAGAAATGGTTGTGTGCAAAAATGTAAAGTAATAATAACTTAAATATTTATAAGTATTTTCAGGATTACAAAGTTCTTTCCTTACAGAAATTCTGTCCGGAAAAGGCTTCAAGTTTTATTCTCCCCTTTTTTACAGATGAAGAAACTGAATCTCAGGGTGACTATAGTAAATATTCTTTAGTCACATAGTGAAATGCTGGAATTAAGCCATAGTATCCTGAAACAAACTGGGATATTTTCTATATATCACAAGGCCACCTCTCTATTAGTCATAGATACAGAAACAAAATGAGGAACCATGAAAGCCAGGTTGCTAAATGTGAATACATAGGGAGCTGTAGCTCCTGGCTTTTACTTGGTTTGCTATGCTTCCCGTACTATACTCCACCTTAGTGTCTTTTCATAGCTTATTCCTTATGTCTGGAATTCTTTGCTTCCACACCTCTTCCTGCCTTCTAATTTCACTTAGTTTATTTCAAGTATCAGCTCAAATCTCATGTTTTGAAGAGGATACTAGAGAGGCAGAGGGAGAAGGAGAGGGAGAGAGACAGGAAGAGGGAAAGGAAGAGGAAAGGAAGAGGGAAAAAGGGAGAGAAGAAGGGAAGAAAGGAGAGAGAGAGACAGAGACAGAGAGACAGAGACAGAGAGAGTGAGAGAGAAAGACAGAGAGACAGAGAGAGTGAAAGAGAAAGACAGAGAGGCAGAGAGAGAGAGAGAGAGAAAGAGAGGCAGAGACAGACAGAGACGGGGGAGACTGATAGAAACAGACACAGAGATTTGAAAACATATGTGATAGAAACAGTGAAGGAAAGAATGAGAGAAACAATGAAAAAAGAGTTAGGAAGAGAGAGAAGGTGAGAGACAGAGGGAGGGAGAAAGACAGATTCATAGGAGGAGAGAGAGGCAGAAACATAGAGATAGAGACAGGGAGAATAAGACACATGCAGAGATAACAGTCAGAAAAAAAATAACATCTGAGAGGGTTGTAAACAGAATTCAGTCCTGGAGAGGAGACAAAAGAATGAGAACAAAAAAGCAGTCCTTAGATTTGGCACTTAAGAGATAATTGGTAACTTTGGTGAAGAGACTTTCAGTTGAATGTTATGATTAGAAGCTAGATTGCAAAGACTTATGATGTGAAGGAAAGGAAAATTAGTGGCAGTAAGGTGTATAAATGACTTTGTCTTTGGAGTTTAGTTGAAGAAGTTAGGAGAGAAAAAGTTCTATGTGGTAATTATGGTGGTGTTTACTGGTTGTGTTTTGGTTTTTGTTTTCTTTTGTTTTGTTTTGTTATGAATGGGTCTGGGGTATGGTTTTAGCCAGGAAAGAAAGGCACATTAAAAAAGACAAGGCTGTGTATTAGAGAGAGAATTAGGATGATGGTGAAAGTAATTTATTGGATTAAGAAGAAATCACGGAAGAGAAGTCAGGTGGTTCAGTGAATAGAGTACCAGCACTCAAGTCAGGAGAACCTGAGTACAAATCTGGTCTTAGACTGACACTAGCTGTGTGACCTTGAACAAGTCACTTAACCCCAATAGCTTTGCCTTCTCCAGAATAAGAAGAAATAATAGTAATAATAGTAATAATAATAATGATAATCAGGGGTATATGTAATGAATGGGTTTGGACTTAGTATGCAGAAGAGTGATCTCATCATCAGAGACTAGAGTGAAAGATGAAATGGTGGCAGGGGAGATTTAAGAAGAGAAAAACAAGACTGTCGTGTTCAATAGAGAATCAATCAGATATAAGAACAACATTAGAAAGAAGGCTAAGTTTGGGAAGGGTTATGTATTCTTTGGCAACCAACTGATCACTATAGTAAAGAGAATAGGAAAAGATGGATGCATGCTGGTCCTTGGTGAATGAGTCCAGGCAGAGTAACAGTGAAGGTGCCCATGAAAGTGGAGGATTAGAAGTTCCAGACTCCGCTTCCCCCTCTCTGTCTCCTCTGCTCTGCCGGCACCTCTTCAGCTTTGCTCCTCACCCCCTGAGAACGTATGCTGGCACCAATTTCATCTCTACCCCTGCCCTTGTGAGGAGCAGCTCTCAGCTGCTGAGTAGACCACTGTCTTCAGTGGTGCTAAAATGGCCAGAGGTTTGAACAGATGAGAACCTCAGCATTTTGGCATTATCAAGTCCCTTGACCTCTCTTGTCCCTAGCTGTGGATTCCAAACTAGTGCTGTCTCAAGGGACATTGACACAGCGGCCAAGTTTATTGGAGCTGGGGCTGCCACTGTGGGGGTGGCCGGCTCTGGAGCTGGGATTGGGACTGTGTTTGGAAGTCTCATTCATTGGTTATGCCAGGAAACCCTTCCTGAAGCAGCAGCTTTGTTCCACCATCCTGAGCTTTGCCCTGTCTGAGGCCATGGGGCTCTTTTGCCTGATGGTGGCCTTCCTCATTCTCCTCGCCATGTGATGGAGCCATTTCTATTCCCCTATGTTTCCGAATGTTCCTCCTCATCCTCCTGGTCCTTCCATGTCTCTTCCAGCCTGTGTATACCTCCATCTTACCAGGCAGCCCTGGGGAAAGTCACGGGCTCAGGGTTTGACAGAGGGAAGACAAATAAGTATTGTATTATTAAGCTGAAAAAAAAGTTCCAGACTCAAGTTTTTGTTGTCTCAAATCATAATTGACTGACCTGCTCTTCTGTTATGAATTGCATCAAGCCTATTTTTTTGTGGTCCTAAAAATGTCTTGACAGCCATGAGCCATTTAGCACTGGGTTGGCCCACAAACCCTTTTATGTGTCAATAGGGGGTTTGTCCCTGTCTCTATCACCTACCTATGCTTGAGTCACCATTCCACTACTTTAAAAAAATCACTATATTACTTATCTCTAGCTAACTGCCAAAGACTCAGTTTCTTTATCTGTACATTGGGGACCTCAAGAATTTGACTTGAAATGCAAGGATTCTCTGAATAAAATGCTTTGTAAATTGTAAAACAATATAGAAATTACACTTAAATGAACCCTGTTGTCATACTATGAAGTAATGAAAATCATGTCCAATTTTTTTTTGGGTCAGGGTAAGATGTAATGATTTGAACTTTGCATCCCATATAATCATATGTCATCAAAGTCTGAAATATGTTAGATCAATTAAAGTTTGAGAAAAAAAGATAGTTACCAGGTGCCTGGGAAAAGTTTTCTTTTATTTTTCAAAGTTTATCTTTTTTTTTTTCTTGATGGCATCTGGGATGAGAGAATACACTTGCAAAATAGAGCAGACTTCCTTGTTAAGCTGCCAAAACTATTTTCTAATTTAAAATAGAGAATGTAGGCATGTTTAACTACAAAGGTATCCTCCAGGATTTGAGATAAAGAATATTAAAAGCCAAGAGTTCAAAGATAATTATTCAGAATGAAAGTAGATATATGTAGCTATTGCTGCAACAACTCATATTTATATATTGCTTTATGATTAAAAAAAAGTCTTTCATGACCACAGCCCTCTGAGATGGGTACTGTAAGGATTATTATCCCCAGTATATAAGTGAAAAAAAAAAAAACAACAGACTGAGAGATGAGATAGTTTGCCCAAAGTTAATATGCTGGTGTCATAACCAAATCTCAACCCATAATCTCCATAAACCAAGTCAAGTCCAATGTAGTTTTTCATTTAAAAAAAATAATTTTATTTTGAGTTTCAGATTTTCTCACTTTCCCTCCTCTTCCCATTGGGAAGGCAAAAAAAAACCAATATTACAAATACATATAATCATGCAATTAGCCCCCACCCCCCCAAAAAAAGAAAAGGAAATAGGCCGTCTCAATTCCCACTTGGAGTTTATCACCTATCTCTCAAGAAGCTGATGATAATGTTTCATCACCATTCTTTGGAATTGTGGTTGGACAGTGAATCAGAGTGCTTAAATCTTTCAAAGTTGTTTGTCTTTACAATATTGTTGTTACTGCATAAAATGTTCTCATTCTGTTCACTTTGCTTTCATAAGTTCATGCAAGTCTTCCCAGGCTTTTCTAAAACTAACTCCTTCATCATTTCTTACACCACAACAGTATTCTATCACATTCATATGCCAGAACTTGAGCCGCCATTTCCCAATTAAAGGGCATCTCCTCACTTTCCAATACTTTGCCACTACAAAAAGAGCTTCTACAAATATATTTGGACATATGGATTCTTTCCCACTTCTTTGAGGTATAGATCTAATAGTGGAATTGCTGGGTCAAAGGATTTGTACAGTTTAATAGCTTTTTAGATATAATTTCAAATTAAGATTTTTTAAAAAATGTACAGTAGAGAAGACCAAAAAGAATCACAGACAAGTAGGACAACTTCAAAATTAACATGTTGAAATTATTATACACGTTTTAAAAAAGCAAGCTCTACATAATGGAAATTTGCAGTCTCTTTAACAATCTTCTTTTTCTCTTCCATTTATATGTATATATGTGTGTGTATGTATATATATATATATATATGTATATATATACATACATATACACATATATATACATACACACACACATATATGGAAATGCTCATTATATTTAGCATTTATTAGTCCAGAATAAAATAATAAAAACTTGAAATTAGAAAAAAATCTTAACCTCTGATAAGGATTTTTTTTCATTGTTTCCCCAGAATTTATTTATTTTAATTTTTAACTTTCATTTCCACAAAATTTGAGTTACAATTTTTCTTCCCATCTCTCCTCTACCCCCACCCCAAGATGGCAAGCATATTGATTGCCCCTTCCCCCAGTCTGTACTTTATTCTATCCTTCCCGACCCTCCTCCCTTACTTTCTTGGAGGGCAAGATAGATTTCTATACCCCATTGCCTGTATATCTTATTTCCAGGTTGCACTTAAAAACTATTTTTAACATTTGTTTTTAAAACTTTTAAAACTCAGGGTCACTGATTCTTGGGACCTGAAGTGATACTCTGCCTCACAGCCTCCATTCTCTCTTTACTGAAATTGCTGCAATCTGCCCTTGAACTATGACCCAGAAGTTAGTCTAGACAATGGAATTGTAAAACAGTTGCCTTCAATGGCTTATATTTCTTTTTGATTGAAAGGGTTCCTCTCTGCTCTTGAACTATGACATAGAAGTTGGTATTAATATTGGAGTAGCCAAATAGTGTCTATGCCCAGTGCTATCACAAGGTTGTCAGGACAAAAAACCCTTTAGTCTCTTTCTAGCCTGTTGACAGGTCTCCTTACTATCTCTGACTTAAGAACATCCAAAACCGCTGGTGATTTTGTTGACACCACCTAGTCCAACCACTGGTGTTTCATCCACATAGGCTCCAGGCCAGCTTCCATCCCAGTATCACAGATCAGTTTTTCCAAACCCCTAAGTTATTTTGAACTGGAAGAATGTTTCACTCTGGCCTTTTGTGGTGTCTTCCATTCGAAAATTTAATTTGAGGAGTTATTTTTCAGTTGTTTGGAGGGGAATGGTGGGAAACCTCAGCTGAATGACTTTTCTACTCCACCAACTTGGCCCTACCCCCAGAAGTTAAAATATAATACTTTCTAATATTACTTCTTAAGTTATAAGTTAATGAAACTGAGAATTTCTTGCCCAAAGAAGAGCAGACTTGAATGTGCTAGGGTGATTATTAATGTCCTAATAACTGTCTCAAGAGTGTGCTTAAGCCAACTCAAACTTTCTCAAGACAGCCAATTATTAAAATTTCAGTGTAAGCTTTTGCAGTACAAAACACTAAAAACTGTGTTTGGTTTATTGTTTGGTTTTGGTTGATTTCTAGACTTGAAAAAGCAATAAAAAATGCAAATAAAATTATGCAAATTAAACTTCAGAGTATGTTGAATAATTAAATATATACACATACATACATGTATTTTATGTGTATTATTAGATAGAGATAGATGATAGATAGATAGATAGATGGATAGATAGATAGATAGATGAATGATCATAGAACCATTGGTTCTCAGTATTATGAGAATGCTCAGCATCTATATGATAATAACTGCTTAGAGTTTCTGGAGGTATTAGAGAATTTGTCCTGACACTCCATTTCTGAAAAAAGAAAACTGAATCTTAGTCTGATTAAATGGCTTGACAAATAGATCATATAAAATGCTTCTGGACACAAATCCTCTCTCAGGTAAGAACAAGTCAGACAAAGAGTTATCCAGATTTTCCTTCAGTACCCGAATTACCAGAGAAGTAACTGGCCCTTTGGAGGCAGCCTTCCCACTTTGACAAACCTCTGATTGTTAGTAGACTCTTATATTAAGCCAGTTTGACTCTATAACTTCTACCCACAATCCCTGTTTTTGCCCTCTGGGGTCATGTCCAACAAGTCTAATCCCTCTTCTATATGACAGCTTTCTAAATACTTGAAGACAGTGATCATGACCCTTAAGCCTGATGACTAACCTTGCACCCAGTGTTGCTTCTCACCCAGAGGATTACTGTCCCCAACCTTCTTGCTAAGAGAAGATAAAAATTATTAGCTTGTCTCACTGGGCAAGCAGTTTTAAACAGACCAACTTGGGGATGGCAAAATATTTTGTTGACTTGCTTTTCTCAGCAGCCCTGATATAACATTTTCATTAGTTTCACAGATTAAGGTAAGCATCTTTTTTTCCCTATTGAAGGTTACACAAAATAGCATCAGAAACAAGGAATCACAAAATTTCAGAACTGGGAGGAACCTCAGAGGTCATCTAACTAAAATGACACCGAAATAAAAATTTATCTGAAATGAGAGACTTCCTGAAATAATATTTCAACAAGACAGAGAATCTATTTCCATGGAAAAATTCTTGGTTTACACAGAGGGCTGAGTGCCACCAACAATATTAGTAAAATCATGCATCTATATATGATTTTATAATTTAGAAATCATTTTCACAAATCTGAATAGAGTTCATGTAGTAGAACCTCAATCCCAATACCCAATTGTTTTTACCACTTTCCTAGCAAATTGTCATTCAGTCCTTGCTTCTAGGCCTCTAGTGATGCCTACAAGATAGCTCTTTTTGTTGTTAGATCTTAATTTTAGGAATTTTTTCTTATATTGATACTCTTTTCATAACGAACTATGGAATTCTTTTAGGGGGTACAAGGTGTAACCCAATGATTGGCAAATGAAAAGGGACAATTAATTTGGAGCTGGAAGATCTAGTTTTCAACTTTTAATATATCACTTAGTAGATGTATGACTTTTGGTAATTCATTTCTCCTTTATTAAATTTCATCATCTTTGAACAATAAGGATTGTACTACCTGGCACACAGGACTGTTGTGAGTAATATGCTTTGTAAAAGTTGAAGCACCAGAGAGTTATCATTTTAGGCAGTAATAGTATACTGTATGAGTGTATATATACATATATATCATATATATGTCATATATATATTTACTCATATATGTATATATGTACACATATATACATATATGTGTATATATGCATACCTAGACATGTATTATATATATATACATATATATGTGTATATATAAGCTTTGTATAATACATGAGTTAGTTTAAGTAAGCTGTAATGACTTGGTAACAGAATCTCAGAGTCAGAACAGTATAAGCTTCTTACTAAGCTTATATTCTATACTAAGAAGTTTATTCATCAATTCAATTCAGCTATGATGAAGAGCATAAAAGAAAACTATATTTAGAATCAGAGGACCTAGGTTCAAAACCTCACTTAGTTACTTAACAATGTTATGACCTAGATGGCCCATAAGCTCCCTTCTGTATCTAAATTTCTGAGAATAACATTTGTATACACCTAAAATGTGTAAGGCTCTGGGCATATAAAGATACAGATGTCAACAAAGTTCTTCTGTGTACAAGATGACAATATATTTCAATGGATATGAACTGTTTAAGTCACTGGAACCAAAGTGAGTAGATATCAGTTCAGTGGGAGTTGTGTAATGGAGTGCCCCATGGTCACTGTCTCCTTATCCTTGTCTTATTTGACATTTTTATCAGTGCTTTGTATCAAGGCATAGATGGTATGCTTGTCAAATTATCAAAAATTGGGAAGATCAATTAAATGCTGCTAAGAGACAAATGTAAAGCCCTGCTTCTGTTTTTTAAAATCAGCTAGGAAAGTATGGGATGGAGAAGGTACAGATGGAATCACAACTTCTGTGAAAAAAAGTGATGGGAATTTTAGAGAAATATAATAATAGTAGCTAGGATTTACGTAAGATTTGCAAAATGTTTAATATGTTATCCCAGTGAGATAGATGTTAGTATTATCTCCATTTTCCAATTGGGAAAGATGAATTGTGGAGAGGTTAAGAGACTTGCCTAAGTTCAGACATTAAGGGAATGACTGAGACAGGATTTGAACTCAAATCTTCCTGCCTCCAAGTTTCCTGCTCTATCCACTAGACCACCTAGCTGCCTTAGGATCATTATGGAAAATAAGATCTATATAAGTGAACAATGTGCTACAGTAGGGGGAAAAGAATAAAACTGCATTAGTAAAAGTAGAATGGCCAAAATGAAGGTGATAATAGTCTTTGATAGGGTACCCTGGTCAAATCATTTCTAGAGTATTTTACCCAGTTCTAGATACAACTTCTTGGGGGCATTTAAAAAGTGAAAGCCTATCAGAAGACAGAGGCCAGTCTGATGATGTGTCTGGAAATAATGACCAGAAGATAGTCCATCAAAGGAGACTAAGAATGTTAAGTTTGGAAAAGATGAGACTTAAAGGAAGCATAATAACTATTTAGATTTTTTGGAAGATAGGCTATATAGAGGAGATACAGTATTTCTTTAAATATCCATAATGTAAAACATATTTTGACTTAAATGAATGGAAAGCATGAGGTAAAATGATTATGGAAACAGACACTTATCTTTATTCATTGGAAAGCTACTTGACTATTCTCTGTCTTGGGATGTTCACTTAATAGAATATAAGATTATAATGTTAATGCCATCTACCTCAAAGTGTGTGTGTGTGTGTGTGTGTGTGTGTGCATGCACATGTGTGTATATGTAAGAAAAGCATTTTTGAAAAAAATTAAGTAATTTTGAGAATGAGTTTAATGTGAGCTGTGAAATGAGGAAGAAGAGGCACAGACCTGTAGCATGAGAATGAGAGAAGGGGCTATTTAAACTGTGCCTTGAAGGATGAGTAGGATGTCAACAGGCAGCAATAGACTTGGAAGTGGTCCAAGAGAGAAAGCATTGCAGAGAAAGGGCCTGGTTTAAATGTGTTCTCTCCCCACTGAAGGTCTTCCAGGAGAAGTTGTAGGGATAGCCCATTCTTTGGAGATGTTTCAGAGGATATTCTTGTTCAGATATGGGTTAGATTGCATGACCTCTAGTGTCCATTCCAATTCTGGAAGTTGATATTCTGGGGTGGGTAGGTAGGTAGGAGGATAGAGCTTGAAGGTACAAAATCCTTCATTAGGAGCAGAGAAAGAACTGAAAAAGTAACCAGTATAGAAGATGAACCATTGAGTAATCAAGGCTTAGCAGCAATTAGAAGAGAAGTCCTTCAGAAAGTAGGCAGAAAGCAGGATTTTGTTTGTTTGTAATTTTTGTCATCATGATTTTTGAAAGAGGAAGAGGAGCCAACCTCCCCCCACCAACAACAACAACTAAAAGTATAAATAGATTACCAGAAACTAGGTGATGCAGTGGACAGGGTGCCAGGACTGGAGTCAGGAAGACTCATCTTCATGAGTTCAAATTTGGCCTCAAGGGGCAGCTAAGTGGTATAGTGAGTAGAGCACCAGTCCTAGAGTCAAGAAGAACTGAGTTAAAATTTGGCATCAGACACTTAAACATGTGTGTGACCCTAGGCAAGTCACTTAGCCCGGTTTGCTTTAGTTCCTCATCTGTAAAATGAGCTGGGGAAGGAAATGCAAACTACTCCAGTATCTTTGCCAAGAAAACCTCAAATGGGGTCACAAAGAGTTGGGAATGAATGAAACAACTAAAGAACAACAACAACAAATAAACACCTGGCATACCTTGCTTTGAGACCCAATAATTTGATTGCAAGATTCTTTAGACTTAAGGAACCCTCAGTGGCAAGTTGTCTTTCTAAATCTATCAGCAAGTTGCCATTGTACTTTCATGTGAAGAAACGAGAGATCAAAGCTCTGGCTGCTACTAGTTGAAATCACTTTCATTATCTAGTCTGTCCATCTAGCATTGTGTCTTTTTTTCCTCCCCATCCTCTTTCCCTGAGTAGATTTTCAATACTGAAGGTGATGTAGTAACTGATAATGGAATGACCTTGAGGCCAAAAATCCTTCGGAATGAGTAACATTCAGAACAATGGAGTATGACAGGTATTTCATAAAGGAGGTTCATAAACAGATAACTCTTTACCAAGAAAATAAACTAACCCTGTTTTTTTTTTTTTTACTTAGGCACCAAAAGGATTGGCTTTGTTTTATCCTGCTAGGATTGTTCCCACTTCTCCCACACACATCACACATGTTTACATTCTCATTTTCATACTCTCTCTCTCTCTCTCTCTCTCTCTCTCTCAAACACACACACAAACACACACACAAACACACACACACACACACACACATATACATACACATACATACAGCAGATAGCAGATATAGCTCCGCTGGAGGGAGGGGAGGTACAGGAACATGAAAAAAAGAGAGACCAAGATGTATTGGACAAAGTAACAAGCTTCAAATCTGAAGCCATGGGCTCTATTCCCAGCTCTGACAATCAATAGAAATATGACTTCGGCAAGGAGCTTCAACTACCAATGCATCAATTCTCCTTGTCATAAATAAATAAACAAACAAAGAAATGAACAAATAAATAAATAAATATTAGACAAAAGATCTAGGCTGAGTAATGAAAAGAGCAATGTTATTTCAGTTAAAAAAAAAAAACTGACTTTTAGGGGTGGCTAAGTAGCACAGGGAATAGAGCACTAGCCCTGGAGTCAAGAGGACTTGAGTTCAAATTTGACCTCAGACACTTAACACTTACTAGCAGTGGGAACTTGGGCAAGTCATTTAACTCCAATTGCCCTGCCTTCCCCACTCCAAGAAGAAAAAAAAAATATCTGAGTTTTAATCCTACTTTGAATATTTATCATGTATATGACTGATTCCTTTCTTCCCTCTTTAAGGAAAATCTTCCTAAGATTTGTAGCTATCTAAATGTGTATAGCCTCACTCAGATTGGATAGCCATTGTGTCTTCATATAGAAGGGTTTCTTTTTCCAGTGAGACTTGGACTAAATGGCTTGAGATCTGATTTTTTTGAGATTTTGTAAAGTAATAGATTCCCCCTTCCTCCCCCCACCTCCCACCATGAAGAAGTCACTAAGCAAAGGATGGGGCTTTGTCATATTATTAAGTATTCTTATTCTGACAAGGGTTGGACTAAATTTTGTCTGAGATTTTTTTCTAACTCTGAGTATTTCTATCTATATCCTTATGTCTTATTTCCTCAAGTAAGTAATGAAACAGATATCACATTAGATTTGGCATCAACAAGAGAAAAGAATTGAATCTGGATAAGTAACTTGACTTCTCTTGGCCACAATTCCTCCCTCCATCAAATGGAGATAATAAAAGTAACTACCTTATAGGTTTGTTGTGAGGATCAAATGAGATAACATGTGTAAAGCACTTTGCAAACCTTAAAAGTATTCTATAAAATGTATATTTATTATTATTTTGATCTGGGGGTTTACTTAGATGATCTTTAATATTCCTTCCATCCCTAAATCCTATGGTATTTTCCCAGATTTAGTAATCTCTGAGTTTGTATATATGGGGAGTGAGAGACAAAGATTGAGACAGAAATGGAATTAGAGAGGCAATGATACAAAGAAAGAAAAAGAAGCAGGAATATTTTTGCTAGTTGACTATTGATAGCAAAACTAGAATCCACTGGTGTAATTGAATAGGAATTAAAATGAACACTGGTTATTCATGTTCTCTGTGTCTACCGTGCCCAATCTACTAGGGTATACATGGTGTACAAACACTGCTGTAAAGGGAATTACAATTTTATTTATGGCAAGGGTGAAAGTAAGACTAGCATGCAACTACTAGAAGACAGTGGGTGATAATTATAAAGGAATAGAGTTTAGGCAAAGTCTTATGAGAAATTTCAAAAGACAGAGGTGGATCTCACCATGAGTAATGCTGAGGACATGTCAGAGAATGTCTTCAGGGAAGGCATATGCACTCAGTAATAAACTCATATAAGGACTAAAACTTTGACACAATCAGAACTACCCAAAGGTGAAATGAACTTCTTCAGAATTCAGTGTTTTTCCCACCATTGGTCTCCCAGCTAATGTTGATTATCTACTTAGGGAGATGCTAAAGGGGTTTCCTGATAAATTAGGGTTGGGCTAGATATACCACAACATAACTTTCATCTCTGAGATTCTAAGAATATGTGGACCTTTATTTCAGGTTTGTTAAAAAGAAGACAGAACATTAATCTCCATTTGTTGGGTTTTTAACATTTCAGTTAATAGTAAAATGAATCAACTTGAATTTTCTCAAATGGACTTTGAAATTAGTTGTAATCTTCTATTGTACTTAGCAGAAATGTGACAGTTAGGTTGAACTTAATGACCCTATTCTTTGACCAAGAAATGATTCATTTGATTACTGTTTATCAAGTGCTATGTGAAATGACTATGTTGTGCTCTGTACTAAAGACAGAGATGAATGAGGTGAAACACCTGTTGTTAGTTTCACAGTGAGCAAAGTATTTAGAGAAGCTTAGATGGTAAGTTTGATGTAAAGTGAGTGGGTTAATAGTAGTTGATCCATGAAATGACTTTAAATTCTAAGACTCCTCCTGGATCTGACTGGCTAAATTTTAGGGTCACTTCATTTTACATCCTATATTCTAAGGTCCATTCTACCTTTACTGTCTGATCAACCATCATATGAGATATTTCTATTCTGATATTCTGTGAACATTGACAACACAAAAAATATCTTAAATAAAAATATGACTAAATGGACAACATGAGTACAGAGACAGCGGGCGACCTAAGTGCAAGTTTTGAGTACTTCTACCAACTTGCTTTGAGACTTTGTTGTCTCAAAGACTCATTGTGTTTCCTCATTAATAATTAAGGGATATACATAAACCAAAACATTGTTAACCACATTTTTTACTAGTAAATAATCAGAAACAAAATAGATGTAACTCAATTGGGAAATGACCAATACATTTTAGTAGGCAATAAATAAGCACTTCAGTATTCACTGTGTTCCAGGAATATTGTTAAGTGCTGGGGCTACAAACGAAGCTAAAAGATAGTCCTTTCTCTCAAGGAGCTTGTAGTCTGAGTACCTGACTATGATTATACATGTGACTATAATGGAATATTGTACCATTGGAAATCACAGGACTATGGAGAGGACAAAGTTATCCAACCCTCCTTTGCAAAAAGGAAATATCAAAGACAAGAAGTAATCTAGGGGGTATTAAATAATTTGTCCAAACTGACATAGGTGTGAATGTCAAAAGCAGGATTTGAAGGTGGAGCCAAGATAGTGCAGCAAAGGCAGGGATTTGCCTGAGTTCTTCTCTAAAACCTTCTTAAAATGACTCCAAACAAATTGTAGAGTAGCAGAACCCATGAAAACACAAAGTGAAATGAATTTCCAGCTCAAGACACCTTATGAGATCAGCAGGAAAGGTCTGTTGCACCAGGCTGAGAGAGGAGTGTAGCCTAGCATAGGCTGTGCCTGCACAGACTTGGCCCCAGGAAGCCTGGAGCAGACCTCATGGTGATTGAATCACTGGCCGTTGTGGCAGTTTCTGGACCTCTCAGCCCATGGATACCAGGGACAATTGGGAAGATCAGCAGGAAGGGTTTGTCATGCCAGGATAGGAGTGGAGGGCTCTCTAGTGCAGGCCCCATCAGCATAGCCCAGTCCCAACAGTTCAGAAGCAGTCCTTGGGAGTGATTGAATGAGCAGCAGCAGCAGCAGTGGCTGCTGCTGCTTCTGAGGCTCCCACTTGACAGATTGTAAGGGTATTGAACACTTTGTCATAAGGAGATTTTAGGGTTCTCTTTGATAGCACTGCGGTATTTGTTGCTTTGGCCACACTCAGATCCAGGTCCCAGTGCTATGTGGCAGTTCCAGGGTGAGGAGGAGCACTAGCATAGCAGAGCTTGAGACAGCAGTGAAGGGGGCACCCTCCTTACAGTTCCAGGGCAGAAAAGAATGCCTGCAGTCGATCACAGGCCAGAGCACAGGCAAGGTGAGTAGAAAATACCTCTCCTTAGATTATACTACCTTGGAAGAATGGAAAATTTACAACTCACTAGAAGTTTCTCTGAAAACAGCTGCACAAAACCCCTGAATCCTGGGGCACTATGCCCTCTACCCTGGAAGCAGACCCCTGCTTTTACAAACAGTTAAAAGTAAAGTGTTAGGCTTGGAAAATGAGTAATGGGAAAAAAAAAACTCTGAATATAGAAAGTTATTATGGTGACAAGGAAGATCAACACACAAACTTGAAAGAAGATAACAAAGCCAAAGCTCCTATATCCAAAGCCTCCAAGAAAAAACATGAATTGGTCTTAGCCATGGAAGAGTTCAAAAAAGATTGTGAAGGTGGAGGCAAGATGGCGGAGTAGAAACAGCTCATCCAAGCCACTCTTCCCCCAGATTCCCCCCAAACTATGTAAAAGGGGACTCTGAACAACTTCTGGAACACCAGCACCCACAGAACGACACAGAGAAGCTAACCTCCCACTGAGGACAGCCCAGCAGCCCTGCAAGAAGGACCAGCGCAGCAGTCTGGGAGCCAGCAGGAGAGCACAGGAAGCAGAGCCGAGTAGAGCCCAGGTCCGTGTGAGCTGAGGTTTTAGCCCCAGGGCGGCAGGGCCAGTAGCCGGCTGGAGGAACCCCAGAACACCAGCAGCCATGGCGACTCCAGAATTATCAACATAGACATGCCTAGGACAAAGTAAGAGGTTAGTGTCCTATGGACTTTGGGACCTGTATTTGGGGGAATGCGTCAGCTCCCTCCCCTGGGAGCTAGAAGCCGCTGAGGAGACATGCCATTTTGTAGTTTTCAGAGGCAGCTCCAGCTCCTGGCCTGCAATTAATTGTAGGGAGATCCAGTGATCAGTCTTGGGGGAGGGGGTAATCGCTCTTGTTTTAACCTCCCTGGATCTGGATTGTGATCTAGGGTGGAAGTCCTGGGTGGGTTTACAGCTTGCCAGAAATGGAAATTGCCCCCTACATGTTCAGGATGAAAATTCCTCTATCTGGCCTTAAAGCCATAGTGTGGCAACAAGCCCAAAAGTCAAGTAATCAAGTGGCAACATGCCAAGGCAAAGGAAACAGAAAAATGCAACCCTAGACTCCTATTTTGGGGGCATAGAGCGGGAAAAGGACTGTGAGGTCAGAAGTCCTGCTCCAAAAGCCCCAGGGGAAAACATGAGCGGGTTGCAGGCCATAGAGGACCTTAAGAAGGACTTTAAAAATCAAATAAGAGAAGTGGAGGAAAAATTGGAAAGAGAAATGAGAAGGATGCAGGAAAAGTATGAAATGAGGGTCAACAGCCTGACTGAGGAAAACAACACCTTAAAAAATAGACTAACTCAAATGGCAAAGGAGGCCCAAAAGGGCAATGAGGAGAAGAATGCCTTAAAAAGTCGAATTTGCCAGATGGAAAAAGAATCTCAAAAGTTCACTGAGGAGATTCATTCCTTCAGAGTTAGACTGGAGCAAATGGAAGCTAATGACTTTATGAGAAATCAAGATGCTGTTAAGCAGATCCAAACAAATGAAAGATTAGAAGGCAATGTGAAATATCTCATGGGAAAAACCACTGACCTGGAAAATAGATCCAGGAGAGACAATTTAAAAATTATTGGACTACCTGAAAGCCATGATCAAAGAAAGAACCTAGAAATCACCCTTCAAGAAATTCTCAAGGAAAACTGCCCTGATGTTTTAGATCCAGAGGGCAAAATAGAGGTTGAAAGAATCCACCTATCACCTCCTGAAAAAGATCCCAAAAAGAAAACTCCCAGGAATATTATAGCCAGGTTCCAGAATCCCCAGATCAAGGAGAAAATACTACAAGCAGCCAGGAAGAAACAATTTCAATATTGTGGAAACACAATCAGAATAGCCCAGGACCTGGCAGCTTCTACACTGAGGGATCGAAGGGCATGGAATATGATATTCCAGAGGGCAAAAGAGCTGGGAATGAACCCAAGGGTCACCTACCCAGCAAAACTGAGTATTTTGTTTCAGGGGAAAATATGGTAATTCAGTTGAATAGAGGACTTTCAAGCATTCTTGAGGAAAAAAACAAAATTGAATAGAAAATTTGACATCCAGACACAAGAAGCAACAGATGCCTGAGAAGGTAACCAGGGAAAAGAAATCAAAAGAAACTTATCAAAGTTGAACTATTTACATTCCCATATGGAAAAACAATAACTGTGAGTGATGATATCTTTCTCACTATGAAAATAATGGAAGAAGGGTGTGTGGTCATATGAATACATATGTGAATGTGTGTGTATATGGATAGAGGGAATAGGTTGAATTTGTTGGGAAGGGAGAATACTCAAGGGATGAAATTATGAGGTGAGAGAGGAAAGTGGCAAGAGGAGATGGGGAGAGACAGGTTAGGGTAAACTATCTCATGTAGAAGAAGCAAGGGGAAGTGGTTGCAAGGGAGGGGGAGTATAGGAAGGGAAAAAAAAAGGCAAATCCACATTCTCATTGAATTTGGTTCAGGGAGAGAATGATATACATACTAAATGGGATATCTCAACCTGCAGCAGAATAGAGGGAAGGGGGATGAGAGGAGTGATGATGGATGGGGGTAGGGGGCATCCTGGGGAGGGAGGGGAGGTTGGAAGTACCCACTATAGAAGAGGGACAAGATCATGTAGGGAATGGACCAGGTGGGGGGTGGGATGAGTAGGAGGGAATTATAAGCAGCCTTGTACAATATATCTACTATGATAATGTTTTGCATAGCTAGACATGTACAACATATACTGAATTACTTATCTCCCCAGAGGGAATGGGTGACAAGGGAGGAAGGAAATGGATCTGAAATTCCAGGTCTTAAGATTAAATGTTTCAAATATATATAAATACTATTATTAATACTATTTTGCTTATAATTGGGAGATAAGATGTGCAGTCATTGGGACACAAAGATTCACCTTCCTCTAATGGAAAAGTTGACGGGGGTATAGGAGAAGGTATGGGAGAGAGCAGATTGGAGGAAGCGATATCTTGTGGGACTGCTACTCTGGGAGGTTGGGTAGGGCAATAACGGGGGGGGGGGGAATGATTGTAACTCAAAATCTGGCGGAAATGAATGATGTAAAACAGAAGTTAATAAAACATTTGTTTAAAAAAAAGAAAAAAAAAGAATAAGAGCTATGAGAATAGTTGCTAACTTAAAAAACCAGGACTAGGATAAAGAAAAGCAAGAAGAGAGGAGTGTGAGAAAATAAGTTAATAGTTAAATGCTTCCTATTTGCCAGGAATTGTACTAGCTACATTAGTATATTATCTCATTTGATCCTCACAAAAACCCTGTGAAGTAAATGCTATTTTTATCCCCATTTTTTCCAGTTGAGAAAACTGATGCAGAGGTTAAGTGACTTACACAGGAAGCTAGTAAGCGCATAAGGATGGATTTAACTCAGATCTTCCAGACTTAGAGCCTATTCATTATGCCACCTAATTGTCTCTAAGATAACGAGATACACAGTGGAAACAAAAATGGAAATAATAAAAATAACCTTAAAAGTTCTGAACACAGAGCAATTAGAATGAATAGGCTTGTCCCTGAAGAAGAAATGAGGCTGGGGAAAGATCTCTTTTTTGTTTTAATTTTATTTTTTATTAATTTATTTGTTTATTTTTAGTTTACAAGATTCAATTCCATAGTTACTTGAGTTTAAAATTTCCTTTCCCTCTCTCCCCCAACCCCCCATGACAGCATATTGTCCAGTATAGGATCTGCAAATACGTTTATATTAGACATTAGTCAAGTTACAAAGGCGTATTTTCTTAGGTGGAATGAAAAATGGTAAAGAGGAAATAAAACCAAACAATGAAAAGAAAAAGATCAAGTAGTTTGCTTCCATCAGGATTCAAGCTCAGTTCTTTCTAGTTATTTCTCTGGATGTAGGCATCTCTCTCCATCATGAGTCTTTTGGGATTGACATATCACTGCATTGCTGAAAAGAGACCAGTCTGTTATAGTTGGTCATCACACATATGATGTGTCTGATTGTATATAAATTTCTTCTGGTTCTACTCTTCTCACTCAACATCAGTTTTTTATAAGCCTCTCCAGGTAAATATGAAAACCATCTCCTCTTCGTTTCTTACAGCACAATAATATTCCATTACATGCATATACCACAACTTGTTTAGCCATTCCCCAATTGATGGGCACCCCTTTAGTTTCCAATTCTTTGCAACCACAAAAAGGGCTGCTGTAAATATTTTTGTACATATGGGTCTTATTCCCTCTTCTATGATCTCTTTGGGATACAACCCTAGAAGTGGTATTGCTGGGTCAAAGGGTATGAAATTATTTATAGCCCTTTGGGCATAATTCCAGATTGCTCTCCAGAATGGTTGGATAAGTTCACAACTCTACCAGCAATGTATTAGTGTTCCAATTTGTCCACATCCTCTCCAGCATTTGTCACTTTCTTGTTTTGTCATCTTAGCCAATCTGACTGGAGAGATGTGGTATCTCAGAGTTGTTTTGATTAGCATTTCTCTAATCAATAGTGATTTAGAGCATTTCTTCATATGCTTATAGATATCTTTAATTTCTTTCTCTGAAAACTGCCTGTTCATATCCTTTGACCATTTATCAATTGGGGAATGACTTGTATTCTTATAGATTTGACTCAATTCTCTGTATCTTTTAGAAATGAGTCATTTATCAGAGACATAGGCTGTAAAAATTCTTTCCCAATTTCCCACCTCCCTCT
The DNA here is from genome assembly GCA_011680675.1 of Gymnobelideus leadbeateri. NCBI lineage: Eukaryota > Metazoa > Chordata > Mammalia > Diprotodontia > Petauridae > Gymnobelideus > Gymnobelideus leadbeateri. The sequence continues at coordinate 413,536 of WOXC01004348.1, forward strand.
TGATCTTGTTTACATTGGCTTTGTTTGTACAGAAGCTTTTCAATTGTAATCAAAATTATTCATTTTGCATTTTATAATGCTCTCTAATTCTTGTTTGGTCCTAAAGTCTTTCCCTCTCCACAAATCTGCCAGGTAAACTATTCCTTGCTTGGGGAAAGATCTCTTATTTCCTTCTTTGCAGAAGTGGAGGTCTGTGGGTATGTAAAACTGAATATACTATTCAACTCATTGACCATGTTTTTACTTTAGCTGAACTGGTATTCCTTCCTTCCTCATCCCTCCCTTACTTCCTTCTTTTTTTCCTTTCTTTTTCTTCCTTCCTCCTTTTCCTTCTTTATTTTCTTCCTCCTTTTCCTTCTTTATTTTCTTCCTGCTTTTCTTTCTTTTTTTCTCTTTTTCTCTTTCTTTCTTTCTTTCTTTCTTTCTTTCTTTCTTTCTTTCTTTCTTCCCTCCTTCCTTTCTTCCCTCCTTCCTTCTTTTTTCCTTCCTTTCTTCCCTCCTTCCCTTCCTTAATTTCCTCATTCTTTGTTGAAAGGTTCACTTGTAAAGGAAGTAGAAAGGTATATTCAGAAATGGAGATACTATAAGGGACAGCTAGGTTGTACAGTTGATAGAGCACTAGGCCTGAAGTTAGGAAGATTTGAGGTCAAATCTAGCCTCAAACACTTACTAGGTGTGTTATCCCGGACAAGTCATTTAACCCTGTTTGCCAGATTTTAGTCCAGGTCTTCCTGACTTCAAAACTGGCTCTCTACCTGCTATATCATACCAACTCTGTTAAATTCACAAATACTATATAAATGTTACTTGTTTTTCTCTGAATTGAGAAAAGTCTATCTGACTTCTCCTCTGTCTCCTTTGCTGAATCCAGTTCCAGATCATGCCTTCTAAACATAGGTGTCCCTCAGTCCAGTCCTGGTTCCTCTTTTCCTCTCCCTCTATACTATTTCATTTGATGATCTCATCAGCTGAGATTGGTTTAATTACCAAGTGTCCCAAACTCTATACTGAACTTCAATCTCACATCTCCAACTTCCTTTCAGACATCTCAAATTAGATGTCCACTAGACATCTTAAGCTCAATATGTCTAAAACAGAATTAATTATCTTTTCCTCCAAACTCTTCCTAGTGTTCTCCTTTCCCTGCTACTGTAGAAGGAAACATTATCTTCCCAGTCACTCAACTTTAAAACCTAGGAGTCGTCCTGGATTCCTCACTATCTCTCACCCCACCATATCCAACTGTTGTTTATGCCTGTTGATTTCATCTTTGCAACATTTCTGCTACATTCCATCTTCATCCTTCTAATACTGCCACAACTTCATTGCAGATCCTCACCACCTTACACCTGGAGTATTGCAATATCTCATTGGTGCATTTTCTTGCCTCAAGTCTCTCCCAACTTCAGTCCATCCTACATTCAGACACTAAAGTAATTTTTTTTCAAAATCACAGAACTAATCATAATATCACTCTACTCATAACTCCAGTGGCTTCATACCACTACTGGGATCAAATACAAATTGCTCTGCTTGGCATTCAAAGCCCTCATAACCTATACCTCCCACACCACCACCTTCCTAGTCTTCTTATGTCTTACTCCCTGACATGAACTCTTTGATCCAATGACACTGGTCTGCTGATTAGTGAGTCTATGAATGAGGCCTACCATCTCTCTTGGCTCCCAGTATTTCCCTAGCTAATCCTCATGCCTAGAATACATGTATATATTTGTTTCCATGTTGTTTCCTCTCTTAGATTATAAGCTCTTTGACAATAGGGACTCTTTGATTCCAGTGCCCAAGACATAGTAGCTTTTAGTCAACAATTTATTGTTGCTGATCAGTTGACCATTCAATAAGCGTTTATTAAGTATCTACTATGTTCCAGTCATTGTTAGCTGAGGCCACCAGGACATTTTGAAAGCAAAGATCATTCTGAAATAGAGAAAGTATCTTTTAGAAATGTGAATTTCTCCAAGGTCATTACAATATTTCAAACCAAGAATGGGTATCAGAAGAGGTGGATCTGAAAGCTTGAAATAAAACTAAATAATTGTATCATCTTGAGAAAGTCACAAAATACCTGCACTTCAGTTTCTCTATCTGTGAAATAAGGGTTTGGACTAAATACTTTTCATTACCTCTTCTGCTTCCTATAATCTATGAACCTTTTTATTCTTCCATTAAAAAAAAGCTATTTTCTTTGCTCACAGTACCACCTCTTCCTTCTTAGCCAGCATGTCATGCTGTGATGGTGAGTAAGGGCCTAGAATACCACAAGCCACCAGCTGTTCTCACTTTGTTTGTACGCAACTTTTCTTTTTACCCTCATCAAGACCGGGTTTCTTCTAAATCCAACGTAGGTCATAGAAGAGAAAGGCTGCTAATAAAAAAAAAATAGTCACAGGCAGATACAAGGAAAGGTATCTGTGTGCTCCAGGCCAGTTTTTGCAAAGTATAGACCCTGTGTGTTACTTCCTACAAGAGTTTTTTAACCTTCACTGTGACTGATAGGATTTTACTTACCTAAAATTAATACTGATGAGAGATAATAGATTTTTCTGCCATGAAAAAAATATCCATTTACTTTTTAAATACCATATATGCATTTAGGTTGCCTATCATTCACTGGAGATCTTCAAGGGGAGATTGGAGAAACATTCATTCAATGAACAAAAATTATTCACTTTCTGTTTGCAGAACAATATTCTGGGTACTGGAGGAGATGTAAAGTTTAGGTAAGACATGGTCCCTGCCAAAATGGAGTATATAACCTAGGAAGGGGTTAAGACATAAAACAATTATGCATGATGTTCAACATGCATTTTTAGAGTGACAGTGATCGGGTACAGTTGTCTAGATGGGATTCTTGTGCAAATATTGGCCAAAGTGTTCACTGCCATCCCTACAAACCACCTTTATATTATAATCTAGGCAGCTGTCTCCCTTGCCTCACCCTAGACTGGTTCTGGTCCCAAAGGCAATATTTGAAAGGGCTGAATTCATTGTTCTTTCTATAGAACCTGGGACATTTTTGGCACTTAATAAATGCTAAATCAATAAGCAAAATGATTGTAGTTTGCCCAGGGCGGCACAAATGTTGTATGGAAACTTAACAATCACTATAGAAGCCAAGTACCACGATTGGGAATACTGATGTCAAAAATACTGTAATTCTGCCAAACTGATCAAATTGCATTGTGTGGGAGATGGGACTAGATGACCTCTGAGGTCCTTTCTAACTCAATTTTGGGGATTTTATAAATTCGGATTTTATAAAGAATACATCTTGTAGTTTAGATACCTCCTTAGCACAGCTGTCATGGGAAGTGGTATGTGGTGTAGTGAGGGAAAAATTGTTGATTTATTTTAGTGTGAGCACACTAGAGTTCTAGTTATGTTCTTGTATACAGTAGCTGTGAGCCCCGGAGCAAAATCGCTTTACCTCATCTACAAAACTAGGATAATAATCATGTTATTTAACTTAAAAGGGCATTGTGAGGAAAGTGCTCTATAAGTTATGAAGTGGAATGAATGAATGAATGAATGAACAAAAATTTTACTAAATTCTCATTATATACCAAGAATTCACAATGGAAATTATTTTTTGGTAAAATTTAGAATATTTGGGGTTTTTCCTCCTCCATCATTTATACTGGTCAACAAGTCCCCCAAATCAAGCAAATTGCTGCTGAATATTTTTATTTTGGTCATACAACTCTGCCCACTGGGAAAACAATTCTCTCATGAGTGACAACCAAGATGAAATGTATTCTCATCCACATTGAGTGTCTAGTCTTCGTAACTCATACATTTTAATTCATTTATTCATTAATTCATTAATTTATTTTATATTCAACTATTTTGTTATTTTATTATGTTATCATTTTACTCTTTTACCTACCTTGAAGTCCTGCAGTGAAAGGTTACTGATTAAGTGGTAGGTGAAAATTAAATAGGAGCTATAGTCACAATCCTACACACAGGCGGCCCAGGGCATAGGGTCATCTCTACATAGAACTGAAACAGCAGTGAGATTCAGAACACCTGGATGTCTGGGCAACCTTTTTAAGAACCCTGCTCCTGGAATGAGGAAGGGGCTAGAAAAAGTGCTCTAAAATTGTCAGTTTCACTTGTTTCACCTAACCTTGGCATACTTACTGGTAGGTGAATATTGCACCCTGTGCTCAACACACACACACACACACACACACACACACACACACGTATAAAATTTTTCTGAATATTATCCCATTCTCCATTGACATAGAAGGTGTAAATGCTTATGGACAATATGAAATCTGGTAAACCTGGAAAACAAACAGCTCTTATTGCAAGGGAACTCAGCAGGCTTAACATCCAAATAATAGCCCTGAGTGAAACAGTGCTGGCAAATGAAGACTGACTAACCAAAATCAGAGCCAGATACGCATTTTTCGAGTGGTCACTGAGATGAGGAGCAGCACCATGAAGCTGGCATAGGTTTTTCAATCAAAACTAGTCTAGTCTACAGTAAGCTCCTATGCCTTCCAAAAGGAGTGAATAATTGGTTCATTACAACGTGATTGGCATTTTCAAGAAATAACCATGCCACTATCATCAGTATGTTCTCACCATGTCTGAATACCCATGAGGTTGAAGAGAAACTTTATGAAGACCTTCTTCATCAGTGTGGCAGAAGAAGACAAACTTGTAATTCTGGGTGACTTTAATGCCACATGGCAAAGAGTCATTGAGAGAAATTGAGTTGGAAATAGCAACAGTCACTTACTACTAAATACTTGACTTTGAGTTGAAGTCAATCACTCTATAGCCAAACTTCTAATTTAATAAGAGGTTTTTGGTGGTATTAGGCTCCTTTCATATGGTAAAGCACCTGGTGCTGATTCTATTCCAGCTGAGATTTATAAGGTAAGGGTCCATTGCTCATATAAAAGATGAATGAAATCTTCCAGATTATGTGGCAAGAGGAGGTTATTCCCCAGAAGAAGGATACCTCCATTATCCATCTATATAAAAGAAAATGAAATAGGTTGCTCTGAGACAATTACAGTGAGTATCTCTCTCTCTCATAGCCATTGCTGGCATGATTCTTGCCAGAGTCCTAAGTCTTAATCAGCTTATCCTTTATCTAGAAAATAGTCATCTGAGAACTAGTGTGGCATCAGAAAGGGCTGGGGGATGGTCAACATGGTGTTTGCTGTCCAACAACTCCACAAGAGAGGCCAGGAGCATGACAGAGGTCTGTACAAAAAGTTTATTGATTTAACAAAAGCCTTTTGTACCATTAGTTATAAGGGTTTGCTGAAGATCATGTCAAAATTTGGTTGCCTGGAGAAGTTAATCAGTAGTGTATGACAGCTTCATGATGGCATGCTTCAAAAGGTTCTGGATAATGGATGATGCTCACATGCTTTCCCAGTCACCAGTGGAGTGAAGCAAGGCTGTGTCTTTGTTCCCATGTTTACCATGCTGTTTTCAATGATGTTGTCAGATACCTTCAATGGGGATGAAAATAACATCAAGGCCAGTTACCACACTGACAGTAAATTATTTACCTTAAAAAGACTACAACTTATGACTAAAATGGAAGGAGAATTGATGTGTGACTTTTTGTTTGCAGATGATTGTACACAATGTGTCCTATGAGGCTGAGATACAACAAAGCATGGATTGATTCTCTGCTGCTTGTCCTAATTTTAGCCTAACAACACCAAGAAAACAGAAGTTCTCCACCAGCCAGCGTCATATCATTCAAATACAGAATCATCAATTACAACAAGTAGAGAATGAGTAAATGCTGTGGATAAGTTCACTTGGCAATATAGTTTCCAAAGATGTACACATAGACAATTAGATGGACAACACATTCCCAGAGATAGCTCAACATTTGGGAGGCTCAAAATGAAAATGTGGGAGAAAAAAATATTAGGCTGTCTACTAAACTAAAGGTCTACATTGTATACCTGGGAAACCTGGGAGATATACTAGTGCCATGACAGAAAATTGAACCTCTTCCATTTGAACTATCTTTGGAAGATTCTGAAATTTTCTTGGCAACATAAGGTACCAGACACTGAGGTCCTTTCTCAAGCTGAATGGTCTGGCATACAAACTCTGCTGCAGAGAGAAAACTTCAGTGGGCTGGCCATGTTACTCAAATGCCAAAAGTTTGTTTGCTTAAAAGAGTATTTTATGGAGAACTCAAATGAGGCAAGCACTCATGTAGAGGTCAAAAGAGGTGAAACAAGAACACTCTTGAGGTCTCTCTGAAGAACTTTCATGTTAATGGTGAGGGATGATAAGTGTTGGCACAGGGCTATACACCGTGGTATACACACATCCAAGAAATCACTGTGCTTTAAGTAAGAATTACAGTAGCTCAAAAGAAATGGGAGCTGTGAAAATTTAGTGACATCTCAATCTCAAATGTTCAAGTAGTTATTAGTGCCCAAACTCTAGTAGAGTTTTCTGAGTTTATACTAGTCTAATCAGTCATAGTCATGTCATTTTGGTCCTTTTTGATTATGAAAGATTTCAACATAATGTAACATAGTCTTCTCAATGTTTTAGGAGAAGAATTCCAAGAAAGGAAGTTTTCTATGCAGTTAAGTGTGGCTTTACCTGTTATAATATTTAAGTTTTATCTGGAATATGCAAGTAAGTTCTGAGAGCTGTTACTCAAGGGCTTGCTGAAGTTAGCAGCAATTGTTGTCTTTCCATAAAAATTACACTTAGATTTTTAAAAGAATTTGTATTAGATGATATTTTGAGAGAATGTCTCTGTGTGTGCATATGTAACATATGTATGTTTCTGTCTGGGATGGGGCGGTAATGTCTCATTCAAATACATTTATTGATATAGACTCATGGGTATTTAAGAGCCATATGATTTTTCAAGTAGAGTTCCATGATGGGGGAGAATGGGAAACATGTTTTTGCTTTGAACTGAAGTAATAGGCTTCAGTTTTGTTGTTTGTTTTTTTGTTTTTTTCTGTACAACTCTGTCCTTAGGACCTCACAATCAAAAAATATCACAGAAAAGAAGATATCGTTGGTGTTAGCAGCCTCCTAGTCATTTAGGCTTATAAACTCTATTTTATCTTTGATTCTAACCTTCCCCAGTCATCAGTTGTGAATTCCTATGTGTTCTATCTTTGAATGATCTCTTGAATTTGACCCTTTTTCCTCACTCCAAATGTCACCTCTATTCAAGTCTCTCATTACCTTTCTGCTGGAGACCATTAGACAGTGAGAAGAGAAAACTATGGATTTACTGTTGGGTAATCTTCACTGTATTACATTTATGATTTTGGGTGAATTATTTCACCAATGTCAGGCTCTCTTTTTTATCTTTTAAATATTTTAGTTGGAATAGGTTACATCTAAGGTATGTTCCAGATCTTCTGAGTGCTATGCATATAACATTGCCAGTAGTCTCTTAACTAATCTCTTATGTTTCTTCAGTCTATCCTTCTTGGCATTTTTATAATAATTTTCTTAAAGAAAAATTTGATCATATAGCTCTCCATTGCCTACAGTATAAAGTTAAAACTCTTTTTTAAAGTTTTTTTATTCATACTTTCTTTTTCTTTTTTTGGAGAGCAATTGGGGTTGTGACTTGCCCAAGGTCACAAGGGCAGTTTTTTTGTGTTAGGTGTCTGAGGCTGGATTTGCACTCAGGTCCTCCTGACTGCATGGCTGGTGCTCTATTCACTGCGCCTAGCCGCCCTGAGTTAAAGCTCATTATAGTAACATTCAAGGCCTTCCACATTTTGCCCTGGACTCTAGTCTATTTTTTCTAGCCTTATCTTACACTAGCTTCTATTCTTCACCAACTCAATACTGCAGCCAAATTTAGCTATTTGCTTTTCATTGCAATAATAACAGATATTTAAATACTTCTTAAGAGTTTGCAAAGTAATTCACATAGATTGCCTGATTTGATCTTTTAACTGTGATGTGAGACAGGTATACAGATGTTTTACTACCTCTTAGACATTCATTGTTTAGGCTATTTCTTATGTTAACTCGAGTTGTCTTTCCTCCACATGTTGAAATACTAGCCATCATGCTATCTCTTCCATGAAGACTTTACTCATCTTCCCAAGCGGAAATGCTTCCATCTGCAGATATTTTTAAAACTGTGTTTATACAACCTAGCCGTGTAACCTTGGGTAAGTTACTTAACCCCAATTGCCCTAAAGGGGCGGCTAGGTGGCGCAGTGAGTAAGAGCGCCGGTCTCTGAGTTGGGATGACCCGAGATCAGATCCGGCCTCAGAAAAGGAGCACCCACGCATAAATAATGACTAGCCTTGTAACCTTGAGCAAGTTACTTAACCCCAATTGCTTTAAAAAAAAAAAAACTGTGTTTATTTTTCTTATGCCCAGTATGTTCTATTTTTGTGGTAAGTAGGTAATTTGCCAAAATGAAAGCTATATGAAGGCAAGCACCAAGTTAAATTCCATCTTTTTTTTTGTCTTCACAACATCAATAGTGCCAATAAAAAGCACTTGTTAGCTGGCAAATGCTGGTGAATCAATATGTGTAATACAGGAGAATAGTATTTTGTATAAGTAACTAATAAGGAAACAAGAAATGCATATCATCTCTGTGTGTGTGTGTGTATATATATATACACACACACACACACACACACACACACACACACACACACACACACACACATACATACATATATATCAGACAGACAAATAGACAGATAGATGTATGCAGATATTAAATTAAAGGAGAACTCAAAATGGAAGTACACAGGTGAAATCCCTAATGATCCTTGGTCATTTGTCTGACATAGCCTAATGACAATCTAATCAAAATCTTTCATATGACAGATAGGGAAACTGAGACACAAAAATGAAATTATTTACTAAAAGTCATATAGGGTTATAGAGCCAGAACTTGAACCCCGATCCTCTGACTCCAAATCATTTTATAAGTGCCTACCACACACCTAGCAGTATGTTAGATATAAAGGGAAATGTCAAGGATATATAAGAATAAGAGCCCACAGAAGCCCTCAACTCTGTTGGAAACAAACAAATAAACAAAAAAGCAAATAAAAGTGGGGGATTAAGGCACAGATGTTTTATTGTCCTCAAGAGCAATTTTTAAAAGCACCCACAGAAAGGTTTCTGGGATTTATTCTTAGGACTTCTAAAAACAGATGTGACTGAATAACAGCTATAGATGATTTTTTATATAGTGATGAATAGATATGAATGAGAGAGGTGCTGGAAGGTTGTCCTTTGCCTTCTTTCCATTAAAATGATATGTATGCATTGTTAGTCTAAGTCTCAAAATGTGTACCTGAGAATATGGTTTGTGTTTAGATACAAACTTCCTTGAATGTTTAGTCTAGGGCTGCCTCAGAGAGAATTTGCAAATACTGGTGACATATAATTCCCAGAATGAAATCACTTAAAAAGCAAACATAATTCTAAATTCTGTCATATTTTCATTTTCAAGAATAAATATTTACCTTGGTATGGCCAGCTATTTCTCAATGGCAGAATCACCTTCTCTGGTAGTCTTTAAAATATAAGATACGTACTCAAATAAAGTCGAATTGGAGGGAGGTTAATGAACATTGCTAGGTTTATGACCTGAAAATTAGCAACTTATATAAACATATAAATGAATAAGTCTCATCTTATTAATATTGTTTTGCATTAGATAAGAAGGATGAAGAGAGGGAGGGAGAGAGGAAGGAAGGGATAAAGGGAAGAAGGAAGGAAGGGATGGAAAGAGGAAGGAAGGAAAGAAGGAATGAAGGGAGGGAAGAAGGGAGGAAGGAAAGGTCAGGTAAAGGAGAGAGGAAGGGCAAAAGAGAAGAGAGAAGGGGAAAGGGGAAGAGGAAGGGGAAGGAAAGGAATTACTAAAACACTCCATTGTATTTTAAGATTTCTAGATATGTCTCTTCACAACAAATTTATTTGCTAGATAGTATAAATATTATTATTCTCATTTAACAAATGGAGATACTGAGGCTCAGAGATGGAATGTTTTATCTAGCATCACACAGCTAGTAAATGTCAGGTCCAGGGCTTCAACCCAAGTCCTGTGACTCCAGGTCTAGGTTCTTTCTAGTTTATTACATTGTAGTACAAATCAAGCTAAGAGAAAGTGTAGTACAGTCAAAAGAATACTGGATTTGGCATCACAGTGCCAGGTTCAAAGCCTGTCTTTGCTGCATAGAATCTATGTTACCTTAAAAGCTCTGGTTTTCAATTCCTTATTGACCTCTCTAATGAAGTAAGTGATTTGCCTAAGGGCATATACCAAGTCTTCCTTCTACTCATGGAAACTTTATTAATTGAAAGGTCCCTAGAGATCATCTAGTGTAACATATTTTTTAGCAGATGATAAGTCTGAGGTGCTGAGGTAGAATAAGTTTTTGTGGCAAATCTGAGGCTAAAACCAAGGCCTTACAGTCATGTTTTTCATTCCTATCCAACTATTTGTGACCGGACTTGGGGTTTTCTTGGCAAAGACACTGGAGTGGTTTTGCCATTTCCTTCTCCACCTCATTTTACAGATGAGTAAACTGAGGCAAATAGGGTGAAGTGACTTATTCTGGGTTACACAGCAAATGTGGGTCACATTTGAACTCAGATGAGTCTTCCCGACTTCAGGGCCAGCACTCTTTCTACTGTGACAATTAGCTGCCCTACAGAATCATAGAACAATCAATTTTTAGAATTGGAAGAAACCTCACTGACCAACTAGACCAACTCATTCATTCTTTTTTTTTTTTTATTTTTTTGTCTTTTTGGAGGGAGGGAGGCAGGGCAGTTGGGGTTAAGTGACTTGCCCAAGGTCATGCAGCTAGTAAGTGTAAAGTGCCTGAGGACGAATTTGAACTCAGGTCCTCCTGACTCCAGGGCAGGTGCTCTTTTCACTGTGCCACCAAACCACCCCCAAGAGCAACCCGTTCTTGAAAAGCTATGCATCACACCTGAGAGGTCATTTTTTAAAACCTTTTCTTGAAGATATCCTTTGGGAGGTATCCCACAGTGTACATATGCAGCCCATTCCACTCTGGGAATACTCTAATTGTTAGAAAGTTTTTCTTGCCATCATACCTAAATTTGATTCTGCAATTTCTCCCCCTTTTCCTACTTTTGTGTTTAAAGTCTAAATAGAATAAAGCCATTCTTTCTTCCATATGACCATGCTTCAGATAAATGAATCTGTCTCTCAACCATGTCTCTTCCAAGTCTTCTTGTCACTTCGATAATCATTCATGAGTCATTCAAATAACCTTCATATGACACAATCCAGCAGTTCTTGGACAGTGTCCTTTCCATAACACTATGATCTTCCCTTTTCAGTAAAGCATGTTGGTTTTCTAATTCTTTCCAATGTGAACTTCAATCATTAAAAAAGCTTCCCCCTGAAAATCTCCAAATGCTTCCCAAGCATGTTTTACCCTGATCTAAATCCAAGTAATAGAGTCATTATCAAAGCAACATTCAGCCTTGTGTAACCACAGAAGTTTCCCATTATGCTCAAAGCATTCCACAGAGAGCTGCTAGAGAATGCTCAGGGATTTCTTTATCAAAAACCAACTCCTGTAATTTCTAATTTACTCTAATAAATTCCTGTCCTTTTAACAGATGCACAGCAACTGTACTATAACATGTTGCAAATTCCAATTATGCAGAAGACAGATGCATGCCCTTTCCCGCAGAGCTCACAGCTTTGCGAACTTTTACTGTAAATTGCTTTTCAGGAACATAAGTGGACATTTTTGATGAAGCACAGTTTTTTTCTATTTTTTATCCATATGTTGATTCCCAGAATGTCCCTGTAGTACTCACATTTCTAAAATTGAGTATTTAAAAAAAGAAGAAAGAAGAAGGGAAAAAAATTGCTGTCATAATCATATGAATTTGTGGCCTCAGAAAGCATATGTGAAAGCTTTACCTTTCATATCTTGAAGGTTGACAAACCTGAAAAATTTTTAATCATCATAAATGGGTCTATCAAGGTTAATATTATATATTAATGTATTAGGATCTCAGTGTTTAGATCTGAAAGAAACCTAAGTGAGCATCTACCTCAAGGTCATACAGGCAGAAAGTATCAGACCCAGGTCTTCTAATTGTAAATCTGTGGATTTCTTTTTCAATTGTATCACTGAAGACAGTTTTACACATTCCCTAAGGATGCTGGACATATGGTAAATCAAACCACATGCTTTTATTTTAACCTACATTTGACACTGAAGCATGGGTAGTACAAAGGACCATCAAAAAACAGAGAAAAAAGTTGCAAAGTCACAAGTACTTTACACAGCAAGTGAAATAGTTACAGGCATCCAGTTTGAACACATTATCATCAGCTGCTTTCCTATATGCCCTAAAGACAGAGACACAACAGAGACACAACACCACTACATTTATAGTGGTGATCTGGTCTAATCATTTGCCTCTGTTTCAGTAAGATAAGTTATGGCTGGGAGAAGGCTGAGGAAAGTTAGACTATATGTTGCAGAGATACTATTGCTCAGTGTTGCTGATATTATTGACCTCTGCACTCCTTCCTTCTTTTTTATAATCCTTCTTCCTTGGTGCTTCTTAACTCGATTAAATAAGCTCCCACCAATATTTTATTGAACTCCATTTGTAAAATATTCCATATTATCTGTGTGTGAATCAGTGTGCTCTTCTCAGAGTCAGTCCATTCAGATATAGATCCAGAGAATGGCGTCTTATTTGTTGGTTTCTGGAAGAATTAGGGCTCTTTGGAAGAGGCCCAGGTGTGCTCACCTGTGATCAGTAGAAAAAAGAGGAAGATTGTTTTGAAACAGTTTTCAGTTTAGTAGCTATTGTTAAATCAGTGCCTAGTGAGCCCAACTTTGTTCTTATCTGAGACAATAGCTCTAAGATGCCTCCTTTTATGCCATATTATAGTAGAGAAAACATTGGATTTGTCATGAGAAAACATCATTTCAGGACCTCTCTCTAATATAAGTCTTATAATAGTAGGAAAGTCAATTCATCTCTCTCTGCCTCTATTTCTGTATGGATAGAATATGTGAATTGATCTTCACACTATCTCCTTCCCAGTATTTTAATGGATTGTAAAATTTGGGGTTTTCCTAAATACGTCAGAAGAAACTCTTGAACCTACATTTTTTAGCTTTAAAAAGAACTCTTTTTCTACTATACCCCCCACATACAATTATACGTACATTGATTATATCTGATTTCATAAGTATAAAGAACTCTTCTTTAGAAAATCTACCGAGGAAGATATACAACTATTTTGTTTCTTAGAAAGTGGCTTGGGATGCTAAAAGGTTAAATGACTTGTCATGGGTTACATAATCATGGTACATCAATGGTGGACCTTGAAAAGACATTTTCTTGATGCCAAAGCTGACTTTCTTTGCAGATTGATGCGTTGCCCTTTTTAATGTTATTTTTAAAAATTCTTTTTGTTATAACTCTGACACGTCATAGCAAATGTTTCCTTAAACAGTTTCCTTAAATGATAAGTTATCAATAAACAGATAAGGGGTAAAGTATATGAAATTGTGAATCACTTTTGTACATTGCTTGGTGTGTGTGTGTGTGTGTGTGAGTGTGTGTTTTAAAGTATATATTAAATTTAACATAATAGTACTAATACTGACTTATTTGTCTGCGTCCCCTTCTGAAATTCCTTCTACTCTCTTCTGAGCTTTTTTCAATGTTTACTTGAGGCTTTCTTCCTATCTTTTCCTTTTTGTGTGTCACTATCAGTAACTCTCACAGCATTCACCAAAAAGCTTTCCATTCTCATCTATTCGTCTCCTGTTCTAATAAATGAGTATAATCAAGAAAAAAACCTCATATTGATCCTTTCTGAAGGTATAGATCTCATTCTGTACCTTCAGCCTACCATCTATCTGCCAAGAGATGGGGAACATGCTTCACTCAAAATCTTTCTGTGTTATGACCAGCCACTGCAGTTTTAAGAATTCCTAAGCATTTGCAGTTGTTTGCTTCTAAAATATCGTCACTGTAAAAAAGATTTTCCTGATTTTACTTGCTGTACTCTGCATCATTTCATAAAAGTTTCTCTGGACTTCTAAAAGTCAGTCCCTTTCATCATTTCTTACAGCATAATAAAATATTCCATTACATTCATATACCATAATTTGTTCAGTCATTCTCCAGGTGATGGGTTCCCACTTTGTTTCCAGCTCTTTGTTACAATAAAAAGTTGTTGCTATAAATATTCTTTTATTAGGAATCCTTTTCCTTTACCTGTTATTCCTTTGGAATATGTAGGGATATATGACTGGGGAAAGGTTTACAGAGAGTTTTGTAAATGTTCATAGCAAATTTCTTTCTACCATAGCTGAGCAAATTCAGTATTCCACCAACAGTGCATTGGTATGCCTGTAATATCTGATGCTCTCCTCCCTTTGTTGTCAATTTTGTCAAGACACAAAAAGTGTCTTCTAGAATCCAAATTTTAATTAGAATTTATGTTACTTTTAGTAATTTGGAACATCTATTAATATGGTTGTTGAAAGGTTATATCCCCCCCTTTTTAGGACTGCCTGTTCATATCTTTTACCTATGGGAAAATTATATATATATATATGAAGAGATATATATCTAGATTGATATATACATATATATATATATAGTTATGTTATATGCATTATTGTATGCTATGTGGTAAGTTGTATAAACATAAAATATATACCATGTATATGTATGTTTTTCAGTCATTTTAGTCATGTCCAACTCTTTAGAATCCCACTTGGGATTCTCTGGACAAAGATAATTGAGTAGATTAGTATTTCCTTTTCTAGGTCATTTTACAGATGAGAAAACTAGACAAACAGGATTCGGTAACTTGCCCAGGGTCACATACCTATTAAGTGCTTGAAGCTATATTTGAACTCCGGTCTTCCTAACTCTAGGTAGGCACAGCACCCTATCCACTGGGTCACCTAGCTGCCCTGTATGTATATAAATAGTATGTATATATGTAGGTAGGTAGGCATATGTGTATTGTGTATGCATGTATATGCAATATACATGTGTATTATGTGTCTGTGTATATGCATGTACATGTGTGTATATATATGTATGTGTATATGTGTGTTTATATATATATATATGTGAAAACATGTACACATGTGAGAGCTGACATTTTCCAGAGAAATTAACTTTAAAAAGTTTTTGCACTTAAATATTTCTGTTCTAGTACATTTATTTTGTTCTGCTTTAAAAAAAATCTTACATAATCACAGTGGTCTATTTTATTTATTATGATCATTTCCATTTCTCATCTGGTCAAGAATGCTCTTCTCACACAAAGCTCTGAAAAGCAATTCCTTCCATTCTACTCCAGGTTATTTATGGTATGATATTTTATTTCTATATCATATATCTATTTGAAACTTATTGTGGTGTTTGTTATGAAATATATCCCTAAACATGATTTGTCCTAAAGTGCTTTCTAGTTTGCCCAGTAGTATTTGTATCTCTTGGTTTATTAAATATTATACTATCATTTTTCAGTTATTTCTTGGTCTTGTGAACCTAATCATCTCCTTTGATCAATATTAAATATACAATGGTAAACTGTTTTGATGATTATGACTTTGCAGAGTAGCATGAGATCTGATAAGAATAGGTCCTTTACTTTTCATTCTTTTTTTAAACTAAGAATTAAACTTAAAAAATACAATTAGCTAGCCAACAAATGAAAAAACAGTTAAAATAGAAATTATTTTTTAAATATTCTTGAACTTTTATGATATTTGAAAAGACTCAGTCTTTCATAACTATGGGCCCTTTAAGATAATAGAGTATATGGTATTACCATACTTGTGGTCTGATTAAATGATTATTCAAATAAAGCAACCCTGTCACCAGAGAATTCATCCCAATCGTAATGCATTCACATAATCTGTGGTGAACGTTATTATAACTGACATAGACTCTCATAATTTTCCAGAATCCCTTCATACCTGTACAACCATCTTCTTTCAGTACCCCAAATAGTATCATCAACATTCTTCTTGACTAAAAACATCATGTTTCTATCATCAAAGCTTTTGTCTGGGTTCCTGTTCTGCTCCCCTGAATTTGCTGAGATCCTTCATTAGCCTCTTCAACTTTCCATTTTAAATTATTCTAGTTAACCTGGGTCTCCATAAATATCCTGGCACTTCCCCATCTTTCTACTTTACCGAACTGTTAAGTCTCACACCACAGTAGAATTGAACTCCTTCTGCATATGTCACAATTGTAGGTTGCCCGACTCCTCACCTAGTGAGGTATATAAGTGTTTTATTTATTGACTTAAGATCACCTAGACAACTACTAGTAGTACTACTACTACTCTCGTCCTCTTCCTCTTCGTCCTCATCGTTGTCGTCGTCGTCCTCCTCCTCCTCCTCCTCCTCCTTCTCCTCCTCCTCCTCCTCCTCCTTCTTCTTCTCCTCCTCCTCCTCCTCCTCCTTCTCCTCCTCCTTCTCCTCCTTCTCCTTCTTCTCTTTCTTCCTTCTCCTCCTCCTCCTCCCCACCCCTCTTTCTCCTCCTCCTCTCTCTCTTCCCCTCACACCTCCCCTATCCAAAATTTCTAGCTCCTTTTTCTCTGCCTTCCCCTAACTATGACTGTTGCCTGGGGGTCTGTTTCTTACCTTCCTCTCTTATAACTGTGTTTTCTCTCCTTTGCTCATGTTCATCCTAGTCAAATTAGTTCACACTAGCTTTTGTTTTGCAATAACAATGGGTTTTTGTTTGATTTGGGGATCGTTTTTAGAGTTTTACAAGTTGCCAAGTTTGTTCTCATTTTAATTAGTATGTATTCCCAAATAATTCTGGGAATAAGTCATATTTTAAAGAATGTTATCATACTTCCTCATGCACTTCCATTCTATTCTGTAGATAATTCATTTCTCTTTCATTCATTTGTCTTTAAACTCAAATTAGTTGTGACTGTCCATTATTTTACATTCATTTTCTCTGTAGGCCACAGCCCCTCTGCTGCTAGCACTTGACAAGGTATAACAAATACTTAAAGGCTCCCAAGAAAGCTTAATCTTAAAAGAAAACTCACTGATAACTTTTTAAGTGTATTTATTTTGTTGTTTGGTAAAGTTTCAGAGTGCCAAAGGATTTAGCTGAAAATTCCTTGAGTATCATCTAGTGTAGAGGTTCTTAACTTCGGGTCATCACACAAGATGTCCATAGATGCATTTAGGGGATCTATAGACTTGAATTGGGAAAAAAATAAATATTTATTTTCACTAAACTCTAACTGAATTTGGTGTTACCTTCAATTATTTAAAATATTATTCAGAGACTAATATTTATAAATATAAATATCTTCAAGAAATAATATATATTTTACCTAACTGTCAATAGGGCCCATAGTGCCCAGAAAATCTTAAGAACTCTTATTCTTGTTCAATTTCTCAGTATATAAATGATGGAGCAGGTTAATACCGGGAAATTATTTTCCCAATGTCACTCAGAATCAACCTCTGAGACTCAAATTAAATGATGTATATAAAATATTTCTCCAACTTTGATTCCATCATAAATGACACTTAAATAAAATAACTTTGAGTAGCTAGGACTTACCTGTTTTCAATGATTTCTAGAATATATAGGGAAGAAATGAATAGTATAGAGATGATACCAACCAACTAGGTTGGTAGGTTGGATTAGATTGCCGTACCTCAGACACTAGCTGTGTGACCTTGAACAAGTTACTTAGCCCTGTTGCCCTCAGCTTCCTCATCTATAAAATGAGCTGGAGAAAGACATGACAAACCACTCCAGTATCTTTGCCAAGAAAATCCCAAAAAGGAGTTATGGACAGTCAGATATGAATGAACAATGATGTTGTTCATTTTGTTGTTTGGTAATAAACCAACCAATAAGTGTCCACATGTAATGAGGTAGGAATGTTCTCAGATGTTAGAGCCTACACAACCATTAAATCATAGAATGTCACAGTTGGAAGGCATCACAAAATGTGGTATTTCATGGTATCTGGGGACTCCTAAGACATTATTTAGATGCATCTCAAGCAGAAACTTTCTAAATGAAAAGGTTCTTCTCCAATTAGCTATTGGAATCAGTCAAGGAGTACCGTCATGATGGCATATAGGTTAGTACGCATCACAACAGAACAGAAAATCAGGAGATAGAGGTCTTTACAAACAGCAGCAAAAATGCAAGCAATAAATGATGAGGTAGAGATTAAGAAAGATAGGCAGAAATTCATCAGCATAGTGCCTTGAAGGTCAACTCAGAAGATGACATTTTAAAATTTATTTAGAAAGTGATGTGGAGCCAATGGAGCCAGCATTCCAGGAAATAGGTAGTGACAATCAAAAAAGCTGTGGATATTCAAGGTTATGACTTGTACTTAAAAAGCCAGTAGCATTCTCTGCATATAGTTCTCCAGTTCTCTAGATAGATGGAGATTGCTTTCATTACGAATTTTTCATTAGTTCTGTAATAACCAAAGCTCTCTGAGACACATACTTTTCAGTAGTTATTCTCCTGGTGTTGGTGTTGAGGTTCAAGATGACTGACATTGTTTACTGAAGCTGTGTGCATTCATTTTCATCCAGAGGCATCAGGGACATTTTGATATGTTTCAATGAAATATATGCACAAATAGCAATTAGAGAAGGTGAATTTTCAATGAAAAGTTCTGCCCTGCTTTCTTTAATGTAAGAGGCTAGTAGTAGGTTACTATAATAAAAACAGTACTGAAATAAGGAAAACAACACTGAAAACTATCAAAACTCATATAAGTGGAATGATGAATTTTAAAATCAGAAGGTGAAGGATGAAAAAGGTTCTTCCTCTCAGTATACAGGTGGTGGATTGCTGGCAAATAAGAATGGTAATGACATTAACATTTATATGATATACTATTTGCAAAGCACTTTAAATATAATATTTATTGGATCCTCACAACTATGTGAAGTCATAACAACTCTTATCCCCATTTTATAGAAGAGAAAACTGATATTGACAAGAGACTATGTCATTTGCCCGAGTTCAGGAAGTTAAATAGGTAAGCTGAGTAGGTAAGACAGGATTTGAACTTAGGTCTTCCTGACTATAAGTCAATTTTTCTATTCATGATACCACCTAGCTGTTTATATATGATTAAATACGGTGAAAACAAATGTCTGTCTTCCTTAATTGTACTTTCTTTGTAACTAGGGAGAGATTTAATGGGGAAATTTTTGGAAAAGTACAAAAATGAGGGGAAAGCATTTTTAAGTCCTTGAAAGGAAAAAGTACTTAACTTGGAGTTAGGAAACTTGGGTTTGCATTTCAGCTCTACCACTTATTCTCCCTGTGTGAATTGGGACAGGGCCCTTCACCTGTCTCTGCCTCATATTTTCAAATGAGTAATTGATTGGATTGATTTCCAAGACCCCTTCTAGATTGGACATTCTGATTTCTAAGATCCCTTCCAACAGTAATATGTTCTAAGTTATATTCGATGCTGGAAGGCCCCTACCAGCTCTTATATTCTGTTTTAAATACCCCTTTCACCCCTAACATGCATACATTTTGGCATACTCCTTTACCTTTCTAATTTATTGAAAATATTATATATATATATATATATATGAATGGGGCTTAGTTGTTTTCCTACTTTGGTATGCTTTGTTTTAAAAACACTATAGAATCAAAAAATCTCCAAAATGGAAGAAATCTCAGAAGTCATTTTGTCCAACCCATGCCTGTACTGGAATCATTGTGATAAATGGTAGGTAAAGACTTTACTTTAAAGACCTCAGCATATTGGGTACCTATTACATTCCATGGAAGCCAGTTCTATTCTGGAGTTTCTGAGTTTCTTTAAGGCTTAGCTAAGGTCCCACTTTCTCCAAGAAACCTTCCTTTATCCCTCAGCTAAAAGTATTTTCTCCATCTACAAATTTTCTGGAAGTTTTTTTGTCTCCATCTCTGCTCTACACTCATAATTTTCATCATATGCCTCCCCCCACCTCCTCTTGCCCAGTAGAAAGTAAGCTCTCTTGAAGGGGAGCTATGTTGTTGTTATCTTGACATTACTAGCACTTATCTCTATGTCTTGTTCATATTAGGTGCTTCACTGAACTGAAATGAATTGAGTTGAAATCTGGAAGAAGACTCCTTGATTTGTCCTAACCAATCTAAATTTTTTTACCATAGTAAGAATGAATAGCCACATACCTACTTGTCATGAATTGGATCCATCCTTACCTGGGATATAGGAGAATGGTAGAAACGTTTCCTCAAAATCCCCTTGCTTTGATCTGTTTTCTAGGATTTAAAAAGGACAGAATCAGGTTCAAAGAGGAGAAGGGAATGAGAGATGTCATTCAGGGTATGAAATGCCTAGGATCAAGTTGGAGGCATTAGAGATTTGAGCATCGAGCCACAAACTTGATTATTATCAATATCTTCCTTCAGGACTAGGGTAGAAACTTCTTCATAACTCCATAATGCCAGACTATAGGAAGTTATCAGAAACATCCAAAGGATTATACACATATATGCTGTAATGGAAATGCAGATTTAAAGATCTTCCCTGCCCCTAGCTTAAGTGCACCTGGAGCCTGTGGTGGGAGGCTTGTTTTTCAGGGAAGCCCAACCTTGATACTTTTGTGATTGGGCACAAACACACAAACAAAACCAAACCCCACAAAAACAAAACCAACCAACCCCCAAAACCCACCCATATGCATGTAATAAAAATATATGTATATAGAAACATACGTATATATACACATATGTACATGCATAAATATGTGTGAGCACACATGCACATACATGCCCACCTGAATTGCTGGCTTAAGAGCTTTGGGATATCTAAGTATAGTCTTAGAGAACTTACTGAGGAACTGATTGGTTAAGAGATTTACCCAGAGTTTCATGTCTACTATATGTCAGAGAGAAAGAGAGAGAGAGAGAGAGAGAGAGCAAGAGAGAGAGAGAGAGAGAGAGAGAGAGAGAGAGAGAGAGAGAGAGAGAGAGAGAACGAGAGAGAGAGAGAGAAGGAGAGAGAGAATGAGAGAGAGAGAGAACTTGAATCCAGGTATAATTTGGGTAAATAGTTGAGGAAACTGTGATTCAGGAAGGTAATGTGATTTTCCCAGTCCCACAGAGGAGGAATTAAACCCCAATATAGATTGACTCCCTAGCTAATACCCCTTTTAATATATCACACTGCCTACAAAGCCAACAGGCTTGAATATTTATTGCCCTCTAAAAATTTGAGTATGGGAAAGTGACACACACTTTTCCAGCAAAGGTCAGGAAGGATAGATGATTCTAGAGGAGTATTAACAGGAGGAGAATAGCAGAATCAAAAAATCTAAAAGCTTAAAGGGATATCAGAGGACATTTACTCCAACCTTACTTGTACATGAACAAAGTTCCCTTCTACATCATCCCTGACAAGTGACTATTTACTATGCCATGAAGAAGGGCACACAATTTCCAAGCCTTTAACTGTAGTTCTAGTGCCCTATGACCCTACAATTCTTAATGACTCAAAAGGCTCTTCTAGTTTCGGAACAAAATTTGGGTCAGTAATGACTGTAGAAGGGATCTTTGTTTTTGTTAATCATGACAGTGTTTTCCTTTGCCTAGTCTTATGAAGCTTCTACAGCCCACCATGATTCAATCTAATTAATAAAAAACTTTATGAAGTACACTGTGGTAGAGAGATAAAAATCGAATTACATTCTCCTGGATGAATATATCATGTACAGCAACAAGTAAGTACCAAGTATATGCAAAGAAATTGAAGATAGTATGCTAAGAACTGTGGCTTTAAGCAAAGGTTTTATATAAGAGGTTGCATCCAAGTTATACTTTGAAGGAAGCTAGAGATTCTACATTAGCAGAAGAGAGCATAGAAAACTTTCCAGACATTGGGGACCAGTTGGACAACTTCAGAGAGAGACCACTATCGATGAGGCTTAGCAGGCAGACCAGTTCCCTTTTCATTCCCTCAATATTCCTAGAAGATGTCAAATTGTCAAGCATTTGGTTTGTTCATTAGTCATCACATTATAATGAACTATGAGTCAATCTAATTAATCAAACATTTAGTAAGTACACTATGTAGTACAGAGATAAAAATCTAATTACATTCTCCTGGGGAAATATGACATGTACACCAAGTAAATACCAAGTATTTACAAAGAAGTTGAAGATAGTATGCTAATAATTGTGTCTATAAGCAAAGGTTTTACATAAGAGCTATAATTTGAAGGAACGTAGAGATTATATATGGCAGAAGAAAGCATAGAAAACTTTTGAGACATTAGGGATTATTATCTCAGTCCCTTATTCAAAATAATAAGTCGCCCTGTTATGTTTAGTAGATGATATAAGCTCTGTTTAGATTCCACATTCTTTCTTAATCAGGCTCCAATGTGTCTTCTAAATCTCATTAAAAAGTATACTTCTGTCATTCTGCCATCTAACCAAATTGACCTTTTTTATTTTATCTTACTTCATTTTATTTTATTTTATTTTGACATTCCTCACATGCAACACTATAACTTTCACCTCTGTGACTTTGTATTGGCCATCTGCCACAGAAAATTATCTGCCCAGACAGCCAGGTAGCATAGTGGATAGAAAAGTGGGCCTAGAGTCAGAAAGATCTGAGTTGAAATCTCACCTCAGTCACTTATTAGTTGTGTGACTAGTTGAGTGTTTTTAGCATACTATCCAGTCACAATATCTCTCTGTTTGTTCAACTATAAAATGGTGATAATATGAATACTTACCTCCCCGGGGTGTTATGAGTATCAAATGAGAAGATACTTGTAAAGCACTTAACACAATGCCCAGAAAATAGTGCTTCATACATGTTTGTTTCTTTCCTTCTTGTTTCCTTTTCTCATCACCTCCAATTCATAGAACCCCTTACTTTCAAGATTCAAATCAAATATCACCTTCTATATTATCCTATTCCTTACTTCTTCAATGGTGAATACCTGATCTCTTTAAAATAATATATTTATTTCATATTTATTCTGGAAATTCTTATAAATGTCCATATTGGTTCTCCCAACAGAGGGAAAAATTCTTGATGGCAGGGATTATTTCTTTTTTCCCTTGTAACATTAATACCTAACACAGTACCTGGCTCATAGCAGGCTTGAAATAAATAAATAGTTTTTGATGAATTTATTTATCATCATGGCTTTCATATTCACTTTAACTCACACCAGCTATTTCATAGGTTTATAGTCTGATAATATCTAAGTCCAGATAATATTTGTGAAAGTGTTTTTAAATTGCAAACAGTTATACAAGATAAGGAATTATTATTATAATTTTGCCTTGCTTTCATACATTTTCATAAAGTTTTGGGAATTATTTTCTACATCAGACATATGCTAAGGCTTCCCCATGGGATTCTCTAATTTGGGGTTTTAGAGTAGATTGGATGTTTTCATTGAGAAAGCATTTTTAATTATTCATTCAAGTATGATTAATATTGGGCAGGAGTAACAATATATGTCTACTCTAGAGTGGATACTTTACTCTTTAGAGAAGGGACTTGAAAGAGATATCACCCAGGCACTAATCCAACAGAGTGAGTTAGGAAATCCAAGTCCTATTAAAATAACATTTCTAAGGCCAGCAATGAGTGTCTGTATAAAACATTCTGAGACAGCTGCCATCCGAGGGTGCCTTTGTTTGTTTTCCTCCTCTAATGGGAAGCAAAGTAATGCTTTGCTTCTTATTTCAGCTATTCAAGTGCCTTTTAGTCTCACCTTTGATTGTGTCAAGTCTTTTTTGGAAACAGTATATATTGTGTTATCATTAATAGGCCTAACAATCATCACATGGAGCCCATGGTGAGAGGAGTTTGCAGAAAGAGTGGAACAGGAAGGAGTAAAGCAGAGAAAAGCTGGAGCATGAGCTGGGCCCAAGGAGAACTGAGAGGGAGAAGGCTCCTGATTTTAGAACTCTGTCTGTCTGTTTTAACTGTATTGATGTTACTTTGTCAGAACAAAGCATTCTGTCTGTTGAAAGAGAACTTTACTGCTGATATAGAAGCCCTGAAAGACAGTTGTACTGCTGTTTATAGAAATCCCGAAAAAAGGGCTTTACTGCTGTTTACAGAAGTCCTGGGACTTTACTGTTGATTTGTGTTTTATTTCTCAGAAGCTCTGTCTGTTGGTTTGTCTTACTTTGTCAGACATAAAGTGAATTGAGATGATAGTGCCAACAATGTGTATAATATTGTTGTAGCTCTGATAAACTTTGTCTTCTTAGAAACAGAAATTGCAAAGGACTTGGAGTGGATTAGTCCCTGTGGGCTGAGATATAGAACCAGAGCAAAGAACTACCTGTGTGTGAATCCAGACAAGAACTGAGAGAGCTACTTACATGTGAATTCAGGCAACAGTCAGGTGAATCCCAGCAAGAACTAGGGGTGTGGAAGAGGAACCATTGGGGTTTAGAAGTCAGCCTTGACTTAAGATGAAAGAAGACTTCACTTAGGTAGTCAGTGCTGACTAATGATATCATAACTTACTGTGAGCTGGGGGTGGGTGGTGTTTGTATTTTCTGTTACCCCTTAAGGATGATTACCACTTAAGGATGATTGGCTTAAGGAAGCCTGGGAGTCAGCCTGGAGTCAAGATGAAAGAAGACTTTATGTGGGTATAATCTATTGATTGAGGAGATTGTGACTTGCTAAATTATATATTTTCTTTAAGACTATGTGGAAATCTTAGTAATAAGTTATTATGTTATATTGTTGTGAATATCATGTCTTAATTTCTTGAATGTTTTGCTTTAGTTTATTGCTGAATAAAGAGTTCAGTATACCATGTGATTAGATCCTTTAAAGCCAAGCATGAACAGCTTTCCAGAAGAATGCTGCTTTTCAAGGTTCTTATTACACAGTATAGTGAACACTCTATTCAATAACAAATCAGAGCAAAACATTCACAGAAAATCAAGATGTAGCATTCACAATGTTACAACTTATCATAGATAATCAAAATACAGCATTTACAATGAAAAATGGCCACATAGTTTTCACCACAGTTGCCACATAGTTTTGAACAAAGTACAAACATTTAGTTAATCAATCATTTTGTAACTCAATCATTCAATCAACTCATTCAATCATCCTTAAGGAGGCTTGCCTCTTTAACAGGCACAAAATGCAAAAGTTAAAGTTCTCCATTCATGGGCCACACTAAGTTATAATATCAGTCTCTACTCAGCACTCTCTTTAGGGGTAATGTAAAATACACCAGCCATCCACCCCTCGGTCACAAATAAGTTACAATTTCAAGGTTATAAGTACGTTACAACTTCAGTCAGACACTACTCAGTATCCATGGAGCAATCTCTCCATCTTGACCCAAGGTAATCTCTCAGATTCCTTGGATCCCCTCTTATGGTCCCAGCATTACCTGGATTCAGGAAACTGTCACCTGAGTTCAAAGGCAGATTGTCCCCAGATCCTTGTCCAGCTCTCCATGAAGTACCTGTTCTACACTGAACCTCACAGTGTCCAGTCCACCATAAATCCTTCATAGTCTCTGCTCCTGGGAATTCAAGGCTTAACAAAGCCACAAGCAGACAAAGTACCAACACCACAGTCATGCTTCCCCATTCTTCTGTAGCTCTGGCTGGTCCTCAGAAATACTTAGCAGCTTGGCTGGCCCTTGGACTCAGCAGCTCCTCAGTAGCTCTTCAGCAGCTCCTCAGTAGCTCTTCAGCAGCTTCTCAGAAGCTCCAGCTGTCCCTCACACTCAGCAGCACCTCAGCAGTTTCTCAGCATCTCTGGTTGGCCCTCAATCTCAGCATAAGTTTCAGATGGTTCCCAGAATCAAAATAACTTCATCCCGGTTCTCAAAAATAAAAATCATTCCCAGAATCTGGCTCCAAGAAGATCTGAAATTCCAGCTAAGGCTTCTCCTTATATACCTATTAGCTCCTCCCTATTCAGCCCCTTCCTTCCACATCAGCAACAGCAGTTCATACCTTCTGTTTCTTTACCAGAGGCTTCATTAATTACTAAGTGCTAAAAACCTGTTAGCATTGCCAATACAAAGGGATCAAATTACATTACTATTACAGATCCTTAAAGTTATTCATGGCAGTATTCCTCAGGAGTGCTGCTCATGATTGGCTTTATACATCCTCAACCCCTCCCACCTATGCGTAAAGAAATAAAAGATGGGGTTCCATCCATTTAATCATCTGACACGCTATAAAAGTAGAATCTCTGTTTTGTTTTCTTTTTTTAATGAGGGAGAAAGGAAAATCTTCATTAGTAGACAAAAGGGGTACTGACCTTCAAGTTAGGATCACTCAAGTACAAAATCTCCCTTTGACAAATACAAGATGAATGAAATCATATTAATACATATACTGTTTACATCAGGGGTGGTTGTGAATCTCTTATGTGAAAATGCATGTAATGTGCTTTCCAAACTAAAAGTGGTACAAAATCAGTTGTGGTGATGACGGTTACTATTTTTAACATCAGAGAAGATGATTTCTCACATTTATATAACTTGAAGTCCATGAAAAAGCACTGGACATGGAGTCAGAAAACCCAAATTCAAATTCTGCCTTCAATGTGTGTGACCATTGACAAGGGACTTTACATCTCTGTATCATTACTTCATCTTTAGTGTGGATGTAATGGCACTTACACACTACTTATACCAAGTGGTTAACGTAGGGAAAACAATTTATAAATATTGTAGTTTTGGTTATTATAACTCTTTATGGTTATTCAGTGCTTGGGCATATGTTATTTCACCCAGCACAACAATTCCCTTGAACAGGTAGTGTGATTTTCATTGTCTACATGTTACATATTAAGAAACTGAAGCTGGAAATGGACAAGTGACTTGCTCAGAACTATGTAACTAGTAATGGGTAGAACCAGGTCAACCCCACATTTACTCAATGTAAATCCCAGTGCTAGTCCCAATGTACAATACTTTCTCAACAAATTGAAATCATTCATTGCCCACAGCATGTTCCCAAGGTAATGGCTATTATATTATTTTGTTTCTAATTTTGTAGGATAAAGAGAGTGGAAAAAGTAAATATTATACCAATATAATGTTTAATAATAGCTGATGCAGAAAAAAACTGCACATCTTTTCTGGAATATAAAAAAGTTGAATTCACATTTAAAAAGACAAAATGTTTTACATTCACATAACATTACTTTCTGCATTGCCATATTTACTTTAGGGTAAACTATTCTATATCTACCCAGAGTTGACATAAAAGATACCTCCTTTTAATGTAAAGAAGTCATTTTCCCCAGGTTTTAAAAGGAAAATGCAGATGAAAGACTAGTACAAAATTCTATGCAAACACTCAGTATAGCCCATGAGAATACTGATGTATGAGAATAAACTGTTTTCTGCATTTTCTGGGAGACACCATGGGCCAATTCTTTTGATCTCTGTGGGAGTCCTTTTGGAGAATTTTCTTATCTCAAATGGCAGCTGTCCCTCAGTCTGAACCTCAGGGCATTTGCTATATGTTGTCTGAATTCACATTGCTGCTACTATCGCTCTGAGGCCATAATAATAGCTCCTATTTACATGAAACTGTCCAATTTACAAAGTGCTTCTTTCAAAATAATCCTGTGAGATAGGTAAGGAGTATTATCACACTGATTTTATTCATGAGGAAACTGAGGCCCTGAACAGTTTAATGGCTATTACAGCCTAAAGGCTAGCCTATGGCCATATCACTAATTTAGCTGTAAAACAGGGTTAATAGTAGCTCCTAATAGGGTTACAATGAGTATCAAATGAGATGATATAAGGATAAATCTTTAAAAACCTTAAAACACTATATAAATGCTAGCTTTTGTCATTATCAACAATCGTCGTCATCATCATCACCATCACCACCAACACCACCACCTTCATCTCATACAATGCCCTTTCCTTTGCAACACAAAGAGCCAGAAAGCCCATGTCAAAACTGGTTTTGTCATACTTGATAAACTTCCCCATTGGCAGTACATTTTTATAATAAAAGAATCACAGGCATCAAGAAGCCCATTATATCGAAATTCCATCTCATCTTTGAGTTGTTTCTATCAGTGGTGAATGCAGGTGAGGTTTCAGAATTAGAAAACTCAGGCAAAAGCAGCACTTGTAGGGAGAGCAGTGAAGTAGATAATATGGGGAAACAAAGGAGCAAGTGTATTTGAATTGGGGAGTATATATTCCCACACACACAGACAGAAAGAGAATATAATTAGCCATGTACCTTAGGACAAAGAGGTCTGATTATAAGCACATTTGGGTGTCATCATTCTGTAGATGGTGGGTAAACTACTAAATGGGAGAAAAGAGGACAGGGAGACAACTTTGATGAATCAAATAACTGGAATATGGAGGTCCATTAAACCCTGCCCCCCTCAACTGCAATCGTTCTGTTTCCAACTTTTTTAGCATCCATAAGCTTGAGAATACACCTAGGAAGTTGTCTTAACACATCTTCCTTTGGTTTAATTTTCTCTATCTAGGTTGGCAAACAATTGAAAGTTCTGGCCCAAAACTATCAATAGGAATTTGGCTGATAATGAGCTGAATGTCTGCAGGCACAGATGCTTAATAGATGCTTGATACTTCTTTCTGAGGCCAAATCCTTTCCCTAAGGACATGCCCACTGTAAAGGGAATTACTTCTGACATGTATGAGCATAGGCTGGTGTGCTCCCAATTCTCAGCAATGGCTACTGCTCCCTGGTAACTTGCCTTACTCAAAATCTATTTGCATATCCCTGGAATATTGCAGAGATACATGTCTCCTACATAGAAGACATCAGTATGACAACAAAGGGGATGTAGTATACAATATCAGAAAAGAGCTCTTGATTTGTGGTCACTAGACCTATATTTGAGCCATAGCTCTGCTAGTCTACTATAAATTCCAATAAGTGACTTGAACATTCTGGTCTTTAGGATTCTGATTTTAGGAGATTGAATTAAATTATCTCTAAGGCACTTTCATCTACAAATTTAAGACACTATAGTCTATGAATGATTGCTTGACATAGTATAGAGTTGACCTCAGAAATAGGAACACCCCTGTGGAAGTCCCACACTCTGGCATACACTGGTCATGTGACCCTGGACAAATCACTTTGCATCTTAGAACCTGAAGCAAGTCTCTTAGAATATAAGGTACAGAGTATTATCTACACTGATAAAGGAAGTTTGTTCAAGGAAAGTTCCTTATCAGTGAAATCACCAGAAGAGGAGAAAAACAAAGAAGACACTATTTACACACATTTTCATAACAGTAGGGAAGAAGAGACTAGCTATCAAACTAAATGGATTCAGGTTCCACTAAATTCTTGTTTATTGTTCATATGTCAAGATTAATTAAGAAAACCCCATCAATGGTTCTGGGATGTCTTGGCTTGCAAAAAAAAGAAAAGATCAGAAAAGGTTAGACGAACTCTTTTGGATTTCTAAGTATAAAAGACTATGTTCTTATCTGTTGGCTAGAGTTGGGACTCAGATGAAATTTCTGGAGCTATTGGGAGAAGAGGGAAGGCAATATTCTCTCTATATATGTTTAATTCCTTTGTCTCTGAAGCAATAGATAATGGTTCTCTTTGTCTGATTTGGTTCAGTGCCATGTATAGGATCTTACTTTTGCCAATTACTTTGGAACACTTCAAATGTTACCCCCACCATGATTGGAAAAAGGCATTGACATGGGAAGAAAATCATGGTAATGTAGAATGTTGAAATACTATAATGTAAAAGTGTAGAAAGAGTGTGTTAGTTAAATCACCCTGCCTGGTTTTGAATCATTCCTAGTTTCTAAACTACCTGCATGATCATAGAGAGGGCATTTAATCTCTCAGACTCTTGGTTTCCTCATATGCACAATGGAAATTTGAATACTTGTAGTATCTCTATAACAGGATTTTCTATGAGTGAACACAATATGTAAGTTTTTATTATATTAGGGGACTATTGTATACAAACATATTTGCAAAGTAGAGATATTATAGTTAGAATGTGGTTTTAATGATCTCATTAATCCATTTTTTTAATAATGATTTATTGATTGATTGATTGATTGCCTTTTTTTGGGGGGGGGGCAATTGGAGTTAAGTAATTTGCCCAAGGTCACATGGCTAGGTTTTTGTTTTTTGTGTTTGTTAAGTGTCTGAGGCCAGATCCGAACTCAGGTCTGTCTGACTCCAGGGCCTGCACTCTACTCACTGCACAACCTAGCCACCCCCATTAATCCATTTTTAATGATAAGGAAGGAGTGAAGAAATAAAAATGTATATAGCACCTACTATGTGCCAGGCACTGTGTTAAATGCTTTGCAAATATTATCTTGTTTGATCGTCACCACAATCCTGGGAATTAGACAATTATTCTCATTTTAAAGTTGAGGAAATTTAGGCAAACAGAGATTAAGTGACTTGCTCAGAGTCACACAGCTACTAAGGTCTCTGATCAGATTTGAACTCAGGTTTTCTGACTTTATACCCAGTACTTTATCTACTGAGTCACTTAGAAATCATGGTGGTTGAACCATTATCACAATTGCTGTGTCAACAGACTGATTGTTGTACATCCCAAAAGACATTTCTTGAACCCTGATAAATGTCAAGCATTTTACTGGAGCCAAAGGAAAGAAAGATGAATAAAATAGGGCCCTTTCTCTCAACAAACTTATGACCTAGTAGAATGAATAAGGCATGTTCATTATTCAATTCAGGTCATTTCAACAACAAAATATGCAAAATCTACTCTGTAAAGAGTTGTATTGACTATTATGAGTGATAGTAAGATAAATAAGAGAATCTCTACTCTTAATAGATTTGGAGCCCTAGTAGTCTAAAATTAAAGTATTTAAGCCAACAAATATAGAAGGATGCCTGTGAAAATGTGCAAAAAAAAAATACAAAGTTCTCAAAGAGTCCAAGAGGGTAAAGAAGTTCTTTCCATGAAGATGATCATTGAAGCTTTCATGTACTTAATAGGACTAAGTCTAGACCTTTAAGAAGGGGCAGAGTTTCACCTGGTCCATTTGTAGGAGAGGGGGCATTACAAAGGCAGTAAAAAAGGAGAGGGAAAAATGACAGGTACATAGGAGACAATAAAACTAAGATTAATTTCATTTGAATATGAAGTTTATGAGGATAAATGAGATAAAGCAATATAGTTTTAATCAAGAATGAGCAAGACCTTGAATGTCAAGCTAAGGAATTTAACCTTTGTGCAGTAAGAAAGGTAGAGGAAGATTTTGACCAGAAAATTATATTACAGAGCTTTGCACTTGGAAGATCACTGCCTACTGTGTGAACGATGGATTGGAGTAGGGAGAGGATATGGAAAGGGAGAAAAAGATAGGAAGTCCATTTGAATAACCTAGGTATAAGGTAATGAGGGCCTAAACAATGGTGGTAAAAATGAGAACAAAAAGGGTTGAGAGACCTTTTACAAGGTGAGCAAACTCTGTAACTATAGGTATGAGGCAAGAGGGAGAAAGAATCAAAGCTGACTTTGAGATTGCCTGGGTGGTTAGGAGAATGATTATGCCTTTCTTTGTGTGGTAATATATATATATATATATATATATATATATATATATATATATATTATACCCATATATATGTATATATACATATATATACATATATGTAATATATAATATATAATATTATATGTAATATTGTATATATGTGTGTATATATGTATATATATATATATATAAATATATATATACCCTTCCCTGTATGCCTAATTCACCAACCATATACTGTCTCAATGAAGAGAGATTTAAATAGATGTTACAATAAATAACAATATATAAAGAAGAGGTAAGTTGTGTAGTGCTACACAAAATTACAAGCATTAAGAGAAAGGAGAATATAATTTGTGACCATGAGGGATGATATCAAGGAGAAACTGAGACTTAAGTCATACTCTAAGAGATATGTAAGATTCAGATGGATGGGGTGGAGTGGGGGGATGATGATAGTCATGAATGAGTGTGAAAAATTGTGCTCTCTATAAAGAAATGTAATATATATTGAGTGTCTATGTTGCATCAGATATGAAATAGGCATTTGAGGAGCTTGGGGATAGAAGGTGGAGGGTGAAATATTTTGTCACTAGGAAAACCACTGGAGGAAAAAAAAAATGGGATTATTGCTTTGTCCCTTATTCCATGGTTACTTGATAAATTTTCAGGGATACTTTTCACCAGTCAAAAAAGCATAGCATCCGTAGCTATCTCACCTGAATTTGAATACAAAACAAAAGTCTAGCAAATGGGGGTCCTATATATACAAGACCCTCTAAAAAGGTATTATTATCTTTTTTGTGTCATGGATCCTATGGCAGTCTGGTGTTGCCTATAGAGCCCTTCTCAGAATATAGTTTTAAAATGTTTAAAATAAAATACATGCTATTAAAAAGGAAAGCAATTATATTAAAATACAGTTATCAAAATACTCTAAAAACCTTTTCTCTTTATAAATCTACAACTTTTGACCCAACAATTCACCTTCAGGGTAATGTAACAGAGGGTAAATATAACAAAAAGGTGAAATAAACTTCCTACATAACAACAAAATATTCAAAGCATCACTCATTGTGGTAACAGAAACATAAACAAGTAAATATTTTTATAAAAACAAACAAAGAAATAAAACAAACAAAATGAGTGCCATTTGAATGCCTGAACAAATAGTGTCATGTAAGTGGAAATATATATACACACATGCATATATATATACATACATGCATATATATGTATATTATATGTGTATATACATATGTTATTTGAATAAATTAACATATAAATTATATATGTATGTATGTTTATTTATTACTATTGAGTATAACTGAGGAAGAAAGAAAGTAAGGCTACAAGCCTTGGGCTTTTCAGTCCTTCTCCACTCATGACCTTCACACTGACCTCCAATCCTCTGGCCTAATTTGGCTGTACAGGACCATAGTTTTCCCTGAGGACTTAAGCCAAATGCTAATCTTCTTTTCAGAAAACCGTGTTATTCCTGATAAGGACCCTTTACTGCTAGGAAAACTGCTAACTCCATACAAATCCTTCCAATGATGTTTGTCAAATATTTTAGTTGAACTAAAAGATTTTCTCCAGGCCAGTAATTATTGTCATTAACATTTAGATAAGTTGGCTGTTCCTTGCACTGTGTTACTCTTTGTTCCATTGCCTCATAATTGGGCAAGATAGGCACAAGGAATCTCAAATCAAATTCTCTGTAGTAATGAAGGCGATCACCTCATTTATAATAGATTCTGTTTCTTATTCAGCCAGTCTCACTTCTATACCCAAATATTATTCCCATCAGAAGCCACTCATTAGTAGGGGGTACAGCAGAATAGGTATTGCATATAGGTGATTTCTACTTCTCCAGACACCCTCTCAAGGTGCAGACCTGTTTTTCCTCCCAGTTGTCTGTTCATTGGTGCTGCCATCTTCATAACCACTCCCTTATTAAATGTTGGAATCATCTCAGGTTGCATACCCCTCCCCAATGGCAGTGTTTCGGGTCCCTCCACATCCCAGTTTCTGGGTATCAGATGTGACTGTTTCATATCTCTTAGATGAGTTAATTTTCCTACTTTACCTTAACATCTATCAATCCTTAATATCTTCTCTACCACTATTCAAAGGTTTCCTGGACCTTTGCATCTACAAAGGGGTCCTATATGTGTTGTTTTCTACCAATTAAAATGTGAGCTCCTTAAGAGAAAGTCATGCCTCATTTCTTCTCTTCAAATCCATAATACTTTACTTTCTGTTGCTTGGAATAGTACTTTCTATTACTTGGAAAACATGTAATGTCTTTTTTCATTATTCATCATTGATCTAGATTGTGAGGCCCAGGACAATTCTTTACCTTTCTTTGGATTTCCAGTGCTTAGCATAGTGTCTGGAACCCAGTGAGCACTTAACAAATGTTCATTGACTAATTTACTGGCAATCAATTGATAGTCAAATATTGCCTGAATTCTGAAGTTCTGAACGTTTTTTTTTTTTTTTTTACATTTTTCATCCATTTTCCATTGGATCATAGATTTAGAACTGGCAGAATCTTAACAATTATCAAGTTCAACATTCACCCCTATTCTACAGATGAGAAAACTGGGGAACAAAGAGGTTAAATTATTTACCCAGGGTCCCATAAAATAGAAAGTGTCTAGGATGGAATTTGAATTGAAATCCTCTTCAATCCTTCTCCACTCCCTGTCCACAACACCAAGAAGTCTCTTCATCCCCACTGCACTCAATTTAGTTCATTCTCTCTTTCTTGGACTATAGCTATATCCTTCTCAGTCTTACCTCTGTCTTACCTCTCTATTCTATCTGAGGACTGTCACATGTTCTAATCAAAATCCTAAAGTTAAGATAACTTCCCTTGTTTTCTCTAAAATATCAATGGTTGGGAAATGGCGGAGGCTTCGCCCCAGCCCGGACGGTACTTCTGCCACTCCTGTTCCTCCGAGATCTCCCCGCGGCTGCCGGATTATATCTGCCCAAGGTGTGAGTCTGGTTTTATTGAAGAGCTTCCGGAAGATACCAGAAATCCTGAAAATAGTTCCAACTCTGCTACAGCTCCCACGGATCAGAACAGACAACCATTTGAGAATGTGGATCAGCATTTATTCACCTTGCCACAGGGCTATGGCCAGTTTGCCTTTGGGATTTTTGATGACAGCTTTGAATTTCCCACATTCGGCTCTGGGGTGCAGTCTGAGGACACCAGGGACTCGGAGAACAGGCGGGAGAGAGAACACCAATCCCGCCACCGCTACGGCGCACGGCAGCCACGGGCCCACCTCACTGCATGGCGTGCTGCAGGCAGGCATGAAGGCGTCCCAACGTTAGAAGGGATTATTCAACAGTTGGTCAATGGAATTATTGCACCTGCAACAATACCAAACCTGGGATTGGGCCCATGGGGTGTTTTGCATTCAAATCCAAAGGACTATGCGTGGGGTGCTAATGGCCTGGATGCGATCATTACACAGCTCCTTAATCAGTTTGGAAACACCGGTCACCCACCAGCAGATAAAGAGAAAATACAAGCCCTTCCCACCATACAAGTCACAGAGGAACACGTAGGTTCGGGGTTAGAATGTCCTGTATGCAAAGATGACTATACTATACGCTGGGTGAGAATGTCCGGCAGTTACCTTGCAATCACTTATTCCACGATGGCTGCATAGTCCCCTGGCTGGAACAGCATGATACCTGCCCAGTGTGTCGGAAAAGCTTAAGTGGACAGAACACTGCCACAAATCCCCCGGGACTGACAGGAATGAATTTTTCTTCCTCCTCTTCCTCCTCCTCCTCCAGTTCGCCAAGTAATGAAAACTCAACAAACAACTCGTGAATCTCACCACCAGCCAGTCCAACCAACCACCCCCCGACCTTCTTCCCTCTTTCCCCTTTGCCCCCAACCGTACCCTTGTCCATTGCCCATCTGCTTCCTGGTCAGAGGGAGCAGCTGATCTTCCCCCACCCCACACTGAACCCAGAAGACAGAGTGGGGGGAAGGGGGAGGGGCGGGAGAGTTCTCACCCCAAGACCTCCTTTTTTCTCCTTTTTCTTTCTTTTTTTTTTTTTAACAAGCTTTGGAAGCACCAAAGGCCTTTAGACCTTTTCCCCCCTCTCTACCCGCCAGTCCCCAACTCATCTGACGGTTCCAGGGAAGCTCTGTCTCTCCAGCCAATTGATGGCCACCACTGCGCTGGTCACCCAGGTCACATTAACTGTGTTTCATCAGTCTGGATCCTGGCAGGTACCAGGTTGTTTGAAATGAAGGATGGATGTGGCTAGGCCATCTCTATGGTTGTGGATTTGAGATACTTTTCATTTTCCCCCTTTCTCCCCAACAGTCCCCCTAACCTTTGTAACCCCCTCAGAGGGAACATAGACAATGCTCCCAGGTGGGAAGGCCGGTGGAGTGTGGCTGTTTCATTGCCATCCAACATGTGAACTGTCCACTCCCCCTTGAGCTGTCCTCTCCCCCATCATCCTGTCTGTCTTTATAACCTCGCCCCTCTAATGCTCAGCAACGGAAAGGGTTTTTATAATTTTAAATTATTACTGCTATTAAATAAATGGACGTTTTAGCTCAAAAAAAAAATATCAATAGTTCTCAATTGCCTACTATGTTGAATACAATGTAATGGGCAGAGAACTGACCATGAAGAAATTAGGAGTTCATTCCTGCTTTTGTTACTGACTGTCTGGCCATGGATAGGTCACTGAAACTCCCTGAGCCTCAGTTCCCTCATCAACAAAACAGAGATAATATCTTTAGTGCATGCCTTATAGCACTGTTGTGAGAATGAAATAACATTATGTAAAACATCCTAACCCCAAAGGTACAATTGCTCCCTCCAATAATTTAGTTATTTTCAATATTCTTCCTCAAATATACTACTAGAAATTGACCCAGTTCACTAGAACTCATCATCATGTCCCCTTAATATTTCAACAAGTGGGGGTGGCTAGGTGGCGCAGTGAATAGAGCGTCGGCCCTGGAGTCAGAAGGACCTGAGTTCGGATCCGACCTCAGACACTTAACGCACACACAAATAAAAACCTAGCCGTGTGGCCTTGGGCAAGTCACTTAACCCCAATTGCCGACCAAAAAAAAAAAATATTTCAACAAGTGTTAAAAATTCTATCTGAGGGGCGGCTAGGTGGCGCAGTGAAGAGAGCGTCAGCCCTGGAATCAGAAGGACCTGAGTTCGGAGCCGGCCTCCGACACTTAATCCATACAAAAAAAAACCTAGCCGTGTAACCTTGGGCAAGTTACTTAACCCCAATTGCCCTAAAGGGGCGGCTAGGTGGCGCAGTGAATAAGAGCGCCAGCCTCGGAGTTTGGATGACCCAAGATCAGATCCGGCCTCAGAAAATGAGCACCCACACATAAATGATGACTAGCCATGTAACCTTGAGCAAGTTACTTAACCCCAATTGCTTTAAAAAAAAAAAAATTCTATCTGAACCTTGAAGTTCTGGGCAAATGTCAAATACTTAGCCCTAGTTTTCCCTTATTGTTTTATCTCACACTGGTCCCATCAGCATACTTCTGCAGCCAGACTGGACTACTCACTCTTGTCTTAGCACATCGGTGCTTTCCTACTTCCATGCCTTTATCCATGCTTATATTTTTTAGTACACACATTCTTGAAACCCCACAGCTTCTCAAAATTGCACAGACCTTACCATTAACAATAAATTACCATCTTATAAGAGACCAGCTAGAAAGGATATGGGTCACTTACCAAGAGAAACCATGTAATCAATGTCTTCTCTAAAAAAAAAATATATCCTTAAAAAATAGATCCATGAGTACCTGGCAAACTCCCACTTGGCACCCATACTTGCTTTGCTTTCCAGAGCTCTCAGGCTTAAGGAAGGCTTAATTAAAGTCAAGTCAATGAAGAACTCTTGGAGAAAATAACAAGTAAACACCAAAAATAGTCCAGGTTTTCTTCTTCCCTTTAATTGATCACATTGCCACTTCAGTCTCAGAACTGAATTGTTAGATGTTTAAGTGTATCCTGTACTATTTCACTGAGATCCCACAAGCCTGGTCTTAGAGAATTTTTGAACCTAAATTTGGAAATGTGGAACCCCAGGCTCAGAGATCACATAGCCCAAACTGACACATGGATGATCTTTATAAGCTTCTTTAATCCTACAATCCTTATAGTCATAAAGTTTTTGCTTATATACCTCCAATGATGTAGACCTCCATACTTTATAAGGTGGTCAGCTCTCCTCCTGGACAGCTAAATTATTTTAATTTTTCCTCTTATCTTGAGAAGCACTAGAATTTAAGACAGACCTGCACAACCTGTGTCAGGCCAAAGATTTCAGGTAGCCTGTGAAAAATGTAGAGGAAAACATCCTCTACACTTGTCGTGGGCCATGTGAAATGCTTCAGTGTGCGCATGAGTCACTTATAGTCCATGGGCCACAAGTTGTGCAGGCCTGATTTAAGATCATATACTTACACACAGAAGGGATCATGTCAGTTTTTTAGTTGAAAGCTCTCATTTCACGGTTAATCAAAATGGAGCTCAAGGAGGCTAATTTTTTGAGGTCACTCAGGAAGAGTGACCCTAAAAAAGTGACCCCATTCGGGGTTTTCTTGGCAAAGATACTTGGGCAGTTTGCCATTTCTGCCTCCAGCTCATTTTACAGGTAAGGAAACTGAGGAACCCAGGTTCAAACAGCTAATCTGAGGTAGGATTTGAACTCACAAAGCCATCTTCCTGATTGCAAGCCTAGTGCTCCACCCACTGTGCCTATCCTGTTCTCTAAAGCTGTAGAAAGCAAGCTTGAAGTCTCATCCACAGATTCTAGCTTCTCATAACTCGTCTTATCCAGGGCTTCCTAAACTTTTTCCACTCGCAATCAGTGCTTCCTAAACTGTGACTCATGAGCCCACAGCTTAAGAAGCACTGTTCAAACCTGTATCTCAAAAAGGACCTTTTCTATAGCATTGCAGCAAGTGGCACATCTAGTATTTGCTTGCAGAAGTCTAATGATAAGAAACCCACAATCTCCTGAGGAAACTGTCTCTAATTGTAATGGAGGGTTTTGTTTTTGGTTTTGTTTTTTGTTTTGCTATAGTAACTTTTTTAAGTTTTCACTTTAAAACCAGTGCTGCCTCTTTTCATCTGCCATTAATTTACCTTAATTCTTCTCTCTGGGGCTCAGAAGACTTACTGGGTAATGATATAGTTTTTCTTTCTAACTGCCTTTGTCAGACATTGGCCTTGTAATTTATTATGACCCTAGGTTCATGGGGGTAGTAGATGGTGCTATGGATAGAGAGCAGGACCTGGAATCAAGAAGACTCATCTTCTGTGTTTCAAATCTGGTCTCAGATACTTAACTAGCTATGTTATCTTGAGTAGGTGTATCACCAATGGGAGATGAGCAGCTGCTATGAATATCTAAATATATTTTAAGAATCGAGTTGCAAGGTATAATAAGTACTCTTCACTCAAAATTGAACCAATGTAATATTTATTCTGTATACTAACACCAGACAAAACGTCACTATGGAAATACAGAAAATTAAAGCTCATCAGGGCAACAAAACAAAAAATATTTACACATATGAACAGCCCGGGGAACACTGCAATCTTTATTTACAAACAGGAGGCTACTTGATAACAGTTACTTAGAAAAGGTCTTAAGCTTAGCATCCTTCCAATGGGCAAGTGCCTCTTCAGCAAGTTCCCTCTCCTAAGGAGTTCTCTGCCCCTAGCAAGTTCTGCCCAATAATATCAATCTTCCAGGATGGATGTATAGCTTTCAAACAAAGCCTGGGCACCTGATTGGTTCAGGATAGAAAGGCATGAAAGGATGCCATGCATAAAGCCAAAAAGCATAAGAGCCTGCTTGCCTAGCTGACTCTGTGACTTTGCACAGGATGTATTGCAGCTGTGAAGTGGACTAGAGTTCAAAGGGGCAAAACATCCATAATTGGTGAGGTAAAATATCTGTGTACCTGTGAACAAGGCCCCTGGCTCAAGGAGAAAAAGGGAACTCATATGGTCACATAGGCCTATTAATGGACAGGTAAGATTTTCATATTCCATTAACCCTATAGTAAGTTATTTAACCTTGTTTGCCTCAACTTCCTTATCTGTAAAATGGGCTTGAGAAAGAAATGATAAACCAACCACTCCAGTGCCTTTACCAAGAAAACCCCAAATGAAATCCCCTAGGAGTCAGACATGATTGAAAAACTATAAGAAGTTTTGCAGAAATAAAAAAGGAAGATTTGGGGTTCTTTTCTCCATCAAGGATCAAGCACCTGGGGAAGTCATTGTGGAAGATTATTAAAGTATGACAAGAAAATAAAATGTAACTTTACAAAGCAAATACATTAATGTTTGCTATTAGTATCATAGGAATATCAGCTTGAGGTCCCTCCAGTTCTCAAGCTTCTATTCTACATTGTTACATTGCAATTAAACCAAGTTGACTATAAAAATACCCCCAGTTTCTACTTCCATTTAAGGCTCTTCTTCAAATATTATATTCACAAAGCATTTTCCTCATCACATTATGAGGCCTTCAGTATTGAAAGGAATAAGTATTTATATAGTACCTACTCTGTGCTAGGCACTATGCCAAGCAGCTGAGATAATGTTTCACAGTAATCCTATGAGGAAGGTATTTTAATATTCCCATTATGGAGGTAAGAAAACTGAGGCATCAGAGGTTGAGTGACTTGCCCAGGAATATACAGCTAGTAAGTATCTGAGGCCAGTTTTGAAGTCATATCCTCCTGACCCTAGGCCCAGTGGTCTACCAACCATACCACCACCAGCTGCTATATGATCCTAGTCCCAGGATTATTATATCCATTCTATGGATGAGGAAGCAGATGATGAGGTTAAGTTATCACACATGTTCATGGACACACAGCTAAGTGCCAGAGCTACCTGCTTCCAGATTTCAGGTTGCCTTTCCATTGCCTTACACACCTTCTCAGAAGGAACTGGAGAACTAGGAGGATGTTGGCAAAGGACAGTTAATGGATAAAGTGGAAAGCATCATAGCTCATACTGGGGCTGTAATATTCAGCAAATAATTGTTGTCTAGCAAGAGTAGGGGCAGCTAGGTGACAAAGTGGATTGAGTGCCAGGCCTGGAGTCACAAAGACTCATCTTCCTGAGTTTAAATCTGGCCTTAGACACTTACTAGCTGTGTGATCCTGAGCAAGGCATTTAAACCTAATTGCCTCAGCTTCTTCATCTGTAAATTAAGCTGGAGAAGGAAATGGCTAACCACTCCAGTGTCCTTACCAAGAAAACCCCAAATGGGGGGCAGAGTCAAGATGGTGGAGTAGAAACAGGACTTTCAAGCAGCTCTGTCTTCTACCTTCCCCAATTCATGTAAAAGGGGACTCTGAGCAAACTTTGTAGCTACAGAACCAACAAAATGATACAGAGAAGCTAATCTCCCCCTGAAGACAGCCCAGCAGCCTGGCAGGGAGCTGCCAGCCTGGCACTCTGAGAGCCGACCCTACCCCACAAAAGCCAGAGCTTTTAGCCGCAGGGTGGACCTGACCAGCAACAGGCTGGAGGGACTCCAGAGTACCAGTAGCTGTGGCATTTCCAGAATTACCAACACATAGAGCCAAGGACAAAGTAAGAGGTCAGTGCAGTATGGACTTTGGGACTCAGTGTTTGGGAGTGAGTTGGTTTTTGCCCCCAGGGAGAGAAGTGGCTGAGACATGCAGCACAGCCATAGCCACATGTGGCCCCTTCAGCTCCTGGCCTGCAGACTGTAGGGGGACCAAGTGACCAGTCTGAGGAGTTATTTCTCTTCCTTTAACATGCTTGGATCTGGATTGAGGTCTAGGGTGGAGGTCTTGGGGTGTGAGACCAGCTTGCCAGAGTTTGTGGAAGCTTCAGAGAGGGCACCCAACTAATACCTCCAGCAGCTAAGAAAATCCCAGCATTTGGGATGGAAGCTCCCCAGCCTGGTGGCAGAGTCCTACTGTGGCAAAAAGCCCAAAAGTCAAGTAATTGAGTGACAATATGACCAAGCAAAGGAAGTAAAGCAAACAGAAGAATCCAACCTTAAACTCGTATTTTGGGGACAAAAAAGATCAAAGCATAGAACAGGAGGAAGACAGTGAAGTCAGAACTCCTGCACCAAAAGCTTCAAAGGAAAATACGGGCTTGTTACTGGCCATAGAGGACCTTAAGAAGGAGATAAGAGAAGTGGAGGAAAAATTGGGAAGAGAAATGAGAACGATGCAAGAAAATTATGAAATGGGATTCAACAACCTTACTGAGGAAAATAACACCTTAAAATAGCCTAACTCAAATGGCAAAAGAGGCTCAAAAAGGCAATGTGGAGAAGAATGCCTTAAAAAGCCAAATTTGCTATATGGAAAAAGAATCTCAAAAGCTCACTGAGGAGAATCATTCCTTCAGAATTAGATTGGAGCAAATGGAAACTAGTGACTTTATGAGAAATTAAGATGCTGTTAAAAAGATCTAAACAAATGAAAGAATAGAAGGAAATGTCAAATATCTCATTGGAAAAACCACTGACCTAGAAAATGAATCCAGGAGAGATAATTTAAAATTTTTGAACTACGTGAAAGCCATGATCAAAAAATGAACCTAGAAAAGAAATTCTCAAGGAAAACTGCACTGATGTTTTAGAACCAGAGGGCAAAATATAGGTTGAAAGAATCCACTGATCACCTCCTGAAAAAGATCCCAAAACGAAAATTCCTAGGAATATTATAGCCAGGTTCCAATATTTCCAGATCAAGGATAGAATATTATAAGTAGCCAGGAAGAAACAATTTGAATATTGTGTAAATGCAATCAGGATAACACAGGATCTGGCAGCTTCTAAATTGAGGGATGGAAGGGCTTAGAATATGATATTCCAGAGGTCAAAGAAGCTGGGATTAAAACCAAGAATCACTTACCCAGGAAAACTGAGTACCATGTTTCAGGAGAAAATATAGTCATTCAGTGGAATAGAGGACTTTCAAGTATTCTTGAAGAAAAAGCCAGAGTTGAATAGAAAATTTGACATTCAGATACAAGAAGCAAGAGAAGCATGAGAAGGTAAACAGGGAAAAGAAATTATAAGTAACTTATCAAAGTTGAACTATTTACATTCCTGCATGGAAAAACGATAATAGTTATTGATGAAACTTTTCTCATTATTGCAATAGTTGAAGGGAATAGAAATACATACATACATACATACATACATACATACATACATACATACATACACGTGTGTGTATGTGTGTGTATATGTGTGTGTGTATAGTCTATATTGGAGGGTATATGGGCATATGAACACATATGTGAATGTGTGTATATATATTTATAGGTATAAATAAATAGAGGACACAGGAACAATTTAATAGGAATGGTAATACTTAAAAGGTGAAATTAAGAGGTGAGAGAGGAATATAGTGAGAGGAGATGGGGAGAGACAAAATGGGGTAAACTATCTTATATAGAAGAGGCAAGGGGAGAATGGTTACAATGGAGGCGAAGAATAGGAAGGCATAAGGGAATGGGTCAACCTTTTTCTCATTGAATTTGTATCAGGGAGGGAATGACATACACACTAAATAGGGTATCTCACCCTATAGGGGAATAGGGGGAAAGGGCATGAGAGGGGGGATGATGGAAGGGCAGGCTGGTGGGGAGGGAAGTTGGAGGCACCCACTTTTGAAAAGGGATAGGACCAAAGTAGAGAATAGAACAAGTGGGAGGTGGGATAGTAGGGAGGGAAACATAATCAGTCTTCTACAATATACCTATTATGATAATGTTTTTTTTAAAGCAATTGGGGTTAAGTAACATGCTCAAGGTTACATGGCTAGTCATGATTTATGTGTAGGTGCTCATTTTCTGAGGCCGATTTCGATCCCGGGTCATCCCAACTCCGAGGCCAGCGCTCTTACTCACTGCGACATCTAGCCGCCCCAATGGTAATGTTTTGCATTAGCTACACATATACAACCTATATTGAATTGCTTATCTTCCCAGTAAGGGTGGGTGGAAAGGGAGGAAGGGAATGAATCTGGAATTCAAAGTTTTAAAACCAAATGTTTAAATATATATATATATATATG
Source organism: Gymnobelideus leadbeateri (assembly GCA_011680675.1). Lineage (NCBI taxonomy): Eukaryota > Metazoa > Chordata > Mammalia > Diprotodontia > Petauridae > Gymnobelideus > Gymnobelideus leadbeateri. The sequence continues at coordinate 457,265 of WOXC01004348.1, forward strand.
TAATTTTAAAAAAAGGAAAGAAAGAAAACCCCAAATGGGGCCGTGAAAAAGTCAGACATGACTGAAATGACTAAATGACAACAAGATGGTACATTAGTCACTCCATGCAAAAATCTTTAAAATTTCAGCCCTCAAACAATGGTACTAATATACCAGCTTTAAAACAATCCCAATAAAGACAAACATCTGCTAAATAAATACCAGAGAAAGTTAATATTAAAGAGCACATTTTCCCAGTTCTATATGCCCTAAGGATTGAGTACAAACTAATTCCCACAATTGTGCTAGGGGCATGTCTCTAAGTTACAATAATTATGTCATCCTCACTCTGATTAGCAGTAGGATTTCCTTCTCCCTCCTTCTAAGCTACAAGAGGCTTATTCTGCCCAGCTACATTAAGGAAAAGAGGAAAGCAGAGGGAGGAGCAAACCCACTAAAAGTTGGCCTATTCAGGGGATTGCATTGTGCTTGAGGACTAAATACTCAGCTCAGACCAATCCTGTATTTCATTGGAGTCAACTAGTCCATCCTACTATATTTGAGCTCCTCTGCTTCCAAACATCCAATCTCTAAATGATATCATTTTCCTTCTTCGAACTTTAGTTACGTTCTCTCTCTCTCTCTCTCTCTCTCTCTCTCTCTCTCTCTCTCTCTCTGTCTGTCTCTCTCTTTCTCTCTCTCTCTCAACATGCAATTTATCTGTCAGATCTTGTCCAATCTACACTGATAACTTTTACAACCTTATTTTTTTCTACACTGCTACTTTCATGCTAGTTCAAGCCTTCATCTCTCTTGTCATCATTTATTGGATTTGTTCCCAACTACTCTTTACAACATGGCCTCTTTATTTCACAAAACCAGACTCATACTATAGCCTGAGAAAGCTTCCTGAGCACACTACTCTGAACATGACACTCCTCTAGCAGAAAACTTTCAATAACTCACCAGTATTCCATGAACAATACCAGCATGCAAATATTTAAAATCTTCCCCAACAAGGTGCTAGCTGAATTTTCCAGGTTTATGTTATATTACTTACTTTTATTTGAAATCTATATCCTATCCAAATGGAACTAAATAACATTGTCTATTTATGTCCTGACCTTTCTGGTCTCTTTTTCTTAAAGTAAGTCATCTCTTGTAGCAAGAATGGACTCTCCCCACTCCTTCCAGCTCCACATATTGGAATATCTCCCTCTCAGTTGAGGTCTAGTCCGGGTACTACCTCCTCTTTTGTGCCATAGATGGATACAGAAATAGATGGATGGATAAAATGGATAAATATGTTTATAAGCATATCTTATCCATATTCATATCCATCCATCTATCTATCTATCTATCTATCTATCTATCTATCTATCTATGTACTTATCTGTCTATCTGTCTACCTGATCTCATCTCTCCTATTAGATTGTAAGCTACTTGAGAACAGGGGAAACATCAAACGTTCTATATTATTTGATTCAAAGGAAACTAGACGTCAGAGTAAATGGAGTCTTGGCCCTGGAGTAAGGGAAACCTGAGTTCAAATGTAGCCTCAGAGTCTTACTAGCTGTTTCACCTTGGGCAAGTCATTTAATCCTGTTTAACTCAGTTTCCTTATTTGTGAAATAAGCTCACAATGGTACCTACCCCACAGAGTTGATGTGAGGATCAAATAAAATAATTGTATAGCACTTAGTACAGTGCCTTAAACAACAGCAAGGGCTATATAAAATGTTAACTATTATTGTCTACTTAAAGTGTTTTAGGCCAGATTTGAACCCTTAAAGCTGATTCTTCCTGATACCTAGCCCACTGCTCTGTCTGTTGCACCACCCACCCACCAGACAGGTGGGTGGTTTAGTAAATAGAGCACAAGGTTCGAAGTCTGAAAGAACTGAGTTCAGATCTGGATTCAGATATTGTGTAGTGGTGGACAAGTCATTTAACCCTGTTTGTCTCAGTTTCCTGTAAAATAAACTAGAAAAAGAAATAGTGAACAACTCAAGTATCTTTGCAAGGAAACCCCAAATGGGGTCAGAAAAAGTCATATATGATGGAACAATAAACATTATTATCTAAATCACCAAAGTTAATTTCACAGATTATGAAGTGTATTATAGAAAATAGAGATTGAGTATGAATTGCCCTAATGAAATATTTTTCTCTATTTTTATAAATTTATTTTTTACTTGTTTTCAAATGGATCTCATCTTCCATAAGTCTTTTAAATTAGAACCAGCTGCTTGAGCTAGTGTTATACAAATGTGTGTGGACCCTTCACTATTCAGGACTAGATCTACCTGCCCATTAGAAACCAATGGTCATACCAGGGCTTATTTTATATCAGAATGTATTTCAAGACCCACGATCTCAGTCTCATGTGTCAGCTAAGCCTTCCAGAAGCAGGTGGTTTTTATGGTTGAGGTTCAGTGTTGATAGCAGGTATTTAAAATCATATTTCCTGACAAAATAATAGAATAAAACTTATTGAATGTCATTTTTCTATTAAAATCACATTGTCTGCATTCCTTGGACATTTCTTTAAATTAGATATTTAGGGAGATAGTCTAACTTGGGACCAACTGGGACATCTGACAAATCCCAAATGCAGAATCAAAGAATCTGAGAGTTATAACTACCTCAGAGCCCATCTTGTCCAATCTGTATATGGACAAAAATCTTTTCCACAGCATTCCTCCCCCCACACCCCACCATATGGTCATTTAGCCTGTGATGACAAAATGTCAATGAGGAGTGACCAACTTTCTATTAAGGAATCTATCCATTGTTGCATACTTATAATTGTTAGAAATGTGTTGAATTTTCTTTACATCAAATCCACAATCTCACAAACTTCTTGGAATTTTTACTTGTCCTGTCCTTTTTATCCAAAAAGAATTCTAATCCTACTTCCACATGACAGTCCTTTAAATGCTCCTTTTTGTAGAGACATTTTAATTGTTCTTAGAAGTTGTAGTTTGAAGCCATCTTGGAGATCAAGCACTTGGATCATTATTTTGTTAAGGAAGAAATTAAGGCCTAGGAAAAAAAAACGATGTGCCCAAAGTGATGTAAATGTTATTATCTTTGCATTCCTTGTGCTGTTCATGAGGTTTTATGTACCATTGCTTTTTATTTAAAAATATTAATAAAGCACCTACTTTGTTCAAAGTATTTTGATAGGTGTTAGAAATGCATAGGATATTTTAAATTATATAAAGAAGTGCTTTTCCTAGAGAATTTCATTTTATACATCTGTATGTGACATGTATCCAAGCAAGTAAATATAGTATGTATAAAAAAGTAATGCAAACTAACTTCTAGGAAAGAATACTAATATCTAGTATGCTAAGTATTAGTTTATCTAGAATATTATACTAGGATTTATTATTCTGGATGAGTAAGGCATCATAGCACAGTGGTAAAACACTCTCTTTTGAGTCAGGGGCCCTCATTCTCAAACTTACTAATACAATGTTTTACAAGTCATTTAACGTCCCTGGACTTCAGTTCCCTCTTCTGAAAAAGAGGTAGCCTGGAATAGATGCCTTCTGAGGTTCATTGCATTTCTAGCTCTATGATTTAGGATCCTATGAGCCTATGATTATGAAGGGGGAAAGGTGAAAGTACAGTAGGATTGGCTATTAAAACATGTTTGGGTATAGTGCCTATAGGTCTCCAAAAAGATGAAGACTCAATGAGAAGACAAGAGCTAATGGTGGATGAAGCAGAATCCCAGCGTTCTAAAACTTGGTTGATACTGGTGAGTATAAGGTTATGACTCTCACTGAGGGTAGCTGAGAATCAAGTGAAGATAGAGGTTATGGGAGTTGGACAAGTTGATGAACTAGAAGAAGAGGATATTGGGTGGAATATATATATATATATATATATTATATATATATATATATATATATATATATATATATATATATATATATGTATTCCCAATTATTAGCTTTAATTTTGTAGTGGAAAAGACTATAAGCCAAGAACTCATCTTTTGAGGAAGGTGGGCTGGAGAGAGATGAGGGAGGGAGGGGTAGAGGGAGAGGGAGAAGGAAGAGGAGACAAGGAGAGGAAAGGAGACTTAAGGAGAGGGCAGGAGAGGAAGAGGAGGAGGAGGAGGTAGTGGTAGTGGTAATGATATGGAGACCAACCCAGTTGAGCAACATATAACATATTAATATAATAAAAATAACATTTCTCTCTAAATACTACAAAAACACCAAAAAATTGGAAATTATTTTATGAACTGTTGCAGAGCTAATAAAAAAGCAGGAAAATAATAATCACGACAAGCACAATAATTCTAAAAGGCATAAATGCAATGGCATTGTTGTTTTTCTCATTGTCATCATCATCGTCATTACTACTACTACTACTACTACTACTACTACTACTGCTAATGCTAATACTACTACTTTCAGTTCTACTGAGGACAAATGATAAAAACTAATTCCTTGATTCTCTCTTCTTGCTAGGGAGATAGGAGACTATGGGCATAGGATATTGTGCACACTTTCAAATATATTCATTAAATTAGATTTTTTAAAACTTTTCATTTATAAGGGAAGCAGGCTAGAGAAGTACTTGGTGTAAAAAAACATAAGTTATCAATATTTTTATTATTTTTCCAAAGATATTATAACCCATCCTATGTCCATATCATGCTCTTTCCTTTATACCACATGGATGATGGGTAAGTTCATGTTAGAAAAACAGGAGATGGGGTGGCTAGGTGGCTCAGTGAGTAGAGCCCCCACCCTGAAGTCAGAAGGACCTGAGTTCGGATCTGGCCTCAGACACTTAACACACACACACACACACACACACACACACACAAACAAAAACCTAGCGGTGTGACCTTGGGCAAGTTACTTAACCCCAAATGCCCTCCAAAAAGAAAAAAAAACAGGAGAAAAAAGTGGTCTAGAAATGTAAGAAACACTGTGGGAATTAGAAGGTAGAACAAGAGAAAGAGAAAAAAATGAAAATTCAATTTTATTCTGATTATAAGAAACTGAGATGTGATTAGCAGAGTGTCTGTGGAAATAATTTTGCCTTGTTTAATGACAGGAAAAAGATTGTAAATATGTATGCTATGTAAATACCTTTTATAATGAAAAACCTTTGAGGATAAAATGAAATAATATCCCTGCAAGTGCCTCAAAATTCTTAGGAAAAAAATGTTCCCAGATAAACCTGACTTGCCATTACATATTATATAAATCCAAGGTGGTTTTATAAGCAGGAGCAGTGGCATAATATAATGTAAAAAAGATCTGGCTTTGGAATCAGAAGACCTGAGTTCAAATCCTGCCTCTAATGGTTGTTAAGTCTACAACCTTTAATGCATCACAACTTCCATAAGACTCAGTTTTCTCATCTCTAAAATGAGGGAATTAGATTCCATAGTGCCCGAGTTTCCTTCCAGCTTTAGACCTACAGTCCTGTGATCCATTCCTGAAGACTCCTATCAGCCAGAAATTAATTTGAAGCAAGACATTCATCCTGAATGATGAGACATTTAGAAGATAGTTTTTCATAGTCCTCAAGAATCTCCCCAAAATTTCCCTTTTATATCAAAATATTACTTGTTAAGAATTCAGACTTAGAGAAAACTGCATATTTTAAGATGTCCGTATGGTTGCTACTTAGTGAAAAATGAGCCTACAGCCCACTTATTGATGCCAATGGACAAGCTACAGAATGTTAGAACTTGAATGACATCTTCAAGTACAGCAATGTCAAACATACTTCCCAGCTCACAGCATTCCCAGAGAGGTCCCATACAAATTAAAACATAAGTGAGAAATATTTCACAAAATTTATTGCAGCATAGGTAGTGTTAATTTGTAGTTTTCTAAGTCAGTATTCAGCTACAGGTCCATGCTTCATTAAAGTTTATACCAGTTATCAGGCCCTATTTTTGAAGACTTGAACAATAAAAATTAATCATAATTGTCTACCCCTACAATCTGTGGTCTCAGTTTCCCTCTCTTAACTGTGCTTATCCCAATCTCCTCAGCAAATTATAGCAGTGTAAGATGGGAAGATACCTGGCATAAAGGAAAGATGAATGGATCTAAAATTAGAGATCCTGGAGTTTTAGTCTGGCCCCTGTCACTTTTCAAGGGACTTTCAGAAAATGATTTACCTGACCAATTAGCAATCAGTAATCAATATGCATATTTAATACTGATTCAAACACTATGCTAGGTGATAGATATACAAAGGCAAAAGTACAAATCATCCCTATCCTCAAGGAGCTTAGTCCTCAAATTCCTTACAAGGAGTACACACACACACACACACACACACACACACACACACACACTCAGAGTATGTATATGTACATACAAGCAATGAACAAATGTGAGTATATAGAGATGTGTAGGCATATAAAATATATCACATATGAATATATCTTCATTTGTATATACATTTATACAATGTATATATGTAAAATGCAAGTAGATTTGGGTGGGACACTTGTATCTGGAGAATGAAAAAGACTGCTTATAGTAGGTGGCTCTTGGGTTGCTTCTTGAAGGAACAAGAGCTTCAGAGAAAAAGGGGAGAAGAAAGAGGATATTCTAAGAATGTTAGAACTTGGGTCACACTTTCCCTATCTGTATAATAATAGTTGGGCTAGATGTGTTGTTGTTCAGGAGTGTCTGACAGTTTATGATCCCATTTTGGGTTTTCTTTGAAAAAATACTGGAGTGGTTTGCCATTTCCTTCTCTAGCTCATTTGATAGATGAGGAAACCAAGGCAAACAAGGTTAAATGCCCAGGGTCACATAGTAAGTGTCTGAGGTCAAGTTTGAACTTGGGAGGATGAGACTTCCTGACTTCAGACCCAGCACTCCACCCACTGTACTATCTGGTTGTCCAAGTCTCGGCTAGACTAGATAACTATTAAGCTTTTTTCTATTTATGACCCAATGTGACAAAGGCACAGCAGAGCTATATTATTCTCATTTTACAGATGAAATAAAAACGCAGGTAAACATAACTCATCTGGGGTCATCTAGTCTACTTTGCTGAATCTTCATCTTCTAGATCATACTTACTATGAATATCCCAAGGTCCTATTCTAGGCTTTCTTCTCTATCACTAGTATTACACTTAATTTTCTCTTTACTTCCCATAGAATCAATTATCATTTCTATGTCTATGATTTTCAAAAATACCTATCTAATGTCAACTTCTCTGCTGGCCTCGCATTGCTAACTACCTATTAGAAATCTTGAACTCGGGGGGCTGAGCCAAGAAGGCGGAGTAGAAAAGGCACTTCCAAGGTGCTCTGCCCCACTCCACTTCCAAACAATGTAAAAGGTGGATTGTGAATAACTTCTGGAGCCCAAGCACCCACAGAACAACACAGAGAAGCTAACCTCCCTCTGAGGATAGCCCAGCAGCCTCACAGGGAGTGGCCAGCACAGCACAGTGCAACGCTCTGGGAGCTTAGCACAACGCTCTGGGAGCTGAGCCCAGGCCCCCATGAGCCTCGGTTTTAGCCCCAGGGCAGCTGGGCCTGCAGCCAACTGGAGGGACCCCAGAACACCAGCAGCTGTGGCGATTTCAGAATTGAATTATCAACACAGATATGCCTAGGACAAAGTGAGAGGTTAGTGCCCAATGAACTTTGGGACCAGTATTTGGGGAACTTTTCAGATTCTACCCCTGGGGGCAAGAAGCTGCTGAGGAGCAGTGGCACAAACGACATTTTGCAGCTTCAGTGACAGCTTCAGCTCCTGGTCTGTGAACTGTAGGGAGATCCAGCAATCAGTCTGGTGGTTAATCCCTCTTACTTTAATCTGCTTGTATCTGGATTGTGGTCTGGGGCAGGGGGAGGTCTGGATGGGTATCCAGCTTGCCAGAGCCTGTGGAGGCTTTACAGAGGCCACCCAACTAATACCTCTGGAAGTTATGAAGACCCCAATGTTTGGGACGGAAGTTCCCCTGACTGGTGGCAAAGTCCTACTGTGGCAACAAGCCCAAAAGTCAAGTAATTAAGTGGCAACATGCCTAGGTAAATGAAACAAAATAAACAGAAAAATGCAATATTAGACGCCTATTTGGGGGGCAAAGAGGATAGAAGCATGGAACAGGAGGAAGACTGGGAGGTCAGAACTCTGGCACCAAAAGCTTCAAGTGAAAATATGAATGGGTGACAGGCCATAGAGGACCTTAAGAAGGATTTTAAAAATCAAATAAGAGAAGTAGAGGGAAATTGGGAAGAGAAATGAGAAGGATGCAGGAAAAGTATGAAATGAGAGTCAACAGCCTGATTGAGGGAAAAAACACCTTAAAAAATAGACTAACTCAGGGGCGGCTAGGTGGCCCAATTGCCCTAAAGGGGCGGCTAGGTGGCACAGTGAGTAAGAGCGCCGGCCTCGGAGTTTGGATGACCCGAGATCAGATCCGGCCTCAGAAAATGAGCACCCACGCATAAATCAAATGACTAGCCGTGTAATCTTGAGCAAGTTACTTAACCCCAATTGCTTTAAAAAAAAAATAGACTAACTCAAATGGCAAAAGAGGCTCAAAAGGGCAATGAGGAGAAGAATGCCTTAAAAAGCTGAATTTGCCAGATGGAAAAAGAATTTTAAAAGCTCACTGCAGAGATTCATTCCTTCAGAGTTAGATTGGAGCAAATGGAAGCTAGTAACTTTATGATAACCCAAAATGCTGTTAAACAGATCCAAACAAATGAAAGAATAGAAGGCAATGTGAAATATTTCATGGGAAAAACCACTGACCTGGAAAATAGATCCAGGAGAGATAATTTAAAAATTATTGGACTACCTGAAAGCCATGATCAAAGAAAGAACCTAGAAATCACCCTTCAAGAAATTCTCAAGGAAAATTGCCCTGATGTTTTAGATCCAGAGGGCAAAATAGAGGTTGAAAGAATCCACCAATCACCTCCTGAAAAAGTTCCCAAAAAGAAAACTCCCAGGAATATTATAGCCAGGTTCCAGAATCCCCAGATCAAGGTGAAAATACTCCAAGCAGCCAGGAAGAAACAATTTCAATATTGTGGAAACACAATTAGAATAGCCCAGGACCTGGCAGATTCTACACTGAGGGACTGAAGGGCATAGAATATGATATTCCAGAGGTCAAAAGAGCAGGGATTAAAACCAAGATTCACCTACCCAGCAAAACTGAGTATCTAGTTTCAAGGGAAAATATGGTCACTCAGTGGAATAGAGGACTTTCAAGCATTCTTTGTTTTTTTTTTTTTTAAAGCAATTGGGGTTAAGTAACTTGCTCAAGGTTACACGGCTGGGTTTTTGTTTGTGCGGATTAAGTGTCGGAGGCCGGCTCCGAACTCAGGTCCTTCTGATTCCAGGGCCGGCGCTCTATTCACTGCGCCACCTAGCCGCCCGTTTCAAGCATTCTTAAGGAAAAAAATAGGGTTGAATAGAAAATTTGACATTCAGACACAAGAAGCAAGAGATGCTTGAGAAGGTAATCAGGGAAAAGAAATCAAAAGGAACTTATCAAAGTTGAACTACTTACATTCCTACATGGAAAAACAATAATTGTGACTGATGAAACCTTCCTCATTATGAAAATAATGGAAGAAGGGTATATGGGCATATGAATACATATGTGAATGTGTTATACATGTTTACAGGTATATAAGGATAGAGGGCACAGTTTGAATTTGGTGGGAAGGGATGATACTTAAGGGGTGAAGTTAAGATGTGAGAGAGGAAAGTAGCAAGAGGAGGTGGGGAGAGACAGGGTAGGATAAACTATCTCATGTAGAATAGGCAAGGGGAAGTAGTTGCAGGGTAGGGGAAGAACAGGAAGGCCAAAAGGCAAAACTATATTCTCATTGATTTTGGCTCAGGGAGAGAATGACATACATACCAAATGGTATATCTCACCCTGCGGGAAAGTAGGGGAAAGGGGGATAAGAGGGGACTGCTGGAGGGGAGGGTATTCTGTGGGGAGGGGAGGTTGGAAGTACCCACTTTCAAAAAGGGACAGGATCAAAGTAGGGAATGGACCAGGTTGGGGTTGGGACTGGTGGGAGAGAAATATAAGCAGTCTTTTACAATATATCTACTATGGTAATGTTTTGCATAGCTATACATGTACAACACTTACTGAATTGCTTATCTTCCCAGGGGGAGTGGGTGACAAGGGAGGAAGGGAGTAGATCTGAAATTCGAAGTTTGAAAATTAAATGTTTCAAATGTATATAAATACTGTTATTAATACTATTTTGTATGTAATTGGGAGATAAGATGTGCAGGCATTGGGGCACAGAGATTCACTTTGCCCTAATGGCAAAGTCACAGGAGGTATTGGAGAAGATATAGAAGAGCGCAGATTGGATGAGGGGATATCTTGTGGGACTGCTATTCTGGGGTGGTGGATAGGGGAAAAATTGTAACTCAAAATCTAGTGGAAATGAATGATGTAAACCAGAAGTTAATAAAGCATTTGTTAAAATTTAAAAAAATTTTTAAAAAATTAAAAAAATTAAAAAGTGCATGTTCCTTTAAAAAAAAGAAATCTTGAACTGGATGTCCTGTAGCCATTTTAAACTAAACATGTACAAAACTGAATTCATTATCTTTCCCCCAAAATTCTACTGTCATCATAACTTCCCTATTGTTATTATGCATGCCTGCATCCTCCCAATAACCCAGGCTCACAATCTAGGTGTCATTTTGGATCTTCACTCTCTCTCGAGCATTATATCCAACCTGAAGCTAAGGTCTACCAATTTTACCTTCTTATCATCTCTTGCCTATACTCCTTTCTCTCTTCTGATGCCACTGACACACTGGGATAGTACTCAAAACATCATGCCTGGAATACTGTAATAATCCGCTGAGTGTTCCTGCCACAAATCTCTCCACATTCTAATCCATCCTCCATTCAATTGTCCAAGTGGTCCTTTTAAAGTATAAGTTTCATCCTATCATCACTCTACTCAGTAAGCTTCGGTGGCTCCCTATGAGCTCCAAAATAAAATATAAAATCCTTTGATTGGAATTCAAATCTCTCAATAGCCTGGCCTTTTCTGATCTTTTCAGTCATTTTGCACAGTCAACTATTAACTTCCATAAACATCTAATTCTAAATCCACTGACACTGGCCTTTTTCATTTTTCTTACTCAAGACATGTCATCTCCTGATTCTGGCCAGTTTCACTGTCTCCCATGCCTATAATTCTCTCTTTCCTCAGTTATTGTAGCACCAATGTAATATTCACAGCACCCACAGTCAATATAAATATACCTGCAGGGTGCTTGATCACAAAATATAACAAACACGGCATATAGAAGACAGAAGCAAAACATTTATTCAGTCACCAGAAAACAAAATCCCAAAACCAGTAAGCCAATTCCATCATAGTAGCAAAGAACATAATAAGCCACAACAACACGGAGAGTAACACCATCCTTTAGCCATCCTACAAACCAACACAAGACTAATATTTGCTCACAACCTATCTGTCTCCCTCAGAAGCATCCTCTCCTCCCAGCTGTCTAGCTTGCTTTGACTCCCAGCTTCCTGTGGGCTCTGCTCCACCCTTCATCAATCTCCTCCCACCACAGTCTCCATGAGATTACATTTAACCTGTTCGGGGCAGAGTATATTTTCAAACCAGTGAAGGTCTTCAAATTTCCTTAGGCTTATTAGGGGGAAGGGAAGATATTCAAATCCCCAGTAATATTACAGTCTTACCTCCTTTGTTGCCCTAGATCAAGGATTGGGAAGCTACAGCCTGTGGGGCCAAGGCAACCTGCATCTTCTTCTTCTTCTTTTGGACAGCATGTGATCTAAGAATGTGTTGTTTTTTTATACTTTTAAATGTAAGGAAATTTATTATAGAGTCTAAAATCTAATCTTAGCTGTTGGTTATGTGAAAAAAAGACAATGGGTCAGATTTGGCTCTCACACCATAGTTTGCTAAACCTTCCTATAGGTAATGATTATCCTCTAATAGTGGAGGGAAAACCTTTGCTCATGTCTTTTGATTACAATTCTAGTGTGATTTCTACTTAATTACCCTTCTTCATATATTCAACTACCAAGAGATAAGTTTCTCCTTAAATGGGGAAGCATTGACTAATAATCGCAGATTTCGATTATCTAGGACTTGTTTCTTTCTTCCTGTTTGTATAAAATGCTAGCATTGGGTATTCTCATCCACTTTCCCTTATGGCAATTAGCGAATTTATTGCCTTCATTGCATTATCAGTGACTTTTTATTGGGAAGGACTTCAGCCCTGAGTCAGTTTTCTTCAATAGAATTCTCAAGTTTCATGTTAGAGAATCTTTATCTCTTCTGCTTAATTACCAGTTTGTGGTCTTAAATGTTTTAAAGATATACCCTTCTACCTTTCTAAGATCATCCCTCCATTTTATCTCTTATCAGCACATTAAAATGTATTTTCCTCTTATCTCAAAACTGTCATTTACAATATATCAACTTCAAGACCATTAGGCTATAGCCATAACTGTCAGCAGTATGAAAAAAAAAATCTGTCTAGACTATATGCACCAGGTTTCAAGAAAACTCCCTCCTTGTGATATATAGCATCTTAGCATATTATTCTAAATTATTTCTATCAAGCAGCCAAATGCCATTCCATATAAAGACTAAGAGGAAGCAAAGTGATCTCCTTTGACAACAAGCTTTTTATGAGCTCAGACTTGAGACATTACAGAAAAGTACTTTCCTAATGGATTAACCTATTCTCTTTCTTTTAAAGGTTCTTAGTCACTGCCCCCCCAACCACCACTCCAATGTTCTTTAAGGAAAATATAGACACTTATGATTATGGAATGATAAAAAATCATATTGGAGATAAATCAAATGGAGAAATACAAAGGGGAAGGTTAGGGTGGGAAGGAAAGAAAAAAATATTGTTGTGGCAATACAGAAACAAGGAAATTATAGGAAGTTGTGTGACCCAATAGAGACCTTGGTTCAATTCTTTACTCTGCTACACACTAGTTCTGTCACCATGAGCATGTCTCTTAATCTCTCCATTCCCTGGAAAGTGGCTTGCAGAGGAAGTTTTTATACCAATTTTAGGAAGGAGAGATGAATTCCAATAAAACAAAGAAAGAAAATGAAAAATGTTAGACTTGTGGAACCGCTGCTTAATTTGTCATGGAAGAAAAGAAGAAAATAAAGCTCTAAAATAAAAAGAAAGTGATGTATTGTCCCCCTCACAAAATATTTTCATTACAATCTGGATGTCCACATGTGGTTTATCCTATCATTGGACTTCTTTTGTATGAAGTCTGCTAATTTTTCTTTTAGATCCTGTAATCCTGTAAGGGAAGGAGGAGGTAGTAAAGGGATAAGGGAAGGAAATGTGAGGGGGGGTAGGGAGGAGGAGGGAAGGAAGGAGGGAGAGAGAGAGAGAGAGAGAGAGAGAGAGAGAGAGAGAGAGAGAGAGAGAGATGAATATACAGAGAAAGTTCTTTTTTTTCTTCTTTCTGATTTAAAGACTCCCTAATGAGCTTGGCTAGTTTTGATCCCTCAGAAATTGGCATCTCCTCCCTGTTCAGACAGGGACTATTAAAGCATAATGGCCTCCCTGCTTAGCACAGAAGGGTCTTTCAATGGAGAGGCAGGTGATAGGAAGGTGGATAAAACATTCACTTTTTCTAAAGTTTTCTGTGGGGGCTGCTGGTGGGGAGGCTGATTCAACACCAAGTTAATCAAGGCAGTCTGGGTAGGTGAGCATCTAATGGCTAGAGCTGGGCAGACCCACTGGAATGTACCAGCTGTGTCTCTGAATATAGCAGGAAATTGTCCCTGCCATGCTTGGATTTTACTGGACCTTAAAATAGAACTGAGGATAGAAAGGAAGGGTTAAACAGCTTGAAAATGAGTTAGGTGCCTTTTTCTTGCCAAGCTAAACTCCAAATCACAGGAGTGCCTGAGGCAAGAGCTCTTCTTAAGTAAATAGGCATCAGATTAGTCATTGAAAAAGAGGAGGAGCAAGTAGAGACATAATTATATCTGATTTTCACCCCTGTTGTCAGAAAGATTTTTTCCTCCATCAGTTAATACCATAGATTAATAATGGACTGTTTGGTCAAACAAAGACCCTAAACTTAAGCCTTTTATTGCACTTGAAATGGACTTCTGTTCAGAAGCCATTTGAAGAGCTCAGTCAGAAAGTAATTTGGTGGAGGTAAGAGGAAATACAATTATCAGGAGATCCTAGAGAATTTGTGCTTAAACATTGATTACTGAAAAATCTAATTCCGTAGGAAAGGAGCATGTTGTAGTGGAAAGATCATCAGTCTGTGAGTCAAAATGTAAAGTAGCTTTCCTTTACTAGAGATCATCATTCAAGTAACAGGAGTAATGAAGAGCAGATTCCTGTCCAGTTAGTCAATCCATTGACATTTATTAAGCTCTTACAATATGTCAGAAACTGTGCTAAGTCACTTATGCACACATGCACATAACTTGGGATTCAATAAGACCAAACCATTTACATCCCTATTTGAGAAGCTGATATCTGTCAATATTGAAATTTATATGATTATCACAACCTTTTAAAGGGATATACATAGATAGAGGTTGTGGGTATAAATGAATTAAACAGATGATAAAAAACCTTATTAAGGGGTTCAAAGGGACGGTAATGGGATAAAAGGAAAGGATGAAGCAGAAAAAGGTAAATTATACCATACAAAGAGGCATAAAGTCATAGTATACTAGAAGGGAAGGAGAGAGGGAGATGAACATTATTTCAACATTATTCTCATTACTTCTGGTTCAAAGAGGGATAAACATAGTCAATTAAGTTTAAGATTCTAATGTGAAAAGATACAAAAATTCATAACAAAGTTAAAGGAGGGAGGGAGAAGAGCACTGTATGAAATTTACGCTAATTGGTTTGGGGGTCAAACAGAGAATAACATATTCTGATAAGTATAAAAATCCATTGTGCCCTATAGGCCGTAGGAGGGGTAAGAGGGGAAGGGGATAAGAAGAGGGTGGTTAGAAGGGAGGGAAATAGTAGTAAGGGGAAAGGGTAGGTAAAGAAGGGGGTGTCACAGGGAGGGAATATTGAGGGAGGCAGTGCTCAAAAGTGAAACACTTAAGGAGCGGAAGGGAGAAGGAAGAAACAAAAAATATAAACAGGGGAGGGAATAGGATAGAGGGAAAGAGATTGATAGTGATCATTACTGTGAATGTGAATGGGATGAACTCTCCCATAAAATGGAGTCAGATAGCAGAATGGATTAAAAACCATAATCCTACAATATGCTGTCTACAAGAAACACATTTGAAACAAGGGGATACACACTGGGTAAAGATAAAAGGCTGGAGTAGAATATATTATGTTTCAGCTAAAGTAAAAAACAAAAGCAGGGGTAACATTCCTTATCTCAGATAAAGCAAATGAAAAATAGATCTAATTAAAAGTGATGAGGAAGGAAACTATATCCTAATAAAAGGCACCATTGAGAATAAAGCAATATCATTACTTAACATATATGCACCAAATGGTATAGCATCCAAATTCCTAGAGGAGAACTTAAGGGAATTAGAGGAAGAAATAGATAGCAAAACTATACTAGTGGTGGACCGTAACCTCCCCCTCACTGAACTTGATAAATCTAACCTCAAAATAAACAAGAAGGAAGGTAAGGAGGTGAATTTTAGAGAGGCTATATATGATAGATCTCTGGAGAAAACTGAATGGGGTTAAAAAAGAATATGCCTTCCTCTCAGTGGTACATAGCACATACACAAAAATGACCGTGTGTAATGGAAATGCAGATTTGAAGGTCTTCCCTGCCCCTAGGCCCTTTGATTGGCTTAAGTGACTCTGAGAAACTTCTTTAATTTGAAAATATATTCTGCCCACTAATAGGCTGAATGTGGTCACATGGAGCCTGTGGTAGGAGGCTTGGTTTTCAGGAATGATCACACCTTGATGCTGTGTGATTGGGCAGTGGGTCAAAAGGGTAGTTACATTCTCTGACCCAGGAGAAGGCTATATAAACCCTGATGGTAGACTTTGTTTTGGGGCTCACTTTGAGAAGTGTTCTGTGATTTGACCAAATGAGACTCTGGGAAGCCATTGAGAGCCCCCTGGCTTTGAAAACCCAGATGTTGATGCTTCCCTCTCTGGTAACTGTGATTTTGGTATTTATAATGGTTGGACAGTTTGGAAGCCTGTCTGTTTGATCTATCTGTATACCTTGAAGTTCAGGGTGCTGACCTTTTCCCCCTGAACTAGGTAATATATGTTTGATTGATTAAAGTGAGCTTGTTAACTGATTTTGAGTTGCTTTCCTTTACAAAAACAGATCTAAGAACCTGTGTTGGCAGCCACTCTGGGGATGCTGGGGTGCTTGCTGCTACACCATGTACTAGGGCATAAAAACCTCAGAATTCAGTGCAGAAAGGCAGAAATATTAAATGCATCATTCTCAGACCATTATGCAATAAAAATCATTCACAATAAAGGGACATGGAAAGATAGACCAAAAACTAATTGGAAACTAAACAATTTAATCCTAAAGAATGAGTTGGTCAAACAAGAAATTATAGACACAATCAGTAACTTCATTCAAGAGAATGCCAATAATGAGAGAACATACCAAAATTTGGGGGATGCAGCAAAGGCATTTCTTAGGGGAAGTTTTATATCCCTGACTTAATACATGAATAAATTAGAGAAAAGGGAGGTCAATGAATTGGGCATGCAATTGAAAAGGCTAGAAAAAGAACAAATTGGAAATCTGCAATTAAATACTAAATTAGAAATAATGAAAACCAAAGGAGAGATTAATAAAATTGAAATTAAGAAAACTATTGAATTAATAAATACAACAAAGAGCTGGTTTTATGAAAAAAAAAACAACAATGAAATTGATGGACCATTAGTCAATATGATAAAAAAAGAAAGAAAAAAACCAAATTATGAATATCAAAAATGAAAATTGTCAACCTACCTCCAATGATCAAGAAATTAAAACAATAATTAGGAATTATTTTGACAAATTGTATGCACATAAATTTGACAATCTTAGTGAATGGATGAATATATACAAAAATATAAGTTGCCCATATTAACTGAAGAGGAAGTAAATTACTTAAATAACCCCATCTCAGAAAAAAAAATCAAAAAAGCCATCAGTGAACTCCCTAGGAAAATATCCCCAAGGCCAGATGGATTTACTAGTGAATTCTATCAAACATTTAAAGAACAATCTATTCCAATACTATACAAACTATTTGGGAAAATTAGTGAAGAAGGAGTCCTACCAAAATCATTTTATGACACAAATAAGGTACTGATACCTAAATCAGGAAGAGATAAAATGGAGAAAGAAAATTATAGACCAAATTCCTTCATGAATATAGATGCAAAAATTTTCAATAAAATATTAGCAAAAAGACTACAGCAACTTTTCACAAGAATAATACACTTTGATCAGGTAGGATTTATTCCAGGAATGCAAGGATGGTTTAATATTAGGAAAATAATCAATATAATTGATCAGTCAACAATAACACTAGTAGAAACCACATGATATGTCAATAGATGCAGAAAAGCCTTTTGACCAAGTACAAAATCCATTCCTATTAAAAACATTAGAAAGTGTAGGAATAAATGGATCCTTCCTTAAAATAATAGGTAGCATCTGTTTAAAGCCATCAGCAAGTATTATATGTAATGGGGATAAGCTAGAAGTATTTCCAATAAGATCAGGAGTGAACCAAGCGTGTCCACTATCACCCCTCTTATTCAGTCTGGTACAAGAAATGTTAGCAATAGCAATTATAGGAGAAAAAGAAATCAAAGGAATCAAATTAGGACAAGAAGAGACCAAGCTATCCCTTTTTGCAGATGATATGATGATATATTTAGAGAATCCTAGAGAATCAAGTAAAAAACTACTTGAGACAATAAATAAATTTGGCAAAGTTGCAGGGTATGAAATAAACCCACATAAATCCTTGTCTTTCCTAATGAAATCCAACACCAAGAGATAGAAAGAGAAATCCCATTTAAAGTTACTGTAGACATTATAAAATACTTGGGAATCTACCTGCCAAAACAAGCCAAGGACCTATATGAACACAACTACAAAACGCTTTTCCCACAAATAAAGTCAGATACAACTAATTGGAGAAAACATCAATTGCTTATGGCTGGGTCAAGCTAATATAATAAAAATGAGAATTTTACCTAAATTAAATTACATATTTAGTGCCATACCAATCAATTTATCAAAAAAATTATAGACCTAGAAAAAATAGTAACAAAATTCATTTGGAAGAACAAAAGGTCTAGAATATCAAAGGAATTAATGAAAAGAAATGCTAAGGAAGGGGGACTAGCTATACCAGATTTTAATCTGTATTATATAGCAGCAGTCATCAAAACTACTTGGTTCTGGCTGAGGAATAGAGCAGTGCGTCAATGGAATAGACTGGGAACATGAGACTCAGCAGTCAATGATTATAGTAATCCACTGTTTGATAAACCCAAAGACCCCAGTTTTTTCCGATAAGAACTCTCTGACAAAAAACTGCTGGGAAAACTGGAATACAGTATATCAGAAACTGGGCATAGACCATTATCTAACACCATATACTAAAATTAAGTTTAAATGGGTGTATGATCTAGGTATAAAGGCTGATACTGTAAGCAATCTGGGAAAGCAAGGAACAGTTTACCTGTCATATTTATGGAGAGGGAAAGACTTTATGACCAAAAAAGAATTAGAAAGCATCATAAAATGCAAAATGGATGATTTTTAATTACATGAAATTGAAAAGCTTCTGTACAAAGCCAATTAATCAATATTAAGAGGGAAGTGGAAAATTGGGGAAGAATTTTTACAACCAATGTCTCTGGGAAAGGCCTGATTTCTAAAATTTACAGAGAATTGAGTCAAATCTATAAGAATACAAGTCATTGCCTAATTGATAAATGGTCAAAGAATATGAACAGGCAATTTTCAGAGGAAGAAATGAAAGATATCTATAAGCATATGATAAATGCTCTAAATCACTATTGATTGGAGAAATGCAAATCAAACCAGCTCTGAGGTACTACATCTCACCACTCAGATGGACTAAGATGACAAAACAGGAAAATGACAAATGCTGGAGAGGATGTTGTCAAATTGGAACACTAATGTGTTGTTGGTGGAGTTGTGAACTGATCCAACCATTCTGGAGAGCAATCGGGAATTATACCCAAAGGGATATAAGTAATTTCATACCTTTTTACCCAGCTATACCTCTTCTAGGGTTATATCCCAAAGAGATCATAGAAGTGGTAGGAAGACCTATAGGTAGAAAAATATTTATAGCAGTTCTTTTTGAGGTGACAAAGAATTGGAAATTAAGGGGATGCCCATCAATTGGGGAATGGCTAAACAAGTTATAGTATATGAATGTAATGGAATATTATTGTGCTATAAGAAACGAGGAGCAAATGGACTTCATATTTACCTGGGGAGGCTTATACAAACTGGTGCTGAGTGAGAAGAGGAGAACCAGGAGAAATTTGTACACAATTACAAACACAATGTATGTGTGTGACGACCACAATGTATGTGTGATATCAGACTCTTCTCAGAATGCAGGGTTATAAGTCAACTCCAAAAGGCACGTGATGGAGAAAGTTGTCTACATTCAGAAAAAACAAAACTAGAAAGAAAAGAGTTTGAATGTCAATTGAAGAAAACTACCTGCTTTCTGTCTTGTTCTTGTTTGGTTTTGTTTCCTCTTTCCCATTGTTCATTCCATCTGATACAATCCTTCTCTATAACCTGACTAATATCTAATGTGAAACTATTTGCAGATCCTATATTTGATTGTATGTCACCAAGAGGCGGCGGGGGGGGGGGGGGGGCCGAGAAAATTTGAAACTCGAGGAATTGTGGAATTGAATCCTGTAAACTAAAAGTTAACAAACAAATTTATAAAGACCAAAAAAATAACTTAAAAAAAAGATATTACTATATTACTTGAGACTCAGGTGACTAAAGGAACTAATGGCTCAGACTGTTGTCATTGCTTCTTCATTGCTGGAATACAAAGCAACCAGGAAAACCGGGGATGTGGGAGTCTCGTGTCCTAGGCTTGTCCAGTTGGCACTTTATTCAGTCAAAAATACTTGAGTTGTCATCAGTACCAAAAAGAAAAAAAGAAAGAAAGAAAGAAACTGTGCTAAGTGCTGGAGAGCCAAAATAAAAATTTTTGTAATTTTTGTAAAATGAATAAGTCTTTACAAGATTCATATGTAGAACATGTGGGCTCAGGACTTACTTCCTCAAACCCCACTTTTGCTGGCAGGTCAGGTACTCAGAAGGCTGCCACTACATCTCCATTCTTAATCCAGGGTTAGCCATGAAAGTTTCATGGGGGAATAGGGATTTCCTAATGCTGTAGGTCATGAGAACTCACTACTGTACTTCCTTTATTTATTGTCATTTGATATCAAATTGTCGATTAGACTCAATTAGTCTTTAAAAAGTGTTTTATTATACCATCTTAGTGGTATAACTAAAAATATTTCACACCAAATAACCATCCAAACATCTATGATAAACTTTCACTACATGGTTTCAGAAGAAAATGGACTTGTACATACAGAGCACAATGAGGCAAAGGAGTAACTCAGTTTCTACAGGTCCCATTGCTGGAGTCCTCAAGATGCTCCTTTTTGGTATTGAAGAGCTTTTCTGCTAGGCTCTGCTTATAGCCTTTAATCTTCTTTGTTTCATCTTACACATTTAAGTCTGTTACATACACTGCCTCCAGCTATTGCTGACCTCTTGTTATTGCTAGGATGCCAATAGAAAATTCCAAATCTTCCATACCCTTTGAAATGCTCAATGTCCTCTTCTGGCCAAGGATGGCATAACTGAGTCCACAGCCAATGAAACTGTTCCTAACCATTTCAGAGGCTCCTCTTTCTCATTCTGCCATGAGGCACTAGACTCTTTTGGGTCCAGAGTCTGGCATAATGTTTTATGGATGACCCATATGCCTTGACCGTATTTCTTCCACCAGTGGCCTATGACACATTACAATTCACTCAATGGCTTTCAAGAAAATTTTGCACTTAATCTATAGTCTTTGATTTCTTTTTCCATTATTTGACTGTGAAAATTTTCTCACCCTGCTTAAGATATCAGCATATTATATTAAATCACTTCTATTAATTGAGGTAATACAATCTATAAACCAAATCACTTACTTCCCACATTGAAAGAGCAAACACAAGGAAATCTTAGAGATGAAAGTACTACCTAATGAAAGGAGTGGGAAAGGCCTACTGCAGAAAGTGGAATTTGAATTTTCCCAAAGGAAGTTAGTGATTCTGAGGCAACACTGAGGAGGGAGAGGTGTTCAGGTATGGGTTTGAATAGAGAGCCTGTGTACTCCCTTACAACTCTGAGATTCACTGTTCTGGATTTGAATGTTGACGTTGGCCTTTGCTTGCTAAGTAATTAGGAACATTATTTAGCCACCCTGGGTGTTGTCATCTATATAAATGAGAGGACTGAAATAAAGGATCTGTAAAAGTCCTTCTAAGAACCTCTTAACATTCTATGACTTGCTCACATATCCCTTTATGAAAGAAAGTAGTTCTTCCTTCAAAATGTATCTTATACTTTCCCCTTCAATTCTCACTGAATCCTTATTACTTCACATCTGAATTATAACAACAGGCTCCAAACAAGTCTGTTTTTTCTTCACTCTTCTACTTCAGTCTACTCTGCACAACTTTCCTGGTTAATTTTCCAAAGTTAATTACCTTAATCCTACCTCCAAGTGTCTACAGTAGCTGTTTTTTTTCCTGATATGATAAAATCTACACTCTAATGCAAATGATAATATAATAACAAGAATAAGAATAACAAAAATATGTCTAGCCCATGGTAGATACTTAAGAATTATGTTTGAATTGTTGAATCCATCATTAACAATCATTTGTTAGAAATTGACCCTTGAATTTTTTTCAGATTTATTTATCTTTAAACATTTTATTTTACAAATTTTGAGTTCTGGATTCTCTCCTTGCTTTCCTCCACTCCTACAAAAACTGAGAAGGCAAACAATATGATACCAGTTATACCTGTGAAATCTTACCAAAAAATATCTCCATATTATATCTATCACACTAAAAAAGAAAAAGCAAGAAAATTATACTTTAATTTGAACTCAGCATTAATCAGTTCTCTCTCTCTCTCTCTCTCTCTCTCTCTCTCTCTCTCTCTCTCTCTCTCTCTCTCTCTCTCTCTCAGACATTTTCCCGTCATGAGTGCTTTGTAATTCTCTTGATCCTTGTATTGATGACATTAGCCAGTTCTTTCTCTATTGATGATCATTACACCATCACCATTACTGTGCACAATGGTCTCCAGGTTCTTCTCATTTTACTTTGCATCAGTTCATATAGGTCTCACCATTTTTTCTGAAGCCACCTCTTCATCATTTCTTATAGCAAAATAGTCCTCTATCACAATCATGTGGCACAATTTGTTCAGCTATTCCCCAATTAATGAGCATCCCCTCAATTTCCAATTCTTTACCATCACCCATATAAACTACTATATTTTTATACATAAGGGTTATTTATGTATAGACCTAGTAATGGAATGACTAGATCAAAGATTATGCATAGTCTAATAGACCTTTGGGCATAGTTCCAGATTGTTCTCCAGAATAGTTGGGCCAGTTTACTACTCCTCAAAGAGAACACAAATGTATCCATTTTATTCTTACCCTCTAGAATTTGTCATTGCTAATACGTGTGAGGTGTTTCCTCAGAGTGGCTTCAATTTGTCTTTCTCTCATCAACAATGCTTTAGAGCATTGTTCACATGAGTATAGATAGCTTTGATTTGTTTCCTTATGAAACTGCCTGTTCATATCCTCTGACCATTTCTCAAAGGGGGAATGACTCTTCAACTCAATCACCTACATATTTGAGAACTGAGAACTTTATCAGAGACAATTGCTGTATTTAAAAATATTGCTTCATTGTCTACTGTTCATTTTAGCAAAATGTGATTTCCCGATCTATCTCTTTCAGTTAGGTCAATATTTGCTCTTCTTTGTTTGAGATCATGATTGCCATCCCATCCTCTTCATTTTAGCTGAAGCATAACAAGACTCTCCTCCAACCCTTCATTTCAACTCTGTGTGTTTTTCTTCCAAAGAAGGTCTCTTGTACACAATGTATTGCTGGATTCTGGTTTTGAATCCATTCTGCTATTCACTTCCATTCTATGGGTTAACTCATCCCATTCCCAATTATAATCAATAAGTATATGTTTCCCTCCATCCCACTTTCATCAGTTTATTTTTCTTTCTTCCTCTTCTCTCTTCTCAGAAGTTTTTCTTATATCCAACCACGGTGACCTCAATGTGCCTGTCCCCTTATGATCTCCTATGTGTCTCTTATGCTCTTCTACATCTATCTTCCAATTGGTTAATTTTGATTTCTATACCCAAATGAGTGTGTGTTTCCATCTTTGAAACACTTCTGAGCAGAGTAAAGTTCAAGTATTGCACACCACAATCCCCATTTTCCCATCCTCCATAAAAACTCTTCCTTGCATGCCTC
Organism: Gymnobelideus leadbeateri; assembly: GCA_011680675.1. NCBI lineage: Eukaryota > Metazoa > Chordata > Mammalia > Diprotodontia > Petauridae > Gymnobelideus > Gymnobelideus leadbeateri. The sequence continues at coordinate 480,877 of WOXC01004348.1, forward strand.
CTTTATGGAGAAAATTTTCCCCATTTTGCCCCTCCCTTCCCCCTTTTCCTGGTACATCTCTCTTTCTTACTCTTACATATTTTTAGGAGATCATCCCAACATAATCAACTCACATTTATGCCCTCTGTCTATGCAGACACTTTCTAATTTCCCTAGTAATAGTAAAGTTCTTTGCAGTTACAAGCATCCTCTTCCCATATATGAATTTAAACAGTTTAACCCCATTGAATCACATAGGATTACTCTTTATATTTACCTATTTGTCCTTCTCTTGAGTCTTCTGTTTGAATGTCAAATTTCTCTTCAGTTCTGGTCTTTTTATCAGAAATGCTTGAAAGTCCTCTTTTTCATTAAATGTACATTTTACCCTGAAGAATTATACTCAGTTCTATGGGTTAGGTTATTCTTGGTGGTAATTAATCCTAGCTGCTTTGACCTCTAGAATATCATATCCCAACCACTCTAATCCTTTAACCTGGAAGCTGCTTGATCTTATGTTATCCTGACTCTGGCTCCATAATATTTTTGTTCCTGCTTACAATATTTCTCCCTTAGCTAGGAGCTCTAGAATTTATATTTAATATTCCTTAGAGTTTCCTTTTGCATCTCTTTCAGGAGGTGATTGGTGGATTCTTTCAATTGCTATTTTATTTAAGCAAATTATATAAGCAAATTAAATATTCTCTTTCTATTTCTAAGATATAGGGACAGGTTTCCTTGATAATTTCTTGAACTATGATATAAACTCTTTTTTGGATCATGGCTTCCAGGTAGTGCAAAAATTTTTAAATTATCTCTCCTTGATCTATTTTAGGTCAGTTGTTTTATTCTAAAGAGATATTTCACATTTTCTTCTATTTTTTTTTCATTATTTTGATTTTGTTTTACTACTTCCTAAAGTCTCATGCAGTTATTATCCTTCACTTGAACAATCTAATTTATTTTATTTTATTTTTATTTGTTAATTTTTAATTTTCAGCATTCATTTCCACAATATTTTGATTTACAAATTTTGTCCCCATCTTTCCCCTACAACCCACCCCAAAATAGTGAGCCTACCTCTTCCCCCAATCTCTTCCCTATTGTATCTTCCCCCATCCCTACTCTAACTTACTAGTAGGGCAAGACTGACATTTTTTATTTTAAGCTTTTCAATGTTTATTCACATTCTTCATATTTCCTTTTTAAAAAATGTTTATTTTAGCTTGCTACATTCATTTCCATAAGATTTTGAGTTACAAAATTTCTCACTGTCTTTCCAATACCCACCAGCCACAAACAATGATCCCACTGACACCCTCCCCCAATCTGCTCTTTCCTATATCCTCCCCCATCACCCCTCTGACTTTCTGGTAGGCCAAGATGGATCTTCATGCCCCAGTGCCTGTATATCTTATTTCACAGTTGCATGTAAATAATAATATAATAACAATAATATTTTTATATTTTATTTCTTTTTATTTGTTTGTTTTGGAAGGGGAAGGTAGAGCAATTGGGATTAAGTGACTTTCCCAAGGTCACACAGCTAGTTCTGTGTTAACCGTCTGAGGCCAAATTTGAACTCAGGTCCTCCTGACTCCAGGATGGTACACCGTGTCACCTAGATGCCCCTAATAATATTTTTTAAAAATTAGATTTTAAAACTTTGATTTCCAGACTCTTTCCCTTCTTCCCTCCTTAGCCACACATCCCCTGGGAAGATAAGCAATCCAGTATAGGTTTTGTGCATACAGTGTACAAAACATTTCCATAGTTGATATATTGTAAAAGACTGACTGTATTTCCTTCCATCCTATCCCACCCCCACTTGTTCTATTTCCTACTTTGACCCTGTTCCTTTTCAAAAGTGTGTTCTAACTTCCCTCTCCCCCAATCTGCCCTCCCTTCTATCATCCCCCCTCTCATCTCTTTCCCTCCTACTTTGCTGTATGATAAGATACCCAAAATGAATGTGCATGTTATTGTCTCATTAAACCAAATTCAGTGAGAGAAAGGTTAACCCATTCCCTTTCACATTCCTGTTCTTCCCCTCCATTGTAACATTTTCCCTTGCCTCTTCTATATGATTTCATTTACCCTATTTTCTCTCTCCCTATCTCCTCTCATTATATTCCTCTCTCATCTCTTAATTTGATTTTTTAAATATCTTGCCTTTCTATTCAGTTGATCCTGTGGCCTCTATGTATATGTGCACACACACACACACACACACACACACACACATACACACACACATATATACACATACTCACATATGTAGTCTTAGGCACATAAACCCTCCTATATAGACATATATATGTATGTAGATATATGTATATATGTGTATATATATATATATATATATATAAACATTTATCTTCCCTTCAACTATCCTCATACAGAGAAAAGTTGCATAAGTTACAATTATCTTTTTCACATATAGGAATGTAAATAGTTCAACTCAGATCAGTTCCTTATTATTTCTTTCCCTGTTTACTTTCTCATGCTTTTCTTGCTTCTTGTATTTGAATATCAGATTTTCTATTCAACTCTGTTTTTTTTTTCATCAAGAATGCTTGAAAGTCCTCTAATTCATTGAATGACTGTATTTTACCCTGAATCATTATACTCAGTTTTGCTGGGTGGGTGATGCTTGGTTTTAATCCTAGCTCCTTTGACCTCCAGAATATCACATTCCAAGTTCTTCAGTCCCTTAATGTAGAGGCTGCTAGATATTGTGTTATCCTGATTGGGTTTCCACAATATTCAAATTGTTTCTTCTTGGCTACTTGTAATATTTTCTTCTTGATCTAGGAATTTAAGAACCTGGTTATAATATTCCTAGGAGATTTTTTAAATTTTATTTTAACAAATGCTTTATTAACTTCTGGTTTACATCATTCATTTCAGCCAGATTTTGAGTCATAATTTTTCCCCATTTTCCCCCTACCCACCACCCCAGAATAGCAGTCCCACAAGATATCCCTTCATCCAATCTTCTTTCTCCCATATCTTCTTCCATACCCCCTTTGACTTTGCCATTAGGGCAAGGTGAATCTCTGTGCCCCAATGCCTGCACATCTTATCTCCCCATTACATTCAAAATAGTATTAATAATAGTATTTATATGCATTTGAAACATTTAATTTTAAAACTTCAAATTTCAGATCCATCCCCTTCCTCCCTTGTCACCCACTCCCTCTGGGAAGATAAGCAATTCAGCATGTGTTGTACATGTATATCTATGCAAAACATTACCATAGTAGATATGTTGTAAAAGACTGCTTATATTTCCCTCCCACCCATCCCACCCCCCACCTGGTCCATTCCCTACTTTGATCCTGTCCCTCTTTGAAAGTGGGTACTTCCAACCTCCCCTTCCCCCAGAATGCCCTCCCCTCCATCATCCCCCATCTCATCCTCCTTCTTGGCTCAGGCGGGCCTGGGCTCAGCTCCCAGAGCATTGCACTGTGCTGTGCTGTGCTGTGCTGGCCGCTCCCTGCAGGGCTGCTGGGCTGTCCTCAGCAGGAGGTTAGCTTTTCTGTATTGTTCTGTGGGTGCTGGACTTCCAGAAGTTGTTCAGAATCCACTTTTTACATAGTTTGGAAGTGGTGGTGGGGGCAGTACCTTGGAAGTGCTGTTTCTACTCCTCCATCTTAGCTCCACCCTGGAGATTTCTTTTTGGGGTTCTTTTCCAAGAGGTGATTGGTGAATTCTTTCAATTTCTATTTTGCCCTCTGGTTCTAAAATATCAAGGCAGTTTTCCTTGAGAATTTCTTGGAGGATGATTTCTAGGTTTTTTTTTGATCATGGCTTTCAGGTAGTCCAACAATTTTTAAATTACTTCTCCTGGATCTATTTTCTAGGTCAGTGGTTTTCCCAGTGAGATATTTTGCATTGCCTTCTATTTTTTCATTAGTTTGGATCTGTTTATTAAGTCATTAGCTTCCATTTGCTCCAATCTAATTCTGAAGGAATTATTCTCTTTAGTGAGCTTTTGAAATTCTTTTTTCATCTGACAAATTCGGCTTTTTAAGGTATTCTTCTCCTCATTTGCTTTTTTGGCCTCTTTTGCCATGTGAGTTAGCCTATTTTTTAAGGTGTTATTTTCTTCAGTCAGGATGTTGACTCTCTTTTGATGATTTTATTACATCATTCTCATTTCTCTTCCCAATTTTTCTTCCACTTTTCTTATTCAACTTTCAAAAACCTTCTTGAGCTCCTTCATGGCCTGTAACCAATTCATATTTTTCTTGGAAGCTTTTGGTGCAGGACTTCTGATTTAATTGTCTTCCTCCCATTCCATGTTTTGATCTTTTTTGTCCCCAAAAAAGGAATCTAAGGTTTGATTGCTGTGCTTACATTGCTTCCTTTGCTTCCTCATCTTGCCACTCAATTACTTGGCTTTTGAGCTCTTTGCCACAGTGGAACTATGCTTCCAGAGAGGAGAGCTTTGTCCCAAATTGCTAGTGTTTTCACAGCTGCTAGAGCTATTAGTTGCATGCCCTCCCTACAGACACCACCATTTCTGGCTCACTGGACACACACCCCAGGACCTACACCCACAACAGCAATCCAGATGCAAGCAGTTTAAAATAAGTGCAATTTTAGGGTGGCTAGGTGGCATAGTGAGGAGAGCGTCGGCCCTGGAGTCGGAAGGATCTGAGTTTGGATCCGACCTCAAACACTTAATGTACACACAAACAAAAACCTAGCTGTGTGACCTTGGGCAAGTTACTTAACCCCAATTGCCCTCCAAAAACAAACAAACAAACAAAAAACAACAACAACAACAACAACAAAATGTGCAATTATCTTCTGAATGGTCACTTGGTCCCCTTATGATCTGCAGGCCAAGAGCTCTGGAGGTAGCCACAAAGCAGCTCTTGCAGCTGCCACACCTCTGCTAACTCGCCCCAGGGGCAGGTCCTTGATTGCAATCTTCCATCACCTGGGTCCAGCAAAGTTCCCCACTAATCTTTTACTTTTTTTTCATGTTTATGAGTTGAGAAGTCTGGAAACCACCACAGCTACTTGTTATTTCACTCTTCTGAAGTTTGTTATGGCTGGGCTGGGCCACTGGTTGGGACCACCCCATGCTTGGCGCAGACTATAAGGGACTGTGCTCAGCTCTGAGCCAGGTGTAATAGGCCCTTCCTGCCTGGCTGCTGAGCTGCCTTCAGTGGGAGATTTGTTTCTCTCTGTCACTTTGTGGAATTTTGTAGCTCTAAAATTTGTTTAGGGTGATATTTTACAGGTATTAGAGGTGGTTATAGTAGGAGCTCACAGAATTTCCTGCTTCTCCTCCACCATCTTGTCTCCACCCCAAACAGTCTAATTTTTAAGAAATTATTTTCTTCCTTGAGTGTTTTTTTTGCCTCTTTGGTCATTTGGTCAACTATGTTTTTAAGAAGTTATTTTCTTTGCTGAATTTTTGTGCTTCTTTTTTTCCCGTTTGGCCTGTTCTACCTTTCAAGGAGTTATCTCAGTGAATTTTTATGCCCCCTTTTCATTTGGCCAATTTTGTGTCTTAAGATATTATTTTCTGGGGGGCAGAGCCAAGATGGCAGAGTAGAAACAGCTCATCCAAGCCACTCTGCCCCCAGATTTCCTCCAAACTATGTAAAGGGGGACTCTGAAGAACTTCTGGAGCCCCAGCACCCACAGAACAACACGGAGAAGCTAACTTCCCACTGAGGACAGCCCAGCAGCCCTGCAGGAAGGACCAGCACAGCAGTCTGGGAGCCAGCAGCACACAGCAAACAGAGCATGGGGAGCCGAGCCTAGCCAAGCCCAGGTCCCCAGGAGCCTTGGTTTTAGCCCCAGGGTGGCAGGGCCAGCAGCCAGCTGGATAGACCCCAGAACACCAGCAGCTGTGGCGATTCCAGAATTATCAACCTAGACATGCCTAGGACAAAGTGAGAGGTTAGTGCCCTATGGACTTTGGGACCAGTATTTGGGGAACACGTCGGCTTCCTCCCCTGGGGGCTAGAAGCCTCTGAGGAGACACGCCATTTTGCAGTTTTCAGTGGTGGCTCCAGCTCCTGGCCTGCAAACTTTTGGGAGATCCAGTGATCAGTCTCAGAGGTAATTGCTCTTGCTGTAACCTCCCTGCATCTGGATTGTGATCTGGGGGGGAGGTAGTGGGTGGGTTTCCAACTTCCAGAAACAGAAGTTGTCCCCCACACGTTTGGGATGAAAATTCCCGTCTGGCAGCAGAGCCATAGTGTGGCAACAAGCCCAAAAGTCAAGTAATGAAGTGGCAACATGCCAAGGCAAAGGGAAGAAGTTAAACAGAAAAATGTAATCCTAGACTCCTATTTTGGGGGCATAGAGCAGGAAAAGGACTGTGAGGTCAGAAGTCCTGCTCCAAAAGCCCCAGGGGAAAACATGAGCAGGTTGCAGGCCATAGAGGACTTTAAGAAGAACTTTAAAAATCAAATAAGAGAAGTGGAAGAAAAATTGGAAAGAGAAATGAAAAGGTTACAGGAAAAGTATGAAATGAAGGTCAACAGCCTGACTGAGGAAAACAACACCTTAAAAAATAGACTAACTCAAATGGCAAAGGAGGCCCAAAAGGGCAATGAGGAGAAGAATGCCTTAAAAAACCGAATTTGCCAGATGGAAAAAGTATCTGAAAAGTTCACTGAGGAGATTCATTCCTTCAGAGTTAGACTGGAGCAAATGGAAGCTAGTGACTTTATGAGAAATCGACATGCTGTTAAGCAGATCCAAAGAAATGAAAGAATAGAAGGTAATGTGAAATATCTCATGGGAAAAACCACTGACCTGGAAAATAGGTCCAGGAGAGACAACTTAAAAATTATTGGACTACCCAAAAGTCTTGATCAAAAAAAGAACCTAGAAGTCACCCTTCAAGAAATCCTCAAGGATTTTTTTAGATCCTGATGTTTTAGATCCAGAGGGCAAAATAGAGGTTGAAAGAATCCACCAGTCACCTCCCGAAAAAGACAACTCTTAGGAATATTATAGCCAGGTTCCAGAATCCCCAGATCAAGGAGAAAATACTACAAGCAGGCAGGAAGAAACAATTTCAATATTGTGGAAACACAATCAGAATAGCACAGGACCTGGAAGCTTCTACACTGAAGGATTGAAGGGCATGGAATATGATATTCCAGAGGGCAAAAGAACTGGGAATGAACCCAAGGGTCACCTACCCAGGAAAACTGAGTATTTTGTTTCAGGAGAAAATATGGTCATTCAGTGGAATAGAGGATTTTCAAGCATTCTTGAGGAAAAAACCAGAATTGAATAGAAAATTTGACATCCAGACACAAGAAGCAAGAGAAGCCTGAGAAGGTAATCAGGGAAAAGAAATCAAAAGGAACTTATCAAAGTTGAACTATTTACATTCCTATATGGAAAAACAATAACTGTGACTGATGAAACCTTTCTCACTATGAAAATAATGGAAGAAGGGTGTATGGTCATATGAAAACATATGTGAATGTGTGTGTATATGGTTACAGTTATATATGGATAGAGGGCATAGGTTGAATTTGTTGGGAAGGGATGATACTTAAGGGCTGAAATTATGAGGTGAGAGGAAAGTGGCAAGAGGAGATGGGGAGATACAGGTATATACTATCTCATGTAGAAGAAGCAAGGGGAAGTGGTTGCAAGGGAGGGGGAGAATAGGAAGGCAAAAACGCAAAACCACATTCTCATTGAATTTGGTTCAGGGAGAGAATGACATACATACTAAATGGGATATCTTAACCTGCAGCAGAATAGGGGGAAGGGGGAGGAGAGAAGGGATGATGGATGGGAGGGCATCCTTGGGGTGAGGGGAGGTTGGAAGTACCCACTTTCAAAGAGGGACAGGATCATGTAGGGAATGGACCAGGTGGTGGTTGGGATGAGTGGGAGGGAACTTGTAAGCAGCCTTGTACAATATATCTACTATGATAATGTTTTGCATAGCTAGACATGTACAACATATACTGAATTACTTATCTCCCCAGAGGGAATGGGTGACAAGGGAGGAAAGAAATAGATCTGAAATTCAAGGTCTTAAGATTAAATGTTTCAAATATATATAAATACTATTATTAATATTCTTTTGCTTGTAATTGGGAGATAAGATGTGCAGGCATTGGGACACAAAGATTCACCTTCCTCTAATGGAAAACTCGAAGGGGGTATGGGAGAAGGTATTGGAGAAAGCAGATTGGAGGAAGCGATATCTTGTGGGACTGCTATTCTGGGAGGGTGGGTAGGGGAAAACCGGGGGGGGGGGGATGATTGTAACTCAAAATCTGGAGGAAATGAATGATGTAAAACAAAAAAAGACTACAAAAAATATGTTATTTTCTTTTCTATTTTGTTCCCTCCTCCTTTTTTTCACCAAACTATTGGCTCTTTTTATTATTTTCTTGAATCACTCTCATTTTCCCCATTTTTTCTACTGCTCACCTCTTTCTTTATCTCTTCTGGGAATTGCTTGTAGTTATTTTCACATTGCTATTTTCTGAATTTGTGTCTTGGTCTTCACTGTCACTATAGTTGCTTTTTATGATCAAATTTGGTTGTTGCTGTTGTCATTGCTGCTGCTGCTGCTATGCTTGATGTCGTTGTTTCCTCATTTTCCCCACCTATTTCTTAATCTTGAACTGTATATATTAAAGTTGGGCTTTGATTACTGGATGCTGGGAAGCAACTATAAAAAACTTAAGACTTTTTTGTGTTGTCCTTTTCAAAGCTAGTTCTAGGAATCTGCAAGTTTTTGATTCTTCCAAACTGGTATTATCCTTGGAGAGGTTTGGTCATTGCTCTTCTGGTCTGTTCTCTGATCTTTACCTAGGAAGGACCCCTGGTTCCCTGCAGTCACGAACACTAGTCCTCTTCTTGGCCCTATAACCGTGACTAAGTCCCCACTCTCCTGCCTTTTCAAGTATTAGCACTCTTCCCATTCCAGGAACTGTGATCAGGGTACCTTCTCCTTTGTGACCAATCACAATCACTGTTCTCCATCTTGAAACTGTGACACAGAATGGTCACTGAACTTGCCAGTCAGCACCAGGTCACTCAGTGGCAGCCAAGGTTTCTCTGTAATCTCTTTTAAACAAATTATCCAGTTCCCTTACCATCTCTAGACTAAGAACTCCTGAAGCTGCTGCTGCTGTTGCTGTTACAGATGCCTTCAAGGTTCATTACTATTAAGACTGTTGTACTCCAGGTCTGTACCCACCCCAGTGTTTATAGACCTAATTTGTCTTAGGCTGGAAAAATGTCTCCCTCTGACATTCTGTTGACGCTGACACTCTATATTCTCCTCCTCTTCCTTCTCCTCTTGCTGCTCCTCCTCCTCCTCCTCCTTCTTCTGACTGGCCCCAAACTGACCTAATGATTATTCCCCAAATCCAGTATTCCATACCTTGCTTCCATGTCTCTACATATATTTCCTGCCTACCTGAAATGCACTGTTTTTCCGTGTCTTTTAGAAACTTTAGTTTCTTTCAAGGTTCAACTAAGTTACAGCTTAATTAATTATGGCCTTCCTATTCCCTCAGTTATCAATGTTTTCTACCTTTTCTGATCTTCTTGTACTTGCTCATCTGTGTATATATTGTATCTCCCCATCAAAATGTGACGTCTTAGAGGCCAAGAACTAGAAAGAGGCTAGAATTTGTGGTTTCAATTTTAGTAGTGAACCAACTTGTCACATCTCTTGTGCTTTTGGCAGATTTTAAGGGGGAAGACAAGGTAACTGGGGTTGTGTCTTACCCAAGGTCACACAGCTAGTAAGTGTGTCAAGTGTCTGAGTTCAGATTTGAACTCAGGTTCTCCTGACTCTAGAACCATTGCTCTATTCATTGCACCACTTAGCTGCCCCTGGTATCTACCTTTTAATCTCTGTGTAATTTATTTTCTGACTTGGAAGGCCTTCATTCCAAGGTTGGAAGAAAAAAATGATCTATTGAAGGGATTCTTTTTCGGAAGAAAACAGGTCAGGCTTCAAAAAGAACACTTTTCCAACTTTGAGATTCTCTGAGTATATGCTTAAAGGCAGAGGTTTTTTTTACTGTTTTTTTTTTTGCTGTTCTATCACTCAAAATAATACTATTTTAATGCAAAAAAGAAGTGGAAGCAATGGATTAGGAATGAGAAGAATTGGATTTTAGACACCATTCCACCATTTAGGAAATGTGTGACATTGCCTGTGTTGCACTATCACTAGGCTTAAGGTTCCTGTTCTTTAACTATACAGTTGGCATAACTAAATTCCTATTAGACATGGTCTGGAGTAAACAGGAGATCCTAAAAATGTACAGGATCTCATGTCTGGATTCACATAAAATTGGTTCAGTCCTTGAGGAACCTGGTCCTTAATAGAGGAATGGAGGAGAGGCATCAGGATTTTTTTGGAACTTTGACTCAGATGATCCCAGCTTTCTGGAAGGGGGGAATTCTTAAATAAAACTGAGTTCTAAATAGTTCATGTCTAAAAACTACCCTTGAAGAGTTTAACCATGTAACCTTCTGAAAAGGGTACTCAATATATAAAGTAGCTATCAAGGATAGAACAGTTATTACCTCTACCACAAAAGAGTCATTTAAAACACAAAAAAACTAATGTGTAATAGGTACACATTACAAAATACTTAAGACTTGAAATAACCCAATGCATCTCTGTATCTTCTGAGTGATTCACTGATTTTCCCCAAGTCAGAAATTCATTGGATTAAGGTATCAGCCACAACTCTTTGTTTACAATGTCATTTTCTTTCAAGTGAGGTGAAAGAGACATCAGGAGTCCAAAGGCTAGTTCTGAAAAAAAAAAAAAAAAGATGCTCACCTTACCCAAATCTACATAATTTGGGAGGTTAAAATTAAAGTAGTTATTCAGCTTTGCTACACCGTGTTATTGTATCTAGTACTATTCATTCTAAATATTTGCCAGAAAGGCACATAAGCAGTGGAATTTTCTGAACTCTACAGAGACATCCCTATCCTTCAGCCCCTCCCAAAGAGGCTGGATCAGGGTTCCTGCATTGGACTGTACTATTAGGCACCTGGGGGAGCTGGAGATTCATTCTGCATTCTCAGTTTAGGAAAACTGAGGTGAATTTGCAGTTCCTCACATCCCTCCCCCATTTGCTTTCCTTCTCTCCATGCCCATTTTGTTTAGGAAAAGAATTAACAGTGATATTATTAGAAGGTTAGTTACCAAGCTTTCTACTGGTAAATTAAAGAAAAGCTTTAAAAAGCATTAAGGTTCTGAGCTCTGGTGTGTGAAGCACTTGGGGGCAAATTGTGAAATATGAAGATAGCACAATGATTATGAGTGAATAATAGTTCGTTTCATGCAGGTGGTCATTAAAAAAATCTGCATTTAAATATTCATTTATTCATCAGATGATTGCTCAAGAGACCTCTTCATCATCGAAGTAGTGAAATATATTCCCAAAGAAGGGTAAGACAAGAGACAAATGCCAAAATAAAAAGGAAAATAAAGATATTTTATATCACAGAGATTGAATACTAGATTCATAAATGAGGTTAGATATCACCTAGTTTACCCACTCATTTTATAGATGAGGAGACTTAGGTCCAGAGAGTACAAAGCTTAATGTCAGAGACCCTGGTCTTTCCTGTCTCCTAGTACAGTTTTCTTTCTACTAAAAGAATAAAATGGAGTTCCTCTCCAGTGGCTTTCTGCCCCTTCTCTCTGCATGTATTTATAGAGATCAAAATAGACTCCCTCCATGTATGTGTCTTTTGAATCCTCTTCTTCAAGGCTCTCTTCATATGCTACTTTTTTCACAAACCCCCACACTAAAAAGTACTTACTGCTCCTAGAAGTGCTCACTCCTCCCGTAAATCAGCAACTATTTAAACCTTCCCTATGGTATAAATAATAGTTAATTATATGGCCCTCTACAGTCTACAAAGAGCTATACATCAGTTTTATTTGACCCTCACAACAGTGTTACAGGCACCTCCTAATTGTGAGTATGCCCAAAGTTTCTGACTTAGAGTCTGCTTTTTTCTCATACTATACTAATTCATTTGGTGATCTCATTTCATAGATTCAATGACCGTCTCCTTGCATATGGGTCTACATATCCCTCCCTGAGACCACCAATGAATGGATATTGCTAAGTAAATGTCTTATAAACATTTCAAGTTCAACATATAAAAGAAAAACTCATGTGTAGAACTCTGTATTTCCCCCTAGACCCACTCATTTTCCAAACTTTCCTTTTACTGTAAAGGGTATTACCATCCACTCTATCACCTAGATTCAAAACTTCAGTGTCATACCAAAATACTTACTCAATCACACCATCTATCCAATCCATTGCCAAATCTTTTAGCTTCTGATACACACACACACACACACACACACACACACACACACACACACAATACACATATCTATTCATATATGTATGTATGCCTGTTTATAAGCATACATATACATATGCATGCATATATAGACATATAAGTATACATATGACACAACAAGTGTATATATCACCTCATGACCTAGTATATTATAATAATCTTCTCATAGTTTTCCCTGCCTCTAATCTCTCCCCACTTCAATCTCTCCTCTACACAACCAACAAAGTATTTTTCTTGAAGTACAGGTCTGGGCATGTCTCCTCCACAGCCAACAAATTCTGGTGGCTCCCTCTTGACTCAAGGGTCAGACAGATAGTCCTCTGTGTGACATTTAAACCTTTTTCACAACTTGGCCGCATCCGTCCTTTCTGTTGCCCATGGATCCTTGTCTTGCACTCTGAAATCTAGCAATGTGAGTTTACTCAGTATTACTCACAGAGGACATTCCACTCCCTGTTTCCTCTCTGCTTTTACTCAATTGCCCTTCATTCCTGGAATGTTCATTTGAACCCCTTGGTTTCCTTCAAGAATCAGCCCAAGTTTTTGTTGTTGTTGGTTAGTTGTTTTCCAGTCATGTCTGTCTCTTTGTGACTCCATTGGGGATTTTCTTGGCAGAGACACTGTACTGATTTGCCATTTCCTTCTCCAGCTCATTTTTACAGATGAGGAACTAAGATAAAGAGGGCTAAGTGACTCCCCCAGGGTCCCACAGCTAATAAGTGACTGAGGCCAGATTTGAATTCAGGACAGCAAGTCTTGCTTTCTCTAAGCCTGGAAAGCTATCCACTGTGTTACAGAGATCTTCAAGTACTACTTTCTAATATTTTTTCCGATTTCCCCACTAATAGTACCATCCTTCCTTTGTATTATTTGTGCATGTTTTTATAACTCATATACATTTTGTATATATTAAGTATAAACTTCTATGTATCCATGTAGTCTCCTCAAACAGAATATAAACTAATAGCAAGGATTGCTTCATTTTGATATTTCTAACACAAGCACTTAGCAAGGTGCCTACCAGCCACAAAGGGTTTGAGAAGTGCTCTGACTGCCTGACATGTGTGTGAGTGTATACCTATATACATACACGTGTATTTATATCTGTGCATATGTATATGCATGTGTGTATATATGTGTGTATATGTATACATATATATGTTGTGTATGTGTATATGTATGTATATATGTAAATAGATCATATCTTCCTACTAATCTTAAGCTTCCCTGAGGACAGGGACTATGTCTTATTTTTTCTTTGTTCTTTAACACTTGCCATTGGACCTTGAACAGAATGGGTCCTTAATAGTTAACTGAGTAAATGAATGAAAGAATGCTCCCCTTATTTTGCCCTGGAGATAGAGAGGAAGGCTTGGCGAGGTGGAGAACTCTCAAAGAGTAATTGTGTGGTATCTCACAGACATATCCCCAGATGTGTTCAGGGTTTTTCCTAGACTAAGGATATCAAAATGCTTTTCTTGCATGTTTTCCATTCCTCTGAAGCATCTCTTGGACACAATATTTTTCATGCTTTTGTTTGCTTATCTCACTACCATCGATCACCATCAGCTAGATGCATCCGAACCAGAATGGCTTTGTTGCTGTTTATATTTTAACTCAAATAATATTTTTTGAAGTAGCCAAAAGGGGAAAAAATTTCATCAAACACAGTCTCAAGGGACTATAGATTTAGTGTTGCGAGGAAACTCAGAGACCACCTAATTTAATTCCTTAATTCTTAATTTACATCACAACCAGTCTAAATGACTTGTCCAGGGTCACAAATATAATAAACATTTGCTTTGTTAGTGGGTGAAAATTGCAATGGAAAGAATGATAGCTGTGGAGCCAGGTTAGAAAATTGATCTCACTAGATAAATGATATATGATCTTGGATAAATTTGCCTAGGCTTTATTTGCTCATCTGTTAAATGGAACTGAAGCTATGCCCTTTGACTACCTTATAGATTTCCTGGGAAAACTAAATGAAGCAAAGAAGAAAAGCTAAGAGGCTATATAATTTTTAAAAAGCTTTATAAATTTGATGTAACATTATTTGACTAGAATCCTCCACTGCAGATAGCTATACTTGTCATAGCTACTAATGAAACTTTATAGTACCTTACACCCTCCTTATTCTTTCCCTCTCTCCCTGTTTTTGATACAGTGATTCACTATTTAAAGCATTACAAGCATTCCCATTTTTGTTGGGTTTTAGGGTTAATTAATAATAATAATAACAGCTAAGATATTATTGTTGTTATTCAATCATTTCAGTCATGTCTGACTCTTTGTGATGCTATTTGGTGTTTTCTTGACAAAGAGGCTGGGGTCATTTGCCATTCCCTTCCCCAGCCCATTTTACAGATGAGGAAACTGAGGCAAATAGAACCCTTCCCCCCGATCACATAATTATTAAGTGTCTCAGGCCATATTTGAACTCAGGAAGATGAGACTTCCTAACTCCAGGCCCAGCACTCTATCTACTGCACCATATAGATGTATAGATGTCCAACTAACGTGTGTGTGTGTGTGTGTGTGTGTGTGTGTGTGTGGAGATATTGTGCCAGAAATTGTGTTAAGCGCTTTACAATTATTTGTCATCTGGTCCTCACGACAACCTTGAGAGGTAGATGGTTTAAGGGAACTTAAACAGAGTTTAAATGACTTGCCCAATTGTCAGAAACCAACAATTATCAGTATTTCTATTTTTCACACAATAAAGATAAGACTCAAATTCCTAGGCTACTTCAAATAGTCAAACAGCTAGAAAATGGCAGAGATAAATTTTGAACCCAGTTCTCCTAATTCCTGGTCCAGTACTCTGGCCTCTGTAGCATACAACCTCTCTTTTGCCCCCAGGCATATTATCTAGTTGTGATTTCCAGGTTTTCCTATTTTTCATCCTACTTACCTGGTGGTTCCTATAGTGTTTCTTCAGAAGGCTTTCCTTCCACCATCTCCCTCAGGATTTGATTTTTGAATGCTCAATTTTCTCCTTTTACATCACAACCAGAGGCAATATGATCTACTCTGATGAATTTAAGTAATATTTACAAGACTATTGTAAATGAACTCTGAAGTTGCTTGCAGCTCTAAGATTCTTTGATGCTGTCTATGTTTCTGAAATGATAAGCCATAGTCTCTGCTTCTCTTCACCTTGACCTTACTTTTTTTCTTTGATCTGGAACTGGAATATTGTAATGTCAATCAATCAATATTTATTAAGATTCTAGAATTGTTTGATTTTGGAGCTATAAGGCCTGGATTTGAGTATCAGAGTCACAATTTACTAGCTGCATGATCATGGAAAATTCACTTAATATCTCTGTCTCAATTTCCCCATATTTGAAACCACAAAATCCTAGAGTTAAGAGGAAACTCAGTAGTATTCTTGTTCAGCTTCCTACAACATCACAGATAATAGTCTAATTTCTCTGTTTCTTAATGTGGAGACATTAAGGATTACCAAATACTTTATGTACATTATATCATTTGAGCATCACAAAAAGACTTGAAGGATAGGTGCTATTTTTATCTGTAATTTTTTAGATGAACAAATTGAGATGGAGGTTAAGTGACTTGGCCAGGGTCCTCCAAATAGTAGGTATGTAAAGCAGGATATGAATGCTGGTTGTCCTGACTGGGAATCCATTATCCATTCTTATCTACCATGTAGCTTCTAAAGAATTCCATCCCCCAAAGAGTCCTGTTCTTTCTAACTGAGCTTTAAAAGAATAGCATGTAGCAGAAGCACCCAACTCTACTTTAAATATCCCTTTTCTCCTTGTTAGTTACTTTAATGCATGTCATGCTAGTCCTGGGCTATGCATTTTTATTTACCTTCTAAACTCACAGAGAGGAGGATATGTTTGCATATGTCATTGACTTCCATTTAAGGGTGAGGAAGCTGAGTAAAGAAGGCTAGTGAATGCTTTTTTATGTACTTTGGGAGACTCGCCATCTGAGTGCATAACTGATTGAAGAGGACACCCGAGACTAAGCGTGCCTGCGGCACTCTCTCCCTAATTCACTGCATGACTATTACCAGCTTTGAAGAAGAATCTGATGTCTGCACAATAACTGCATGTTCTCCAGCTGTGGAAATAACTTCTTGGAAACTCTGGAGACCATCAGAAATAGCTTATGGTTGTTCATTTTATGAAAGAAGCATTCAGTGACTATGCTGAATGGTGAGAGAATTTTTTGGGGGTGGTATAAGAAAGAGATAAGAAATAGTGCCCACGAATGTCAGACAAGAATGCCACACTGAGGTCAAATCTATCAGCATCTGTAGAAATCTACTTCGATCACATATAAGCAGACAATAGCACAATGTACTGAAAAGAGTTAAAGTTCTTGAAAAACTGGGCTCAAACACCATCTCTGGCAAGCTAGTTCTGTGACCTTAAGTCGCCATTCATTGGATTCAACTTCCCTCTATTATAAAATGACTATATTGATTTTTGCCTTCCCTAACTCATAAAGTACTTGAATTGGAAAGGTAGTCTCAAAGTCTCTAGCCCAACCTGTATCTAAAAAGGAATTATATTGCTTTTTAGAATTTTGCAACATCTCTTACAAATTGTTATTCAAATACCCCTTGAGGTTCTTCAGTGGTAGTAAACCTAATTTTCTTGGGGAAGCCCATTTCCCTTAGGGATAGCTTTTATTTTTAGGAAGTTGTGTTTTTCCTTCTTTGTATTCAAGGGTGTTCTGATAAATGATTAATGGTAGCTCTCAGAGGGAAAAATGTATGCAGGACACAGTTTTAAGTTTAATCAGCATTATAAATACTTTCCCCACCATCTTCTTAAGTCTAGAAATCAACAAAACATTTTAACTATCAATTACTTTTTTTAATTTATGGAATAAAACAAGCATTTCCATAGCATAGCATAAATAAAATCTGAATTTGTAACATTTGTCAGTTTCCAAAGTATTTAACAAATTTAACAAAAAGGATTTAACAAAATTTGTACAATTTAACAAAACTTATGGGCTAGTATAAACTGGCTACAGCATACTACTGAATTATCATACTTTACATCCATCATTGTTCCAAGTTCTTCCCTGTACACCCAAACTGAACAAATCTAATCTCTTTTCCAGGCAGCAGTCTTTCAAAAAGCTGGATGGTTACATACATTCTACCTCTCCCATGCCCTGTAGGTATCCTAGTGGTTAGAGCTTTGGCCTTTTAGTTAGGAAAACTCAGATTCAAATCTGTCCTCAGATATTTACTAGCTGTGTGATCCTGAGCAAGTCACTTAATCTCTATCTGCCATAGTTTCTTCAGCTATAAAGTCTAGATCATAAAGACACTGACCTCACAAGACTATCATGAAGATCAAATGAGATATTTTTAAAGTGCTTAGTACAGTGCCTGGTACATAGTAGGTACATAGTAAATGCATGTTTCTTTCCCTTTTCCCATCTCATTTCCCTTATTTTCTTCATTTTCTTCTCCAGCCTTAAAAATTTTGCTTCTTTTAATTAATCTATGTAAAGCATTGTATTTTCTGCTTTCTGTGACCCAACTACAAATACTTTGTAAGTCAAGAAATTCACTATTAGAATGAGTTACTAGAAATTAGCTACTTACTGTACTTATGACTATAACTTTGAAAAAAAATTGGGTGGGGGGATGAAGATCACAGAACCAACCATTTCCCATACTTTTAGGGACAATAAGAAAGGCACTTATACTCTTTTCCTAGGGGGGAGAATAATCTTTTCCACTGAATGATCCTCTTTCCAAAATGCTGCACTTTGATAATCCTCCTTATGTTCATCTCACAATTGGAAGCACTATTATGGATGTGGTCTGAACAGAACAGAATCAAATGAGACTATCATGTTTCTCATTCCAGACACTGTTATTTGTACACCCTCAATGGAGAAATAGTTTGGAGTACATTGAAGCCAGGGATACCTCTCTTCACCTATAGAGATTGTCTGCCTAATCTGCTTCCTTATGGATTCTCTCTACCAATAATAACTATAAAATCTCAGAGTATGAAGGGACTTTTGGAGAAAACTAGCCTAACACAAACCTGATCAACCAAGAGCCTACTATGTGATTGGAACTAGGCTGGGTGCTAGTGACACAGTGACAAAAGCAAAATTGCCCCCATATACAAAATGTATATCAGATAGGTTCAGGCAACCAGTAACCTAGCAGGGAGAAAGTTTTGGGGGTGGAGAGAGGGATAGGTAACTGGCAGCCAGGATGACCTTATATAGAAGGGGCCACTTAAGATAAATCTTCAAGGAAATAAAAGATCATGTCTACAAAACACTTGAAAATTAATCATACAGTCTTTAGTTGAGGGCTTCCCATGATGGGAAACTCACTGTATCCTGCAGCAGCCCATACCAATTTCAGTTAACTTTTATTGTTAGGAAAATACTCCTTTCATTGTGATAAAATCTGTCTCTCTGCCTCCTCTAATATGTTGGGAGAGGGAGTCAAAAAACATACTTGAAATTATTGCTAGGACATCCCTGGTTAGGATAGAAACCAACTGATAATGAGTTAGTTTTTTCTGGGCGTCTCCCTGCTGTGGAAGTGGACATTTGAAAAGGCCAGTGACATTTCTCAGCTATTTGGGAAAGCTTCCCTTCTCCACACATTTTTATTACTGAAGTAATTTGCATGAAAATGAGAATTTCAGTATTCTTTGTCTTCTCCTGCTAGTTATTCCTTCCTCCAGAGTTGAAATTTGTATCATTACATGCACAGTTATAGCATTAATAACTAAAAATAATAGTAAGTTTAAAAGTACTTCCTGCAATTAAAACCATGAACTCTTCAGTCCTGAGCTTTTGGAGGGCAGCTTTGTGTGTAATTATTTGGTCTGATGTCTGACCAGGAGCTCAAAGAATATAATGGGAGGAGGAAAAGAACATTAGGGGAACAAAGGCCTGTGGGCTGTGATGGATCATTAAATAGTGAAATTGGAGCCCACACAATGAATTGAAATAAAAGTTTCAATCCACAGTAATGCAAGAGAAATGATTGAAGATGCCCTATCTGCTTAGTTCATGGCCAAAGAGAAACTTGGATCACTTCTATTTTTTTAATGAGTTCGATTATTAGCTCCTTATAGGCACAGACTAGTGTTCAGTACATTTTTTCCCAGTGTCTGTAATGCCTTGCCAACTGTGGTGAAAAATTATGTTTTGAATAATCTGTTCATCAGGGAAGACTGGGTAGTCAATGGAGATATTCCAACAAAAGATCTTACTGGAGCTAATACTCCAATGCATAAAGAACAATTAGTAAATCCCCAGTTTATTCTAGGCTATGCTTTGATTATTAAACATACCCAATCAACAATTACCTATGATTTTTATGCAGGCACCATGCTAATTGCTAGGAATGCAAATAATGATAATATAGCTAGCATTAATATAGTGATTATTATGTGGCAAGTGTAGTGCTAAGTGCTTTACAATTATTATCTCATTTGATTCTCACTAAAACTCTACAAGCTAGGTGTTATTATTATCCCCTTTTTACTGATGACAAAACTGAAACAAACCGAAGTTCAGGGTCACACAGCTTATAAGTGTCTGAGGCTAGATTTGAACTCCTGATTTGACTCCAAGCCTAGTACTCTATCCACCAAGTCACCTACCTATAAGTGTCCCTCTAGGCTATCCTGGACCCTCCTCTCTGATTCTCCCTCCCTTCCTCTCTGTCTCTGTCTCTCTCTCTGTGTGTCTCTCTGTCTCTGTCTCTGTCTCTGTCTCTGTCTCTGTCTCTGTCTCTGTCTCTCTCTCTCTCTCTCTCTCTCTCTCTCTCTCTCTCTCTCATTATATTATATAACATATGTGTGTGTGTGTGGGGGGTATTCTTGACAAAGATACTGGAATGGTTTGCCATTTCTTCCTACAGCTCATTTTACAAATAAAGAACTGGGGCAAATAGGGTTAAGTGACTTTCCCAGGGTCACATAGCTAGTAAATGTCAGAGGCTGAATTTGAGCTCAGGAAGATGATTCCAATCCCAGTTCTCTATCCATGTGGTAGAGTCCAAATATATTGCCTCCACTGTTATGTATGATAAATAAATTTCTTTAGACACATTTGTATATTATTCAACTGGAATTTAATAAGCCCCCACTATATGTCAGGCACTATATTAGGATCTGTTACGTTTTCTTTCTGCTTGTGATCCTCCTTCAATCTATAAATGTCCTTGGGATGAATTGTCCCACATTAGACTTTCTGTGAACTCAATTTCTCCTCCACTACTCTTAACTGTTTTGTGAGCCAATATTGCTTACAATGTGAGATGAAGTTTTTTGTTTAATATCTACAAAACTTTTCTGTGTCAAAGCCAGAACTAGATCCTGGCCTCCTGATCCCCAATGTCCTTTCCTTTGTTTTCTGATTACATTACCCAGAAAATACTTCCAGCTAGAAGGAAGTATTGACACCTCACACAGGAAATATTTATCAACAAATGCAGGAATCATATAAGATCAGAGAATAGACTTTAACAGTCATATGACATAACCCCTACCATGATTATCTCAGATACTTCATATACTACTATTGGATCAAGTCAATCCAATCCAATTCAAAAAACACTTTAAAATACCTCCTATGCAGGGGCGGCTAGGTGGCGCAGTGAATAAGCGCCGGCCCTGGAATCAAGGCCGGTTCGCCGGCCTCAACACTTAATCCCACAAACAAAAACCTACCGAACCTTGGGCAAGTTACTTAACCCCAGCCAAAGGCGCTAGTGGCGCAGTGAGAAGAGCGCCGCCGGAGTTGATGACCGAGATCAGATCCGGCCTCGAAAATGACACCCACGCATAAATAATGACGCCTGTAACCTTGAGCAAGTTACTTAACCCCAATTGCTTTAAAAAAAAAATACCTCCTATGTGTAAGTCTGTACTAGAGATTGAATACACTAGTTTGGAAATTAGAGATCGTGAGGAAGTAGGGCAAGGGATAAGTAAAACTACGGGGCTCTTTTACTAATGGGTCCATTGCTTGGGCGGCTAGGTGGCGCAGTGAGTAGAGTGTCGGCCCTGGAGTCAGAAGGACCTGAGTTCGGATCCAGCCTCAGACACTTAATGCACACACAAACAAACAAACAAACAAAACCTAGCCATATGACCTTGGGCAAGTTACTTAACCCCAATTGCCCTCCAAAAAGCAAAAAAACAAACAAACAAAAAAAAAACTAATGGGTCCATTGCTATTACTTAGAATCATATAAAAGTATTGATGGAGAGCATACACACACATAATATATATATATATATTTACACATATACACACACATATATACATATGTGTATATATTAAAACACATATGTACAATGCATATTGTACTATGTGTGTACACAGATACACACATATATGTGTATATATGTATACACACCTATATATTATATATATATATGTATATACACATACCTATTATTTAGGGGTGTATGTGATATATTTTTTTCACATACCTGGTTGTTAAATACTAGCTAGCATACTTCTGAGTACAAGCCTTGCCCAAGAATTAATTACTTCTACAGCATATTCAACAATCAAGCTCTCAACATTTATTTGATGTAAAGAAAGAGAAACTAACACCTTTCAAAATGACCCTTTTGGATAGCTCTACTTTGTCAATAAGTGTTTCTTGACATTAAGCCTTAATCTGGCTCTTTGCAAAGTTCATCCAGTGTTCCTGGTTTAGTACAATAATCCTCAAACAAAATAAAGTCTAATTCATCTCCATTTAAAAGACTTCCCCTGCCCCCCACCTAGGCAATCAGGATTAAGTAACTTGCCCAGAATCACATCTCTAGTAATTGTCTGAGACCAGATTTGAACTCAGGTTTTTCTGACTCTGGGGCATTGCTCTATCCACATATAATAGACGTTCAGTTAGTTTTTTTTTTCTTTTTGCTTTTTGGAGGGCAGTTGGGGTTAAGTAACTTGCCCAAGGTCACACAGCTAGGTTTTTGCTTGTGTGTGTATTAAGTGTCTGAGGCCGGATCTGAACTCAGGTACTTCTGACTCCAGGGCTGTGCCACTTAGCCGTCCTTAGACGTTCAGTTATTAAAGATTACTTTCACATTTCCTTGAGCCTTCTCTTCTCTAGGCTAAGGATTTCTGTTTCATTCATCAGAGATTCTTATGGTTTGAACTCAAAGTCCTTCATTCTAGTTGCCTCCCCTCAAAAAAACAAACAAACAAACAAAAAAAAACCACCTCTAGCTTTTCAATGTTCATGCTAAAATGTTGTATAATGAGCTCTACCTTTAAAAAGGGGGTGCTTCATTATTTTTTTAAATAAGAAGATTGAACTTGTCTCTCTTTAAGTGTCCTTCTTCCAAATCATTTATATGATCTTGTAAATGTGACTAATATTATTATGAGAGACAGTAAGGACAGGTATGAACAGAAAACAAATTCCTTGCCTTTAACACTGATTTATGGCAAGGAAAAGGAAAGGCAAGTCAGAGATCGCGAGAAGGCAACAAAAGAATAGGCTTCATCTCAAAGTATAAATGCCCTCAAGTGGAGGTGAACTTTCCTTGTAAACATCAACTACCTTTAATCTAAATGATTTTCCTGCATGAAGCTGGCTTTGTAAGGTGAAGAGACCTATAAGCCTTTCTTGGGAACTGACAGATTTCAGCCTGTGTGTCTTTCTTACGTTCCAAGTAGTCAGATCGCCAAGAGCAGCCTTAAAACGCTGTCTTCTGTTAGCCTTCGTGTTTTAAGAACATCAGTCAGTGGGTGACAGCTCCGTTTCTGGAAAGAAAGGAAGGCTGCTTTCTGTTATCTCGGTGTATTCATCATTGACAGACAAAATGCATGTTCTACTTTCAGAGTTGCAGAAAAGGTGTTCGTTAGCAAATCGAGTCTATCTTACAAACTGAAGAAGCAGCAGGGAAAGAAAAAATTCTCAGAACAGAAGTAAATGAGTTATATAGGATTCACCAGGGGAAGGGCTTTATAGGAGTAATACTACAGAACAGAAGATTTGGAGAGACCTTAGATATCATATAGTCCATCCCTCTCATTTGTGGAGGAGAAAACAGGGACCCAAGGGAATGAATTGAATTATCTGAGGCCACCAAACTGGCAAGTGCAGAATTGGGATATGTGTTGAATTTTTAAGGAATAAAATCAGTTTCACTTCCTGACTTATGTAGGTCGGCTCAACAGTGTAGTGATCCAACTTCTGTTTGAAGTTTTCAGTAACAGGTTTGTCACTAATGTTTTCTCATATTGATTTAAAATCTGCCTCTCTGCAACTTTCTCCCTCTTAGTCCTAGTCCTGGCTTCTGGAGTCAAACAGAGCAAATGTAACCCCCGTTACATGTGAAAGTCATTCTAATTATCTGACTCCAGCTATCATGTTTCCCCTGTTATATATGTCACCAATTACATCGTATCGTGAGGCTTCATATGGCATAGTGTCAAATGTCCTCACAAATTTTGTCATCCTCCTCAAGTTTGTCAATGTCCCTCCTAAAATTTTCTGCCCACAACAGAAAATAACATTTCTTTTGTCACATAACCAAATGCCATATGCTCCAAATGTGGTCTGTTCAAATAGCAGGTTAGGCAGGTGTGGTCCAGCAGACAAAATCACATTTGTGTATCCATCTGAATGGATTAGCCCAGCATTACACACAAATCAAAACATTCATTGAAGCTCATTGATTGATCAGCAGCTTTGGACAGTTTTTGATGATAGAGGGCAGTATGATGTAAATGTTATCCATTATGAAGTCATAGATTACAGAGAATGGTTCTGAATATTCCTTGTATATCTTCAGAAATCTTAGCAGAGGAATGAAAAGGATGTTATTAATACATTCAGATATGTTTAAAAAAACTTGTTAAGGGGAAGAGGGAGCATGCTTGTTCTATGAAACTCTGGGTTATCATTATTCCCATTTTTATACATAAGCTCAGGTAAACTTTGTGAATTGCCTTGAATTACATAGTACATGACTACCACTCTGATTCTGACTGTCCTTACCCTTCATTTGGGTTATTAAAATCATATGTTCCATTTTGCACAATAAATTATTTTAGGAAGAATGCTAACCAGCTTAGGAGTTTGGTAACAACAGTGAGAGAACCAGAGATTTAGCCATATGAGACTAGAGGTATTGGTAGCATATATCTTGAAGAACATTGAACAGAGTAAGAAGGATAGTAATCTTCAAGTATTTGAAAGACTATCAATTAGAAAAATGCACTTCCTTGCTCAAATCTTCCATTCATTCAATTGCCAGAAGAAAATTCTTTCATAAATCTGGTTATTTTACTCCTCTGGTCAAAAACATTCACGGCTTCCTTAATGTCTCCATAGTAATATTGAGACTCCTTTCCTTGGAATATAAGTACCTCCACAATTTGACACCACCTTAGCTTTGTAGCCTTACCTAATATTCCTCTTTAAATGCCAGTCAGATTTAATTGACCTCTCCCCCTCAAACCTATACAATCTACTCAGACTTTTATGCCATTGCTAATCCTGTTGCCTATACCTAGAATGTCCTCCTGTCCTTTCTCCATCTGATTATTTCCCACTCAAAGTTTTAAAGCCCCATTCAAATGTAATGTCCATCAAGAGACCTTCCCTGAACCTGCTGGTTCGTAATGATCCTACCCCTGGAATAGCATAGCACGTTTATACCTCTCAAATGCACTCATTATGTATTATGTATTATAATTATCTTACTGTATTTCATAACCCTAACAAACTTTAAAGTGGGGGAGGGAGTACAGAATTCTCAACTAAATCAAGTTGTCTCTACCAGTGTCCTATTATACTACTTGACTCACAAAAGAAAAGTATGAATGGAAAATGGAATGAATGGAAATAGTAGAAAATAGAATCCAGTTCTTCAAACTATAAATCCTGTGGTAATTTGACTGTCCTATGAGTATATGTAAGGAGGGAAAAAGGTTTTTATTATTAAAATTCTATGGTTATTGTGTTTAGAGTTTTACTAGTAATCTTGAACCAACTTTGAATTCCTCTTATAAATCCTGTCTGGTTATGTTGTATTAAATGCATGTATTTCTTTAGCCTCTTCAATAATGTTTCTTTCTTGGATTTTTTTTTTGGTTTTTGTTTTTTAGAGGGCAATTAGGGTTAAGTGACTTGCCCAAGGTCACATGACTAGTTTTTGTGTTAAGTGTCTGAAGCCGGATTTTAAGTCAGGTCCTCCTGACTCCAGGGCTGATGCTCTATTCACTGTGCCACCTAGCCACCCCTTTGCTAATGTTTCATATTAAAATTTATTATTGATATCCAATAGTCATTCATCAAGCTTTTGTGAGCACTCACAACATGCAAGGACTGTGCTAATTACTGAGAATGCAAATACAAACAATCCATCTCCTCAAGGAGGTTATATTCCAATGAGGGAAGACAGTTTGTAGAAAGTTGGAAAGTGGGAGTGGGGAGAAGTATCCAGCATAGTGGCATGGTGGATAAGTGCTGAGTTCAGCCTAGTGGGAAATAAAGAGATAAATGTCCTATACACCTTCCTTAACTGGAGGGTAAGAGAAGAGCCTCATCAGAAGGATGAGTCTCAGCAACACAGAGTAAATTTGATGTATGGATTCCAGAGCTGGAGTCATCTTTCAGGATGAAGAGCTTTAGAGGCCATGAGAAGTTCAGAGTTCCCTCTAGTAAGAAATAAAGGGTATTAGAGATATTAGTCAATAGCTTTTTTCCTCTGATTGGTCTCTTCTTCATTTAATTTAGCAATATTCTAAAAATAATTTGCTAGGACAGTTACTGTTTCTATTAAAAATAATCTATATGATATTGAGATTAATTGTCCTTTGAATGTTCAGTAGAATATACTTGTAAATCCATATGTTCTGTAGCGACTTTATATTATAAATGAAGAAACTTAAGCCTAGTGAGGTTCAACAACCTACCCCATGTCAGATATATATTAAATTAAACAAAAGTGATTATAAATCAATTCTTATTTTTCCAAATGTAGTGCTCTGGTATCATATCAAGCTGAGTAATAAATAGAAGATCTTATAGAGCTTGGGGATACTGGTCTTTGAAGTGTATTAGGATTTCAGTAGGTAGGGATAAAAAAAAAGGGGTCCAAATATAAGGAACAGTAAAGGAGGAAAATAAATTTAGGAATCTGTTAGTATCCCACTTTGGATCTGTGCCCAAGGGGGTCCAATCCACATTTCAAGCACCACAGTGATGGGTCTATCTCTTCTATATGGAGAATGCTGCTTCCATTCTTTACATGCCCAGTGCTTGATGCTTCAAATGTTCCATTCATAATATTTACCTCTCAGGTCTTGAAGTAGTGAAATTATCTATTTCTCTCAGAAAAGTAGTGAGAAGTCAGCAGGAGGCTTTTAAGAAAGTAAGAGTATAAAAAAAAATACAGGTACAAAATACTGTTCCAATTAGAAAGAAAAGTACCAGTAGGCAGTTAATAGGAAAGACTATGATGGGAGTTAGCTGACAGGTTTGCATAACCAAGAATTTCTGCCCAGAACATAGGGTAGAGATGTTTTTCTTTTTTTGAGATACCTTCAGATGCTTAAAGAAATCCTTCAGGTAGAAATTCCAAGATGCCAAATGAATGTAAGAAATGGGTTTATTCAGTACACCAGTTTAAAAGTATTCTAAGTATATTCTAAGTAACCCCCATGCCAACGTTCTATATTCCAAGTAAGATGCCTATATTATTTACAAGTTCACAAATTCTTCATCCTGTAATAGCCCTTTTATAATTACCTAGCTTATTTCCCTAGCAAATTGAATAGTAAAGATTAGAACTGAAGACAATTTGATCACAGAATCATGGAGCTTCAGAGTTGAGATTGACCTCAGCAATGATCTAATGCAAGCTATATCTAAAAACAAATTCCAATGTAACATACCTGATAAGTGATCACCTAGTTTCTGCTTGAAGAAGAGAGTCCATCTCTCTGGTAGATAACTTTAATTGTTAGAAAGTGTCCTTTTGCTTTTTTGCTTCTTTGTTCTTCCTGTGACATCTAGCTGAAAGTTCTCTTTCCAGTTTCAATCCAACATTATTGTTTCTGCATTTTTGAGAGATGTGTTGCTGTTCATCCTTCATTTTCAGAGGACCAATGACATCTCAGTGTGATGTTTTGACAAGCATCTGAATTGAATTTAAGTGAGGTAGAGTTTTACAAAGTCATCAGTCTCACTCTTCCAGGCACATTGAAGTCCAGTGGCAAGACAAAATTCAAAATGACTGCCAATGGCCTGGGTTTCAGTGGATGACCTTGGCATTTTTGATATCTGACCAGACTTTAACCACTCCACAATGCCGATTTCAGCCACCTTTGTGGCCTTTGGAACAAATTGTTCTCATCTGCCCATTGTGTTGAGGGACGTCTTCACAGACTTGGGATAGACATTCCCCTAACTAACCAATGAAACCTGTCAGTTACCCTCAATGTGGTTTAGCCCATCTGCCAAGATGGTTTTACTGGGATATTGCAGGTGAGAATTGGGTAAATAAGGTGAACACCAAAGATGGGAAATGGAAGAATTTAAACCCTATGTCACATAATAGCACTTCAAATACTTAATTATAGATATCAGTTTTCTCTGAGTCTCCTCTTCTTTAGGGCAAACATTCTCAGATCTTTCACCCCACCCTTGCCTGACACAGAATCAAGTTGCTTCTCAATCTTCATCTTCCTGTCCAGTGAATTGTCCTCCATATGTTACTCCCATATTTCCCATGGCACCTAGAATATGGTCTTGCAAATACTGGACACTTTAAAATTTATGGTGAATAAATGAATGATTATAAAATTCTAGCACTTCTGATAGTTAACACCCTCAGTAATTGGTTTTAACTATTGGATAAGCAGCAAGAACCCATAATTTTCAGATACTTTTTTGATCCAGAAGCCTGAAATATAATGTTGAGTGGTCATGCACATAAGAGCATCATGAATCAAATATTCAAATGCCACCTCTACATGTTTTTTTCTTTGTCTGTGGAAACTTTGTACTTTCAGAATATCACAGACCACTCAGAGATACTGCAAAATAATGCACTTCAGAGTTATTTTTTGTCACAATGATTTCTCTTAAGGGAAATAGCTGTTTTACTGATTATCTGTTCCCTCGAAAAGAAGCTTTGCTTGCCCTGTGAATTCAGTAATCATAGTGTAATGAATTTAGTGTAGTTATTGCCAAAGAAGATACTTATATGCCATACTTTTATCTTTCTTTCTGGAGAGGGTGAAAGTTAACATTAGCCAGTCATCATATGATTAGGGTCATTTTGTGGTCTCTCTGTCTTTTCACTTTCTTTTGTACTTTTTCTAGTTATGTTTTTTTTTTCTATATATATGAACTGATGATTGACAGTGGGAAGAGGGGAGAAGCATACTGTAAACCAAGCCTATCTGAGTAGCCTTGTCTGTGTCTTTTCTGCTCATGCAAATTAGCAAAGAGAGGAGCTATCCGTTGCTGAAGAACGTGAAGAGGACGAAAAGAAATGTTTAATCACACACAGGCATTTCACAGCAATAAAAGACCTCAGTAGCTACTTGGGCCAGCACACATATAAAAAGTAATTGTTTAAAAAATAAAAAAGTAATTGTTTCAGTAAAATTTACAAGTGGTCATTCAGGTTTGGTGGAAGATCTCTAATGAGAGAGATACCACTGCTTCCCCAGCAACATTTTGTCTTTTTTTTTTTTTTTAGTGATTTGATTGTTTGTATATCTATCCATGTATCCATGCATCCATCTATCTATCTATCCATCTATATATCTATCTATCTTATTGGGCTTTCCCTTCTGAACTTCAATTGAGGGCCTACCAACAGTTAAGAAACGGGCAGGCAAATTATGTTATATGTATGCAAAGGAAAATTATTGCACTATGAAAAGATGAATGAGAAGAATTTGAATAAATATGAAGAGTAGAAAAAGAAACAAATAAACAATATGCATAATGTTTTATCTTGATAAGTAAAGACAATAATAGAAACAAATACACAGAAAAATTATTAGAAAGCAACCATGGAACCAACCAGGGAAGTTACTAGCATGTTAAATAAATTAGCTGATCTTTTGTTCTTTTAAACAAGTGGCAAATAACAAAAGTTTGTAGCTGTGTGTATAATCATAATCATTGTTTTCCTATGCACATTGTTAGATTTCACGTTTTCTTCTATTTGGTTCTTAAATACTTGATGTTTACACTTGTCAAAAGAATTTTAAATGATTTTAATTTTGAAGTAAAATGACATGAGAGGTTCGCAGTGGTGCTGTGAGAGTAATGGGGAATGACTGGGTGAGGATCTTGGGAAGCATTTGATTTGGCCTTTGAAAGATGAGGAATAGGGCAGAGCCAAGATGGCTGAGTAGAAACAGCTTCTCCAAGCCACTCTGCCCCCAGATTCCCCCCAAACTATGTGAAAGGGGACTCTGAACAACTTCGGGAGCCCCAGCACCCACAGAACGACACAGAGAAGCTAACCTCCCGCTGAGGACAGCTCAGCAGCCCTGCAGGAAGGACCAGCACAGCGGTCTAGGACCTGGCAGCTCACAGCTCACAGAGTGCAGGGAGCCAAGCTGAGCCCAGGTCCGCGTGAGCCGAGGTTTTAGCCCCAGGGCGGCAGGGCCAGCAGCCGGCTGGAGGAACCCCAGAACACCAGGAGCTGTGGCGACTCGAGAATTATCAACATAGACATGGCTAGGACAAAGTGAGAGGTTAGTGTCCTATGGACTTTGGGACCTGTATTTGGGGAATGCATTGGCTCCCTCCCCTGGGGGCTAGAAGCCTCTGAGGAGACACGCCATTTTGTAGTTTTCAGAGGCAGCTCCAGCTCTTGGTCTGCGAATTGTAGGGAGATCCAGCAATCAATCTTGGGAGGTAATTGCTCTTGCTTTAACCTCCCTGGATCTGGATTGTGATCTAGGGTGGAAGTCGTGGGTGGGTTTACAGCTTGCCAGAAATGGAAGTTGCCCCCCACACGTTTGGGATGAAAATTCCTCTATCTGGCCTTAAAGCCATAGTGTGGCAACATGCCCAAAAGTCAAGCAATTAAGTGGCAACATGCCAAGGCAAAGGAAACAGAAAAATGCAACCCTAGACTCCTATTTTGGGGGCATAGAGCGGGAAAAGGACTGTGAGGTCAGAAGTCCTGCTCCAAAAGCCCCAGGGGAAAACATGAGCGGGTTGCAGGCCATAGAGGACCTTAAGAAGGACTTTAAAAATCAAATAAGAGAAGTGGAGGAAAAATTGGAAAGAGAAATGAGAAGGATGCAGGAAAAGTATGAAATGAGGGTCAACAGCCTGACTGAGGAAAACAACACCTTAAAAAATAGACTAACTCAAATGGCAAAGGAGGCCCAAAAGGGCAATGAGGAGAAGAATGCCTTAACAAGTCGAATTTGCCAGATGGAAAAAGAATCTCAAAAGTTCACTGAGGAGATTCATTCCTTCAGAGTTAGACTGGAGCAAATGGAAGCTAATGACTTTATGAGAAATCAAGATGCTGTTAAGCAGATCCAAACAAATGAAAGATTAGAAGGCAATGTGAAATATCTAATGGGAAAAACCACTGACCTGGAAAATAGATCCAGGAGAGACAATTTAAAAATTATTGGACTACCTGAAAGCCATGATCAAAGAAAGAACCTAGAAATCACCCTTCAAGAAATTCTCAAGGAAAACTGCCCTGATGTTTTAGATCCAGAGGGCAAAATAGAGGTTGAAAGAATCCACTGATCACCTCCTGAAAAAGATCCCAAAAAGAAAACTCCCAGGAATATTATAGCCAGGTTCCAGAATCACCAGATCAAAGAGAAAATACTACAAGCAGCCAGGAAGAAACAATTTCAATATTGTGGAAACACAATCAGAATAGCCCAGGACCTGGCATCTTCAACACTGAGGGACAGAAGGGTGTGGAATATGATATTCCAGAGGGCAAAAGAACTGGGAATGAACCCAAGGGTCACCTACCCAGCAAAACTGAGTATTTTGTTTCAGGGGAAAATATGGTCATTCAGTGGAATAGAGGACTTTCAAGCATTCTTGAGGAAAAAACCAGAATTGAATAGAAAATTTGACATCCAGACACAAGAAGCAAGAGATGCCTGAGAAGGTAATCAGGGAAAAGAAATCAAAAGGAACTTATCAAAGTTGAACTATTTACATTCCTATATGGAAAAGCAATAACTGTGACTGATGATATCTTTCTCACTATGAAAATAATGGAAGAAGGGGGTGTGGTCATATGAATACATATGTGAATATGTGTGTATATGGTTACAGTTATATATGGATAGAGGGCATAGGTTGAATTTGTTGGGAAGGGAGAATACTCAAGGGATGAAATTATGAGGTGAGAGAGGAAAGTGGCAAGAGGAGATGGGGAGAGACAGGGTAGGGTAAACTATCTCATGTAGAAGAAGCAAGGGAAGTGGTTGCAAAGGAGGGGGAGAATAAGGAAGGCTAAAAAGGCAAAACCACATTCACATTGAATTTGGTTCAGGGAGAAAATGACATACATACTAAATGGGATATCTCAACCTGCAGCAGGATAGGGGGAAGGGGGATGAGAGAAGGGATGATGGATGGGAGGGCATCCTTGGGGTGAGGGGAGGTTGGAAGTACCCACTATAGAAGAGGGATAGGATCATGTAGGGAATGGACCAGGTGGGGGGTGGGATGAGTGGGAGGGAATTATAAGCAGCCTTGTACAATATATCTACTATGATAATGTTTTGCATAGCTATACATGTACCACATATACTGAATTACTTATCTCCCCAGAGGGAATGGGTGACAAGGGAGGATGGAAATGGATCTGAAATTCGAGGTCTTAACATTAAATGTTTCAAATATATATAAATACGATTATCAATACTCTTTTGCTTGTAATAGGGAGATAAGATGTGAAGGCATTGGGACACAAAGATTCACCTTCTTCTAATGGAAAAGTCGATGGGGGTGTGGGAGAAGGTATGGGAGAGAGCAGACTGGAGGAAGCGATATCTTGTGGGACTGCTATTCTGGGAGGTTGGGTAGGGGACTAATGGGGGGAAAATGATTGTAACTCAAAATCTGGCGGAAATGAATGATGTAAAACAGAAGTTAATAAAGCATTTGTTTAAAAAAAAAGAAAAAAAAGAACTGTAAACCTTTTGGGTTCCACATGCATGCTCATTTATCTTGTAATAAACCTGATTTTCACATTAAAAAAAATAAAAAAATAAAAAAGAAATATGAGGAATAATAATGATAATTATTTATATTTCTGTGTCATATTATAGTTGGCAAAGGGCTTTCCACATATGATCTCACCTGATTCTTACCAGAACAGTGTAAGAGAGCTATTATTATCCATATTTTGTAAATATGAAACAGGCTCAAAAAATCATGTGACTTTCCCAGGATCACATTGCTATTCAGTGTCTGAAGGGACATTCAAATCTGGGTCTTCTTGTCTTCATATCCAAAACTTTATTCACTATGCCACACTGTCAAGTATGGTTAGAATTTGTAGATTTTGATGAGGTGGAAGGTTATTGTAGGCATGATAAATGGTTTAACCAATGTATCCCTTATAACTGTAAAGTTGGCCCAGTTTAAAGTGGAACATCACTAAGGCACAAGGTCAAGAAGATAAGATTCCAGACAAAGATGTGTCCAAGGAAGGCACCTAAGTTAGTCTAAAGATTTGGAGTGTCAAGAACGAATTGCAGCTGCTCATAATTTTACTTCAAGCCAGAATTAAGTCAGAAGACATAGCAATAGCTTCTGACTTTTAGGCTTTATGGTAAATAGAATGAATTACCCCAAATTTTATAATGATTTCACATTTTTATACTTCTGTCACACAAATACTTTTCAACCCTATCTCGTGCTACTCTTTTGCCTTGCTATATATTCTATAAAATTGGACTCCCTCTCTTGCTCTCTTTTTCTACCCAAATTCCTATAGAATGGATTCTCTTTTCCTATCCCCGTCCTCTGAAGTTCTCCCTTCTTTCAAGGTCCCATCATGGTGTCCACTCTTCCAGAAAGTCTTCCCTGATCTATTCCACTAAGGCACTCCCAGCTGGAAATGATCTTTGCCTTCTCATCTATTTCATATCATTCTGCTTGCAACCATCCTTTACACCTTCTCTCAATTTACCTTTCATCATAGTTGTTTATGTTCCTTTGCTGTCGTTGTTCAATCATATCAGTTGCATTTGACCTTTTGTGACCCTATTTGGAGTTTCCTTGGCAAAGGTATTGATATGATTTGCCGTTACCTTCTGAAGTTCATTTTACATTTGAGCATCTGAGAAAAACAGGATCACCTAATTGATAAGTGTATATCGGTATATTGCACACGTGCATGTGTGTGTGTTATTAATGTAGCAGCATTGCGTACACATTCATTGAATGGAATCAGATATCTACTCTCCTAGAGAGTGTGGAGAAATATAAAAAGTTTAAATAAAGGTCCTAGTTGTAAAGAGCTTATGGTTCAAATCATAAAACAAAAAAAATGTAAGAATGGTACAATCTGAAAACAGTTAAGTGTCAAACTGTGTGATGTTTTCAAGGTGGTATAATAGAAAGACAAACTTATGTGGAGATATAACAACCTGAATTTAAGTCACACCAATGCCACTTTGTACCTATATGACCTTGAAAAAATCACTTTGCTTAGGCCCCAGTTTCCTTATCTGTAAAAATAGGGACTCAAAACTGACGATCTCTGAGTTCCCTCCTATCTGTGATATACCACATTTGCCTTGAATCATAGGTGAGAACTCAAAGAGAGATCAAAGAACATTCACCTTACTTTGTTCAGTACCAGGGTACTACACAACTTCTTATCTCTAAACCATATCACTGCACATGTGTACCTTCTTTCCCCTAACTGCCCTTTCTTCTTTCCAAATTGTACTCCCATGTTATTGTTTTTGCAGTTAGAATGTCAGCTCCTTGAGGGCAGTGACTGTCTTGCTTACTTGTTTTTGTAAGACCAGCACCATCAATGCCTGGCACATGCCAAGTGCTTATTAATTACTTTTTAAATTAATTCAACAGTTAGGGCTTGAGTGGTTGGGTGATTTCATTAATAAGGAAGAAATCTAGCTACACGTTGAAAGGTGAGGAGGTTTCCCCCAGAATGAGAGGTTTAGAAAGAATTAGTCAGTTTTAGCAAATGAAGTGCTGCTAATAAAAATCGTTTCATCTGGAATAAGAAAATATTCTGGTGCTGGGGAATAAGGGATGGTGGTGCTATATAGCTATGGTGTCAACTCAAAAAGAAATATGGTCACTAAATCATGCATAAGTATTCCTGTGGCACATGTGAACTTAAGAAATCATATATGAACATTATCTATGCTTTACTGTATTTTTTATTTTATTAAATATTTTGCAGATATTTTTTAAACTGGTTCACCTGTACCCAGGAGGGTTGCCCACTGCATGCTTTACACATCTGGGATAGTACAAATCTATTCCTATAGGAATGGGAGAAGGTGATGGTGACTACAGAATATAGAATAGTGGGTGTAGTATCACTGATAGAGGGGGTGATTCATCTCCCAGAGACTTGTGGTGGAGTGCTCAACATTAAAGAATGGTGGATGATACAGTCAGGAAGTTCATCTATTTGGATGTTTGTACCTCAGAGCAAAGCTCTGTTTTTCCTAGGTTTGTTAGTTATAGCTCTGAGAAAATTGAGGTAGGGTGAAGCAGAGAAGTTAATTTAAAACATTGAATGAAATTTCTCCTTGTCTTGCTTCATCAGAAATGCCAGATGAAAGTGATTCGCATTTTGAAAAATAATGTTGTAGAGGGAATAGCATTTCATTTAAGTTGTTTTGTTCTTTTTTATTTTGGACATACAAAACAATCAGCAAACATTTCAGTAAAAAGGGGAAGGTAGCCAGCATTTATTACTATGATCAAACACTATGTCTGACTCTTTACAAATATCTTATTTGATCCTGACAAAACCTTGGAAGGTGGATATTATCATTATCTTTATTTTACAGTTGAGGAAACTGAGGGAGACAATGCTCAAGTGACTTGCCCAGGATCCCACAGTTAGTAAGTCTCTAAGGTCAGATTTAAACTCAGTTCTTCCTGACCCTAGGCTCTATCCTCTGAACCACCTAAGCAGTGAAAGAAGAACATTAAGAGAGTGATATGTGAAACCATTAATCTCAGTTAAATGTGATTTATTTTAAGTGTAAATCAAATTTTACAGTAACCACAAATGTTCCTTGATTTTTTTGCTTATTCCTTCCTTCCTTCTTTCCTTCCTTCCTTCCTTCCTTCCTTCCTTCCTTCCTTCCTTCCTTTCTTTTCTTTTCTTTTCTTTTTTTTTTTTTACAATTTTATTGTTGCATTCACTCACCAATAAAAGCTCTCATTCATAGCAAAAATGCACATTCAAGAACAAGAAGTCAACAAATTTGCTATGACTAATACTTTGTTGCCTGAAAATTCAAATCTCATTGTGTACTTCTAGTCCACTGGGTCTCTGCCCAGGTTTTGGGTATCATGTTTCATCATTAATCCACTAACATCTTTATTTGTCACTGCATTGATTAGAGTTGTGGAGACATCCCAAGCTTCATCCCCTACATTGCTGTGGCCATTATGGAAATATTTCACCTGTTCCTGCTAATTGAACTCTGCATCAGTTCAGATGAGTTTCTGAAATAATAATCATAGCTAGCATTTATTCAGCGTTCACTATGTGGAGCACTGTGCTAAGTACTTTACAAATATTACCTCATTTGATCCTTACAGTAACCCTGTAAAGTCGGTGCTATTTTATCCTCATTTCATAATTGAGGAAACTGAGACAAATGGAGGTTAAGTGACTTGCCCAAAATCACACAATTAGTGATTGTCTTAGTTCAGATTTAAACACAGATATTCCTTATTTTCAGTTTAATAATATTCCGTTAAATTTTACATCACAATTTGTTAAATAATTCCACAACTAATGGGAGCCCACTTTGTCTTTAATTCTTTGCTATGACAAAAAGTTGAAGTGATATTTTTCTCATCTTCAGTTTTGTCATAGAAACTTATAAGACCAACCTCCAAGTTGACTGTTGCCTAGAATCTGTTCTTAGCCCTGTCTTTAGTAATAGTTATAGATAGGCTTTCAGTTCCAAACCTGGATGATTGGTGAGCTGGGAAAGAGCAGCTCCAGACAAGTTGTTAATATTAATCACCTGAGTAGAAAGAAGTCCCTTCACCGCCTGATCTCTCCTTGGCTAGAAGAATCTCATGAGCTTCAGAGGATGTGAGGACTTGAAGCCTTTTTTACATTACTATCACCCCAGTATCTCTGTTATAGCAGTGGCTGCATCAGGAAATGAGAACAGACTAGACTCAATAAGTAAAGGCTAATTCAATGTTCAACAAGTGGTCCAGAAGAAAAGGTACATCATACTTGAGGTAAACATCTTAGAGACATCAGCAAAAGGATTTACAAGAACTGTGAGTCATGCACTTTCTTGCATGTGCTCTAAGTTTGAGCCCACTTTTCCCTGGACTCTGCATATACTCATAGAAGAGTATATTACAGTTTTTGTTTGGGAGGCAAAGGGAGATGATTTTTATCAACTATAACACCATAATTCTAAGAATAATTGTCAGTTGCTTAATTCATGTCAAATCATAATAATTAGGGGAAGCAAATTGATGGGGGCTCATAAAGTACAGCATTACAAATGTAGCCACGCCTCTCCGGATAAGTCTAGAGCTATAAAAAGATGTAGTAACTATGCTCTGGGGATGTGATCTTACAGTGGCAGTAGAGTTAGGAAAGTAGCTTGAAAGAATATGCTACATATAAATAAAAGAATCAATTCTAACATTCACAGAGCTTTAAGCTATAGAAAGCATTTTGCATAGTTGTTCCCATTTTAGCTTCACAACATCCCTAAGAGGTAAGCACTTAGTCTATTTTAGACTAAATTATAGGTGAAAATTGAGAAGTAAAGTTATTTATCCATGCTCCAATAACAAGTATTTAAAGTAGAATTCAAGCCTTTGTCATTTTACCTTCAAATCTAGTATTCTCCAGTGATCCTTCCACAATACTGCTTAGTCTGTCTTATGTTCCGTGAGTTGCCAGAGAGACCTCTTTGAAAATTCCTTTCAATAATTCTTCCTAAGAGATCTGCACAGTCACTTGTGTTTATGCCCTTCATTCTTTAAGGCATTAAATAACCAAACAAGAACCACTGGTTGGGCTCACTCTGCAGAGCATTATCAGGATCAATAGCTTAGATGCTTTCTAGGCAAATGTGGGAGGATTTCAGTATTGAGAAGTCAGAATAAGTCCACTGGCAGGAAATGCTACAAGCTTAAAGTAATTTGTGTCAGGACTACATCAGATTTTGTACTACCATCTGGCCATCTTGAAACATCTCACTTTCCTTATATAGCCAACATGTCCACTAGATGGCACTGCTATTTTAAATAGAACTGATACTGGCATTGGAAAGTAGGTAGGGCTACACAGAACATATGAGCTGGGATCGACCTTAGAGAACA
Organism: Gymnobelideus leadbeateri; assembly: GCA_011680675.1. NCBI lineage: Eukaryota > Metazoa > Chordata > Mammalia > Diprotodontia > Petauridae > Gymnobelideus > Gymnobelideus leadbeateri. Next base: position 518,810 of record WOXC01004348.1, read on the forward strand.
AATATGCAAACATTTCCATCTCATAGATGAAGAGATGGAAGCCTAGAGGTGAAGTGACTCCCCCAAAGTCGTAGGGCTTCTAAGCCATGGAGCTGGAACTCAAAGCTACAAAAGTCTAAACCCTCTGCCTCCTTCTCCTATGAACTTTCTGTTTTATACATATTGTATATTATTTACATTTTTCTTATTTTCTTTTTATAAATAGTGACAGGTCAAGATTTGTCAATTTAATCATAAGGAGACATGTAGTAACAGAAATAAGGGACAAATGAGCATGAGGAAAGAGAGATAAAAGTTGTCCAAGCCTATTGGTATCTATAACCTCTTTCTTGAGTCAACACTGGTCATTTTGTGCAAGTTATGAAGTACTTTCATGAATTCCTTCTGACGCAGGGCTCAAGCCAATCTGCTGAATTTGCTTGTTGAAGATTAACTAAAGGTTTCTTATTAATCTTATGCAAAATAGTTATTGCATATCGTTGGCACTGGATAACATTAGTGCCCTTTTATCTCTTGAGAATGGCTTTCATATAAAATCAGGTGAGGGAGAAGCAAAAATCACCATCCTGTCATATTGACTGATAGTGAACAGTCAAAAGACATCATGGATGGGGCAGTAAGAAGAGAAATAGATTTGAAGGCAGGAAGAGCCTAATTCCATATATACCTGTTATGTAGCCACGGACAAACTGTCCATGTGCTTCAGGATACTTGATAGATTTACCTACTAAATTGATTATTCTAGTTAGATGGTAGTTATCTATTTATATTTAGACAGGTTGCAGTCTATGACGATTTCTATACTGGGAGTTACTTGGGCTTATGAAATCACAGATCTCTCTCATATTTACATATTCTACAGTGATATCCTTGTATTTGTTTAACATTCCTGCCAGTAGCAAATTGACTAGTCTCCCTATACTTTGGGTAGATGGCTTCTTTGAGCAGGGAAGGAAATTTCGTGTAATTGTTCATTTTATAAATCAAGAAGCAGAAATATATGAGGACAAGTCATTTTCATAGATTTATACAGGAGTTTAGAGGAAAACTTACCTAGTCTCCCCTCTTCAAGAAACATATTTTTTAAAACTCTTCACTCATTTAATCTGGAATAGGTTTGCTAGAATATCAGATAAATATGAAGTAAAAGTCACCATTAATTAATATTTATTAAGATGTACTGAACAGTAAAGAGGTTGTGCCAACTAGCAGATAGTCTTCAAGCAAGGAAGGTTTGAGTTCAAATTCTGCTTCAAATACTTATTAGTTCTGTTATTGGGGCAAGACACTTTGCCATTCTGTGCTTCAATTTCCTCTGCTATAAAATGAAGAGATTGGACTCAGTAAACTCTAAAGTCCCCTCCAGCTCTATATCTGTGAACCTAAAAACTTTCTAAATGTATTGACTATTCCCCAGATGGCTCATAGAGTCATCCAAATACAAATTTCTCACTGACAAACTTCATGTTAGAGTATACTTTTCTTTACAAATTTGAATCTACTTTACCAAGTACTAGAAGTTATTTAATATTTTTGCCAGTAGATTTGCAGAAGTTTATTGCATTCATTTATTCAATAAGTTTTTGTCAAGCACCTTTTCTAGCTTTGAGCTAGATGTAGGTATAATGTAAAATAATTATTCTGCCCTCTGGGATCTTGCGTTCTAGCTGTAGATAAAAGATGTGTGTTTAAAATATCAATGGGAGAATGTGATTGTCATTTGGGAATTCAGAGGGGGGAAAAGATCAATCTAGGTTGAAACAGTTTAGGAGATATTAGCTAAAAGCAGCACAACTTCTAGTTTCATAAATTATTAGAGACAGAAAGAACTTGAAAGATCACTTGTTTCAACTTCTTCAATTTACAGAGGAGGAAATTGAGGCCCAGAGAGGGAATATGATTCAGTCAGTGATGCAGATTGAGTTGCTGGCAGATTGTGCCATTGTAGATAAATGCAATGGAGACATTGTGAGTAGGAATGATAATATCATGATCTTTAGTTCTGGAACAAATCTGATGTGTTTTGGGTACAATGAAAAAACTAACCCATCTGGAATAAAATGTTTCATTGTGTAGTGTGTGTCAATTCAGGGTACTCATCCCAATTCCAATTCATACTGATGGGTTCAGTAACCAGAGTGTGACAACAACTTTCCATCATGGCTCTAATGTAGCTCTGATGAGATGGAACCTTCTCATCTGATAGTTCATACAACCCAACAAGTATGTTCTCCACCATGATTTTCAGGTGATAACAAATAGTCAACAAGGTTTAGTCAAATTTTAGAAGCAGAGATTTGTTATTAATGAAGATCTTCCCCACAAAGCCTGTGACATTCTCTTGTTTGTACAAAGAGACTATATGGGGAAGTAGTGGTCTCAGGTTAAAGGGTACAAATGACAAAGGGGATGTTACCCAACTGGTCATTTGTTACAATAGAACAAGCCCTAGATTTATAACCAGAAATTCTGAGTTTGAATTCCTGTTCTACTACTTACTATCTATATACTGCCTATAGACAACTCACTTTCCCTTTCTGAGCTTCAGTTTCTTAATTTTTAAAACAAAGATGTTGAGTTTAAGAATTCCTAAATTATGAGCTGCAGAATTTGTTTTCATATATTGGCAACTATATTTCAATATAGTATATTTCCTTTGTAATCCTACATATTTTATATCATTCATTTAATAATATTATTCTGAGAAGTGGGCTAAAGGTTTCACTAGACTCCCAAAAAAGGAGTTGAAAACACACACACACACACACACACACACACACACACACACACACTTACACACACTTTAAGAATCCCTGGACTAGATGATGTTTGGGATTCCTTTTACCTCAAAGTCTTATCCTCAAGAAGAGAGCAACATAGGACCAAGAACTAACCTATGTAATTACACCTCAATCAGAAGGTATCAAGTGAAATAAGAGAAAAAAAGAAATGGAGAATTCTAAAGACTCCCAGGAAAAGAATAACAATAGGCCAAATTTTATAGCAATTTAAGATACACAACTTCCCTCCCAATTTTTGTAATACAAAGCATATATGTTATTTTACTTATTTTATATATGAGGAAACTGAGGCACAGGTAATTAAGTTATTTGTCCAAGATCACACAGTTAGCCAGTGTCCGAGATGGTACTTGAAGATAATAAATCTTTTTATTGCAAGCTCAAAGCTCTTTGCATAGCACTGAGATAACTACCAATCTATAATGCCTTGAAAACTTTAAGACAGAAGAACTTACCAGAAAGGAGAACAGGGCAAAATGTTATAGGGAAATCCAGAAAAATTAAACAAAGAGATAAGATCATGGAGTTTCTCAATAGTGTACAAAGCACTTTTCTGGCATTCAGGAGGTCCCAGGATATTTAAGTCCTTACTCTGGCCATTTAATAGAGTTTATTTTTGTAGTTTTATTTATTTCATTAAATATTTCCCAATTACTTTAAAAAATAACATTCATCTTTTTTTTTTAATTTTGAGTTCCAAATTCTCTTTCTTTATTTCACACTTGCCCTATCCCTTTAGAAGGCAAGCAATATATCAACTGATATAGGGTTCCCCTCCCAGATTGATCCCTTAATGAGGGTAAACTAGGCCATTTTTTACTTCAATTCTTACCTAGTATTTGAGTACTGAATGAGCATTGCCTCAAGCAAACAGAGACTTGGGAAAGACCTCACTTTAACCCCTCCATTCAGAGCTACCTTGTCTTGACTTATGTTTTGCCACATTGGACTCCAGGATGATGATTTTGTACAGCTCTGCCTCACTTAAATCCATTTCACTGGCAAGTCAAGACATCACCCTCCTGATGTCATCAGTCCTCTTCAAGAATGAGGATGAACAATAAATCAATATATCAGTTATACATGTGATATCATGGAAAATATATTTCCCTGTTACTCATGCTGCAAAATAAACACACACACACACACACACACACACACACACACACACACACACAAGAAAAGTAAAGGAAGTGAAAAAGTATCCTTCAGTCGGCACTTTAAGGATTTCTGAGAGGTTTTCTCACAATAACCCTGTGACATAACTAGCACAAGCATCCTAAGTTAACGTAATGGGCTGGAGTGCAGATAGGACTGAAGTTGAAGTCAAAGCCAGATTCATATCCCATCCCCAATCCATGCTAACTTTGCAACTATGAGCTAGTCAGTCTGTCTCTCTGATGTTCACTTTTCTCACTATGAAAATGGAGGTAATAATGCTTGCTATAGCTATATCACAAAGTAGTCGCATGTCCCAATTTGAGACAATATATGCAAAGTACTCTACAAGTCTTAAAGAACATCAGTTTGTTGTAGTATCCCTGGTTTACAAAGGAGAAAATTAAGGTGAATTGATTTGATCAAGATCACAGGGCTAATTAGTGGCAATGCCAATGCCTTGATTTTCGGTTTCCTCTTTGTGTCCCTAGGACTGAGCCTAGTATCTTGTATTTAAAGAGCACTTAACACCTGCTTGTTGGATTGGATCAGATCGGATTGGATGGGATTTCTTGATCTCAATCTATGCCTCTTTCTTAGACATCCCAGTGCAACAGATAAGTTCGGAAAGAGTCGAGTGCTACTTGGTTGAGTTTTCCTGACCTTCTGTCTCATGCCATTGGGCAAGTATAGAGGTTAAGCAAAATAAAGACAAGCAAACAGATACCCTTGCAAATGTACCTGAAGAGCTAGATACTTCAGAGACCCCACTGAGAAGTCATTTGTGAAGCATCCTTATATATTAGCAATCATTCTTCAATCGATCTGTTGAGTCATTCTGAATTGTTTTTCTTTAAGCAAGGTTCATGTGGACTGTACTAATCACAGCTTCTGTCTCTTCCAGAGGGCCTTGACTCCTTGGGAACATGTGTACATTTGTAATTTCTCCTTGAGTGTTCACCAAGCTCAGATCTACATAGTTAACTCCTTTAATCTCCCCTCATCCCGTTAGTCCTATTTCCTTAATCATTTTTGTTGTTCCTCTCACTACTCCCTTGGAAATTGGTTTATCTCATGGTCAATTTATCACATAGTCATTTAATTTTAACCAGGCACATAAACCCCACTGCTAAGATCAGCTTATAAAATGCATCTGCACTCATTGGAGCCTCTAGTTCTCTCAGTATATTACTCACCATGGCCTCATAGGGTGAGTTTATATACTCAATTTCCTGAAAAATCATCACTGAGTGAAGTTGTCCATGCTGTTCTGTGACTTCCAGCTGTTGTCATCCCGGTAAAAGATGTGTAGTCTAATAAAGGAGAGAGCTCCTGACCTGGAATCAAATGACCTCCTCCATTTTAAGTCCTTGCTTTGCCTCTTTGGAGCTGCCACAAAGGCCATTCCCCAGTCTCTTTATCTGTTAAATGACTATATTACCTGGCCAGTCAAGCACATAGGATTTTTTTTCAAATGAGACTCAAGTAAAATAATTAATTTGAGCAGGTTTAATAAAGTGAAAGGCAAAGGAGTATAGAAGAGGAGGTAGAGGCAAGAAGTGAATTCTAATGCCACCTACTTATAACCTTGATCCCCCCCGACATCTGTGAACACATGAACACACACACACACACACACACACACACACACACACACCACTGAAACTGACGTATGCAAAATGGAATAGTGAATGCAGGAGAAAAAATACAAGCAGCAATATCACCAAGTTCAATGTCTCTGACTAGTGAAATTAGTCCATAATGTTCCTGAAAGGTGTTCCTTCCAGAATTTGGCTGAGCTCTCACTTTTGCTCCTCCATACATGCTGAAAGCGTTTGATAAGAGGAGGGCAGCTCCGGGTATTTATTTAATAAGCAAAGAAAAATCCCGCTAAGGTGGATTGGATTGCTTTGTCACCTGAAAGGTTATAGGAAAATGTTCATCACATAGACAACTAGATGTTCCCAATTTGTGTGTTTTTACATATAAAAGATTCTTTTAAAAAAAGAGGCAAGGAAAAAGAGGGATGGTATCCAGTCTTCAGAAGGAAAGATTTAATCTGTAATGGCAGTTGGGGTAGGACTTGCCAAATGGACCAGGAAAGGATAGGAGAAGGGTAACAATTAAAGATATAACTATGGACTGTTTCTCTCTTTTTTTTGTGCTTTTTGGAGGGCAATTTGGGTTAAGTAACTTGCCCAAGGTCACACAGCTAGGTTTTTGTTTGTGTGTGCGTTGTGTCTGAGGCCGGATCTGAACTCAGGTCCTTCTGACTCCAGGGCCGACGCTCTATTCACTGCGCCACCTAGCTGCCCCTGGACTACCTCTTACAAGTGATTCTAATGAGAGGCCATTTGCCAGACTTGGCTCCTAGGTCCACCAAGTTTCTAATGTGATTCGTAGGTCGAAATTAGAGAAACTTGGATAGCCATAGAATCAGTGAAGCTCCAAGTGTTTCATAGAGGATGGGATACTTCATGGGTGTATTCCCAATTAGTCCATTGGTTTCCAGTCTGATAATTCCCCCTAAAAATGAAAAGCCAACCAGATAAGAAATTGAAAATAAATAACCTAGGCATTTCAGTGTATAGAAATTTTCCAGACGAGAGAATTAGAAAAGAAGCAAGGAAGAAGAAAGATGGCAAAAGAAAGGAAAGAAGTGTATGGATAGAGAGCAGGCAATTCGATGAATGTTAGCATGAGGGAAGAAAAACAAAGAAATACTCGTTGTTTGTTCACTTGTTTGTTTGTTTCCCCATACCCTGACATTAACGCATCTAAATTCCCATGAATGTGGATACTCTCTCCAAAGATACAAACAGTAACCTTTGTCCTCTCTTCCTTTGTAATTCCTGACCATGCCTTCTCATAATCCTTCATATAGAAACAACATAAAGTTAAAGAGGACTTTTTTAGGTCTTTGAACATTTTACAAGTTTCAGGGAACATCACATAGACTATTTATCTATCCCATTTATCTTGTTCCATGACCATCCCACTTACATGTTCAAACATAAGTTTCCTGAGTGTTATCTTTTCCATCACTTCTTTCTCACAAGTTCTTGTTAATAATATTGTGTCCCACTTACGTGTACCTTATGTCTCTCCATTTCTCATTCTTTTGCCTTTTTGATTCTTGAGACATTGTGCTTGTCTGTGATTTTAAGAAATATATCACTAGGCAAATATTGCTAGTGAAAAGGCAAGTTTTGATGGAAGGAATAGTTTGAAATTGTCAAAGCTCTATGCATTTCCTCAAATTATATCCTATATTCTATATTCCTCTTATTCAATTCTGGGCCCCACTCATTATATCATGCATGTCTCAGATATATGCATGGACAGGCTACTTTAATGGACCACCCATTCAGTGGTATGCCATATTAAAGTAAATAGGCATTCCTTGTTTAATTCACCCTGTGTGGTCAAGTTTGAGTTCATTTGTCTTTGTTTTTTAAGTGGCCATGGATCTCACTTACAAGACTGTGATAGAGTAGTACTTGATACAATCAGCACAATCAACCACAAAAAGGAGTAACTGAAGGCCTCTACCATCTATATGCCATACTCTTCATGACGGGGGAAAACTTTCTTTAAAAAAAAAATTTCATGTGCTAATAGCCAGATGTTACTTGAAAAAATAATCTCTCTATATTTGGCAAAGTGTCTTATGTGATCAAACAGCTGCTTGGGAGATTCCTTGTTAGAGGAGAGGATTTTTTTTCTCTGAGTCACATGCCTTTTAAATATCTGTGTATGTATATATGTATGTATGTATGTATGTATGTATGTATGTATGTATGTGTGTATATGCATGTCTTCGAGCAGCTAGGTGACACAGAGGATGGAATGTTGGACCTAGAGTCAGGAAGACTCACTTCATGACTTCAAATCTAATCTCTGACATTAATAGCTGTGTGACATTTAACTTTATTTACCTCAGTTTCCTCATCTGTAAAATGAACTAGAAATGGAAATGACAGATCACTCTAGTATTTTTGCCAAGAAAACTACAAATGGGCTCATAAATAGTCAGAAACAACTAAAATGGCTTAACAACAATTTGTGTGTTATGTATACATTTTATATACAGTGCATTCTATAAATAATAGGGTATGTTCTTGTTATATTTTAGCCTACTATGAGACTATAAAAGAAAATATGACTGGTTAAAATTATTTTAAAAATACTCTTGCCCTCTTTTCATATTTTTATCCTGGGTGCACATATTATACATAGTTATAATCATAAAAATGTTATATAAATAAGAAAATATAGATGTGATTCCCACTTATTATTCTAGAGTAGGAGAGTTCAAATGCAGCATCTCTGCTTCCAAAAAATGGTTAACCAATTGATTTCTATTTCTTTCCATTCATTGTCCTTTTTCTAGGTATATCCTTAAATGTTCTGTCATGACCTGTCTTGGTTTGGTCTCACATTAAGTTTGATGAATACTCAATTTCCCCTCCATTCTTCTTTCTTGCTGCAGGAAGTTATATTGTTAAAAATCTTTCATTGTCCTATGTAACACTTGGAATTATGTTTATATTCTAAGCCATTGTTGACCTTTGTTGTTATTTATCTTCGTTTGTCAAAGAAATGAAATATTGCTTGCTAAAATAGTTTGGGGTTGGGGGAGGGGAATCATTTGTCCTCTTCTTTGTTGAGATTACTTTGCATTATTGAAGTGTATATAGAAAGTGATTATAGCCGTCTTCATTGTCTTTCCCTTGGTCTTTCTCCATACAGGATCAACTGTATATTTGAATAAGTTTCAAGATTTTTAACTGAAGCATCCTCTCCCTATCTTTATCATTTCTTATATTTTGAGCTTGATTTTGACTCTACAGCGACAACTAGGAAATAACTCACATCAGAAATCATTCATTTCCTATCTGACAAAATATAATCAATTTATAGGGTGGCTAGGTGGTATAGTGAATAGAGTATTGGCACTAGAATCAGGAGGACCTGAGTTCAAAATGTTACCTCAGACACTTACTATCCATTTGATACTGGAAAAGTCACAACCCCAATTGCCCTACCTTCTCCCCTCCAAAAAAAGATACAGTCAATTTTTTAATGATTTTTTCTACTAGTCACCATGCTTAATGTCTTTCAATTCTCTTCTTTAAGAAAGCATTCATAATAAACAAACATAAGGATTTTAAGTGTTCTAGAAGTCTGACCTTTTATTTTTTAATAGACCTCATTTTCTGATATTTTTAAACTTTCCTGTGCTCACCATTTCACTGAACTCACCAAATAATGAAGTATAAGTTAACATAATTTTGAGGACTTTGTTAAGTAGTTTAAACAATTTATTTGTGTCTGTTGCCTCTGAAAGTGATATTCATTCATAGGATGCTATTTTATCCATAGTGATCATTTACTTATGCTCATGATGAATATTTCAAAGATAATTGAATTAAGACCTATAAAATGACATATATTTGCGTAAATAATGAAACCAATTTTCCTTACTACCTTATTTGCATTTCCAAGGAAAATTCATAAAGCATTTTTCCATTTGTTGCAGTTTCCTCTTTTCCTTGTGTTTTCGTTCAGATTAATAACATCAATGTCGATAGGATTCAGTTCCTCTAGTGGTACAACAAATTAGTGATCACCAAATAAAGATCTCACATTTAGAGTGCCAACACTTAAATTATTATTCATAGATGATGTTATAAAACCATGTGATTGTCAGTACATTCTGTTGCCTTTTCTATCATGATGTTGAAGCAAACCATCACCGTCATTCCTGAAGCACAATGGGGACACACAGGACAGAGCCATTTAGTATTTTTCTTTGTTTCATTTGTCATAGCCAAATAATCAAATATTTAATGACTAGCCCAGGAATGATGAGTCTCTGAATACTTACTGAAACTCTTGGATGGCATTGAGTGTCTGTCCTGGGCAATGTATTTGTTCCCTTTCCATTGTCATAGAACCTGTCAGAGCTTTGCTGCAATGGCAAAAACTTTAGGATTACTCCAGTTTACCTCCATTCCATACTACAGCAAAGGTTTAAGACTTAGTTGAAACTGTTAGAAACAAAACGAACATATTATGCTATGAAAAACAAAGTGGATATATAAATTAGAAAAGGGTAGAAAATTAGCAAGCTCAGTCATCCACAAATTTTGGAAATTCCATGCAAAATGAGAGGAAATGCAACATGTACTTTACTTGAAAAAGACCCTGGACAGAGATGTAGTGGGATGGAGAGATCACTGAACTCAGAGTTCCGCATTATTTGTTCCAATCTCATAGTCATAAAATTTCAGTGCTGAATGAAAGCTGTCTTCCACAGTGACTTCTACCCAGAGCATGAATCCCTTATATAATAGTCATTGCAAGTGCTTATTTGTTCATTCTATGAATGGATATTTCTAGAAAAAGGAAATTGATGGCTTCCCAAAGCAGTCTCTTTCTTTTGGGGGGAGCTTATTATTAAAAAGAATATTTTCCTTGGTTTACACTGAATCATGTACTCTTCTATGTTCTGTCATTTGTTCCTAGTTCTGCCTTTTAGAGCCAAGTAGAATAAATTTGACCTTATATTTTCACATCAAACTACCTAATATAGGAAGACAGAAAGTACATTGATCCTTACTATTTATTCTCTTCTCAAAGCTACACATTCATCAGTCTTTTAATTGATATTCATATAATATAATTTTGAACCCCATTACCATCCTGGTCACTGTTCTCTTGATATTTTTCTTCTTGTTAATAACCCTTTCATGACTGCTATAAAATTCTAGGTCAAGTATGACCAAACCACAATATGCCTGGATTATCACTTCCTTTGTTCTAAACATACTGTACTTCCAATAATATATTAATTTATACATAAAAACATCAAAAATCACATTAGTGTTTTTTTAATTCCATTTCATAAAGCTATTTGTCGTCATTCCTTCCTTCCACCCCTATTAGGCTGTTGAATTGAAATTCCATAGTTACTAAAATATTGTGCTATTCATATTTCTTATGAAAGTTAATTCTAATGACCAAAAGTTATCAATAAAATATTAGTAGCAAACAATGCATACACTACTTTCCTATTTCTAAAAAAGCATTGAGAATGATCTAGACATGTGTCATGTATATTTTTTTGGTGAAGTATTTGGGGTTAAGTGACTTGCCCAGTGTCAAATAGCTAGTAAGTGTCAAGAGTCTGAGACCAGAATTGAACAGGCTATTGTCCATATGAGATTTGTCCAGCAAGTAGCACCATCAGTGGCAATGTGGCCCAAAAACCTGGGTGTGGCCAAAGGAGAGAAAATCTAACTGGGTAATATTTAGCAAAGTAAAAAAGCATACCAAAACACAGGTAATATTAATATATTGTTGTCTAAGTCAATATGTGGCCTACAGGAGTTCTTATACATAGTGTAGTGACCCTTGCTTCTATTTGTGTTTGACACCACTAGTCCAGGTCATGATTTGTAGTACAAAAGGTAACCTTCAGTATGTAGTTCTTGAAAAGAGAGTACAGTTACTAAATAACACAGTCCAAAAAATGAATTAGAGGAGAGAGAGTAGGTTGAATTGCCTTTGAGAAATTATCAAGTGCTTTTAATGACCCCAAATATCTCCTTTAAATAAAGACTCATTTTTTAATGTCAGTATTCTTCCAGTGATATCATATGACTATGTGGCATGGAATAGTAAGCATGCTATGAATTAAAACTATGGTTCATCCGAAGGGCAATGAAGAGATACATGGTGGATGTAAATAGCTTGCAACATAACACCAACTATGAACTGAATAAAAATATAGAGGTGCCCTGAAATATATAATTAAAGAAATACACAATTGGAAAAGGAAGTAGGTCAGCAATGTAGCTAGAAGAAATGAGAACAGATGAATAGCCTGTGCTCCACTGGTAATCATGTATTGTCAAGATCTCTAGAGGAAGGTCTAATTGTTGCTCCTCATCTAAAGGAAGTTCAAGAGGATATAGACAGTATTAGAAATAGATCATTTATACCACTGGAGTTAATACCACATAGAGGATAACAGAGACTGAACTATCAAAATATTTATTTTATCATATAGGATGGTACTCAGACTGTAGTAATCAGGTCATGAGTATTTGTTGAAGTTGAATGTCTATTAGAAAAAGATTGGAGATTAAGTAGAAAAGAATAATAGAAGGATGTAGAAATGTCTAAATTGATGTATATATGACATACAGGGGATATAATAGCTGTCTTCAAGTATTTGAATGTCTACTGTGTGTAACAGGGATTAGATTTATGGTACTTGGAACCAGAGTAAGGAATAAGAAAGAATTGGAGTGGGGGAGGATTTTGCTGAGATCCACGTTTGGTTCAACACACAGAAAACTTCCTAATGGTCAGAGCTATTAAAAAATGGAAAGGGAAGGGGTGGCTAGGTGGTGCAGTGAATAGAGCACCAGCCCTGGAGTCAGAAGGATCTGAGTCCAAATCCGGCCACAGACACTTACCACTTACTAGCCATGTGACCTTGGGCAAGTCACTTAACCTCAATTGCCCTGCCTTCTGCCCTCCAAAAAAATAACCAAAACATTGAGGGTGGCTAGGTGGCACAGTAAATAGGGCACCAGCCCTGGAGTCAGGAGGACCTGAGTTCAAATCCAGCTCAGACATTTAACACAAAAACTAGCCATGTGACCTTGGGCAAGTTACTTAACCCCAATTGCCCCTCCAAAAAGCAAAAAAAAAAGAAAAAAAATGGAAAGGGAGGTAGAGAGTTTCCTATCCTATGTTCTTTCTAGTTCTTTAAATGGAGCCTGTATAATCCCTTTATATTGTTATTTTAGAAGAGAATTCTGCCTTTATATAGATTAAATGAGATGACTTATGAGAACCTTTCCACTTCTATGGCCCTCTGATTCTATGATATTTTAAGTATATTATAAACAATTTGGTTATTAAAAATTATATAGTTTAATAATAAATGGGAAAACCTTAATTATTTGTCCTTATCCCCCATTTCCTTTCCTACCCCATAGACTTCTATTATGACTCCATAAAGACTGGGACAATATTTTATTGATATTTCTCCTGGGAATTTAATACTAATGACCCAAAGATAATAAAATATCAGTAGCTACCAATCTATATACCTACATTCCTATATCTATAAAAATCTTTATGAAAATAATCTATACTTGACAAAGTTGTTAAATTATGATATATGCATTGATTGAAATCCAGTGTAGACTTTGCCACTTACTTTAGAAATCCCTTGGATTGTTTCTTTAAAAGTTCCTGGGGAAATTTTTAAAAGAGCTATTTAATTCAGTTCATGATTTAGCTCAAAAAAGTATTTCCATGGGCAGCTAGGTGGCACAGTGAATAGAGCACCAGCCCTGGAGTCAGGAGGACCTGAGTTCAAATCCGGCCTCAGACACTTAACACAAAAACTAACCATGTGACCTTGGGCAAGTCACTTAAACCCAATTGCCCTCCAAAAAGCAAAAAAAAAAAAGAAGAGTATTTCCATTATTTGGTATATTTCACTCTAGAAATCTCTAAGAACAAGATTTGCTGAATCATCTTTAGATATGAATGTATTGGGTTGTTTTTTTTTTTTTTCCATCACCATAAATGATGGATGGACAGCCCTAATAAATTAAAGGGCTGCACTGCCTTGTACTCAGAGAATACAGAGAGAACACAAGATGTACTGCAGCAAACCTCATAAGCCATCGTCTGTTACAACATGAGCTCAATCCCTAAAATTGTCATGACATCTCTCCCTTGCGCAGTTTTTAGGTTTGGTAAGGTATGATTACAGTCAGGAATGATTATAGAATGTTGGCAGCTCATTTGACACAAGTGCTCCCTGTAGATGTTCGAGTCCTGCTTTCATATTATATCAGTTAAAACAAGTGACTGTGCCATCTCACACAGCACAATGCCTGTGAATTGGAGAAGACCACAGTAGATTTTATTCAGTGTCAAGGGAGATAATGAGAAGTTACAGCATCCTTATAAAGATAGTACTGAACTTGCCATAGATTCTTTGCAAAAGAGGCAATGTGGTCAAAAGAACACTAGACCAAAACAAAACTGGATTTAGCTCCTGGACTTATTACTCATTACCTGTTTGACCTTCTACAAATTATTTAACCTCTCTGGGCACCAATTTTGTTTTCTTCTGTAGAAAGAAGGGATTGAGTTAAATGACCTCAAAAGTACCACCCATTTTTAAATCTGTGATCCTATAAACTATAAAACAAGAAAGCTGATTTAGATTATTTCTTATTTCTTGCTTAAATATTATTTAATAACAAATAGCATTTATACAGCATTTTTATATTTACCAATCTTTTCACAAATGTTTTGCCATTTGATTTTTACAACAGTACTAAAAGGTAGATGCCATTTTGTAGATGAAGAGACTGAGGCAAAATATGTGACTATTGCCCAAGGTTGCATAGCTAATAAGTATTTGATGCAAGATTTTAACTCAGGTCTTCCTGACTCCAAATGAAATATCCTTACTAACTTCAAACCCCAGTCACTATTTTCAAAGTTATAACATTCTGTATTTTAAGTGAAAGCCTTCCCAGTTCAGAAGTTCTATGTTTAAAATCTCTACCAACTTTGACATTCTCTTTAATGTCTTAACATCTGTTTTTGAAGGTCCATGCCAGTTCTAATATTCCCCGTCTCCAACTCTCTAAGATTCACATGTCTCTATCTCTTTCTTAAATTATTCATACTAACCTTTCTTCATTTTTCTTTCTCTAGTGGAAATGATTTCTGAATCTCAAATGTCCCCTCTTTAACTTTAACTGTAAGAAAAACCTGCTATTCTGGTTGCTCTGTGCTGGATCTTGACAAAAAGATTACTACTACCATTGTCTAGTGACTAGGCATGGAAGCCACCTAAGGCTTGGGAATAATGCATGTCATGGGACATATTGTTAAACTAGCAAAGATAATGCCTCTTTTCATGTTTATTGTATGATGCTCTCTATAACCTACTTCCTTTTTGCCATCTTATGGAAGCTTTTTTTAAGCTAACAGTATTAGGGTTTATTCTCCAATAATTCCTAAGTCTTCTTTGGTCAGAAGACTGCAGTTCTTTTAATTCAGTGCACAGTTTCCTGGAGGCTCATTTTCCTTTTCTCTTTTTGGGGTGGGGAGCAGAATCAGTTCTTCCATTTAACCCCTAATCTGACAAACCCCAAACATGTCTCATGTTACAGAGTCTAATTATAGTTGCTTTTTATTAATCTCCTTGATTAAGAGGACTCATGTTCCCTTGAATTTAAATTGCATTGTACATCCCTCCCAATTTAATACTCTCAGTAAATTTTAAAATCTGCCTCCTGGATGTTCTAACCCAGGTCTCATATCCATCACAAAAGCCTGTGGAGCTGAGCTCAGGTTCTGGATTGCATCATTAGTGTATTTGTTTAACATAAAAGAGGTCTGGTTTTCACAACTCTTCCATTTCCTGCCCCTTAAAAGATGTGCATCTGACAGTGTTTTGAAATATTTTCATTGTATATAAAAATCAATAAGTTCAACTAAGCATTTATCACAGAACAAAAGACTCTTAGAACTAGAAGGAACATAAGAACACAGAATACTAGAGCAGGAAATGACCTTTTCACAGATACTTTTAGCAACTGGAACCCAGATTATCAGACCTTTGAGGGACCTTAGAACATAGAATATAGGAACATCACAGAGAACATCCAATCCAAGAGTTCTTAATCTAGTGTCTGTGACCTTGTCATATATTTTTTTTGCATTTTGATAACTAAATTTCTATATAATTGGTTTCCTTTCTAATCTTCTATACTTAGTTCTCTGCATTTAAAAATATTCTGAGGAGTCCATAGGCTTTTCCAGATTGCCAAAGTGATACATGATACCCAAAACAAAAATCCTTATATCTAAATACAAAAATCCTTATAATTGAGCTCTTTTTACACAAAGAAACAGACCCAGACAAAAGTAGAAATTCATAAAGTGAATTTGTCATAAGTCCCAAGTCTCAAAACCCAATCCAGTGTATTTTCACTGAACCATTTATGTATTATATTCCCCTCCCAGGCCCATAGCCTGCAAGGACATAGCCCCCCTTAGACCTTCAGTGCAATCATCATGTTGCCTCTCAGCTTATAAAGGGCTTAGCAGATATAAATTTGCTGTTGTTCCTTTAAGGAATTGTCATTCACTTTGAGAAAAGCAGTTTGAATGACATGGTACCTGTGGATACACATAGTTGAGTCTCTAGATTAATGGTCACATGAAACTTTATGTGAACAAAGCACTTTCTCATCTATTATTTTACTCCACTCCTTGTAATGCCCCTGTGACATAGGCAGGGCAATTGTGGTGAGCCTTGGGTTTTATAGGAGGTAATAGAAACTCAGATCAGAAGCATGGCTTCCTCAAGTTAGCACAGCGTATCATGGTTGACATGGGTAACAACAATCATCATCATCATAATCATCATTATCATTACATAACATAATTATTTTATATGAGTACATATTTTATGCTGGTATTCAAATTATAATATATAATACTATTTATAATTTATAATTTTCATCATCATTATTATAGCATTTACATAAGGTTTACAAAGCATTCTACAAATATTTTTCTCATTTGATCCTCAAAATAATTCTGGGAGGAGGGGTGTCATTTTTAATCCTCATTTTACAGGTAAGAGAACCAAGATAGATAGAGGTGAAATGACTTGCCCAGAGTCACACAGCTGGATTTGAACTGAGGTTTTTCTGACTCTAGGTCTAACACTCTATTAGCTGTACCATGATAATAATAGAGAGGATTTATATTTTAACTGTATTACTCTTCTCACTGAACTATGGTGTGTGTGTGTGTGTGTGTATATATATATATATATGTATGTATGTATGTATGTATTATGTATGTATGTATATGTGTGTATGTGTGTATTTATATACATATGTATTATTAGGTATGTTCATACATATTGAGAGTCCCAGAAAGCTTACTGCCATTTTAAGCTTTAATGACTTCATATATAGGAAGCTAATTATTCAATTAAACTCTTGTATATAAATGCATATATTCAGGCATGCATATGTGTATTTTAGGTATGCATACACTTTTATAGAGAATATGGAGCATATTCTCTCATCTCTTTTTCTTTCTTGACCTCCACATCTATCTTTCTATGAATTTCTATATCTCACTCTGTGTTTTTCCCCATCTTTGTCTCAATGAGAGGAAGAATCGTTTTGTGGAAAGATCTTTGGGCATGAAATACAAACACTTCTTCTCAAGTCATTAATTCACCCCTTACTAGCTATATCTTGAGGTAATACCAGGGAATAAGATGCTTACATTGTAAAGGGCTGACCAGTGCAATAGTCATAACAGAACACAAAAGTGGCATTTTAAAATTGATGTTTTTCATTAATGCACATGTTGAATACTAGAACATGCTACTTGATGTGATATTTTTGAAATATATTTTTAAAATTTTAAACTTTTAGTGACACTTTATACCACCTTCATTTCTGAATATATTCCATCTTTTCTGTTTTACCTGAGTCTCTTCTTAAAACACAGAATGAGAAAAAAAGGACAAAATAAAAACTAATCACTGCATGCAGTAATCAAATCTGATACCAATAGCCATCTCTCCCTTCAAAGAAGTAAGGGAGTGCATAGAAATATTTATTTGGTGATGTGACAAACATAATGCTACATTTGTTTTCAGAGGATCACAGATTTAAAGCTAGAAGATAATTCGATGTCATCTAGAGTCCAATCTCCTTCAGTTTGATGATGATGTTCAGTCCTTTTTCAGTCATGGCTAACTCTTCATGATTGCATTTTGGGTTTCCTAAGGAAAGAAAATGGAGAGGTTTGCCATTTCCTTCTCCAGCTAATTTTCTAGATGAGGAAATGGGGCATAAATAGGACTATATGACGACCAGGGATACTTAGCTAATACGTATATGGGGGCAGATTTCAACTCATTAAGATGAATCTTCCTGACTCCAGGTCCTGTCCTCTATCCACTGGACCCCCAGCTGCCTTTCATTCTACACACAAGGAACTGAAGCCCAGAGATTTCAAGTGATTTGCCCAAGATCAGACAGGGGCAGAGCTGGGATTCAAATTCAAGGCTCACATCTCCAAGTGTAGCACCCTTCCCACTATATCACAATGGTTGTGACACTATCCCTATTCACAAGAAAGTAGAAACTAAAAATTATAATTAAGGAGACATAGCCTCCTGGGAAAGGTAGTTACAGTCCTGCTGTACTCCACTCTGGTCATTCTATATTAGGAGAATCTTATTCAGGTTTGGGTTTTGTAATTTGGGGAGGACATTGAAAAACTTGAAGAGGGAATGCACAGTAATCACAACTATGAATGTAAATGAAGTAAGTTCATCTATAATGGAAGTGAATAGCAGAATGGATGAGAAACTAGAATCCAACTACATGTTACTCACAAGAAACACACTTAAAACAAAAAGACACAAAAAGTTAAAATGAGGAGATGAAGCAGAATCTATTATCCTTCAACTAAAATAAAAAGGCAGGATTGGGGTGGCTAGGTGGCACAGTAAATAGAGCACTGGCCCTGGAGTCAGGAGGACCTGAGTGCAAATCTGGCCTCAGACACCTAGAACTCACTAGCCATGTGACCTTGGGCATGTCACAACCCCAATTGCCCTGCCTTCCCCCTCCAAAAAAAAAAAGAAAAGAAAGGACAGGAGTAGTATTCATGATCTTAGAGAAAGCAAAAACAAAATTAGATTTAACTAAAAGAGAATATCAGGGGAACCATATTTTACAAAAGGTACCATAGACAATGAAGTAATGAAAAATTTTAAAGCAAATTTCTCTGATAAAGTCCATTGTCAAATATAAAGGGAACTGAATAATATTTATAAAAATAGAGGCCATTCCCTAAATAATAAATTGTCCAGAGTTATGAACAGGCAATTTCAGAAGAAATCAAAGCTATATACGATCATATGGAAAAAAAATTCTAAATCACTATTGATTAGAGAAATGCAAACTAAAACAACTCTGAGGTTCTACCTCATGATTATCAGAAATGACAAATTCTGGATGGGATTGGTGGAGCTGTGAACTAGCCTAACCACTCTAGAGAACAATTCAGAAACAGGCCCAAAGGACTATAAAACTGTGTATAGCCTTAGCCCCAGTGATATCACTTCTGGGTCTGTACCCCAAGAGATCAAAGAAAAAAAGAAAGGATCTATAATGTACAGAAATCTCTATAGTAACTCTTTTTGTGATGGTAAAAAAAAAAAAGACAGAAATTGAAGGGATGTCGATCAATAGGGGCATGGATGAACAAATTGTGGCACGTGATTTGATGGAGTACCATTGCCCTATAAGAAATTACAGAGTGCATAGATTCAGAAAAACATGGTAAGACATATATAATCTGATACAAAGTGAAATGAGCAGAATAAGGTTATCATTGTATATGTAAGAACAATATTGTCAGGATTATCAAATATGAAAGACTTGGATACTCTGATCAATATAATGATCCAAGACAATTCCAAAGGACTCATTATGAAAAATGCTGTCCACCTCAAGAGGAAGAATTGAATAACTCTGAGTACAAATTAAAGTATAATTTTCTCACTTTATTTTTCTTGCTTTTCTGTGATATGACTAATAGGAAAATATATTTTGCATGATTTCACATTATAATTATAATATCAGAGTACTTGTTTCCTCAGTTGTTGGGGGAGAGTGAGTGAGTGAGAGAGGAGAATTTGGAACTTAAAATTTTAAAAGATTGTTAATATATGTAAATATTTTTAAAGCACAGCTGAATTTGTAGTCAGGGAGTGTAGGTTCAAATTCTGAATCTACTTTTAATTACCTGTGTGACTTGAACAATTAATCCAGTCTAATAAACATTTATTAGGGTGTATGAGGTGCCAAGCTCTGTGTTAAGCAATAAGTATATAATTAGTAAAAAGAGAGATAGCCTCTGCTTTCAAGAAACTTACAATATAATTGGGAAGACAGCTCACAGAAGAAGACAGGAAAGATATGGGAAAGCCAAAGGGTTCCTGGCATGAGGCATTATGCTCTATGGAATTGAAACCAGGTAGAGCAGCAGATGGACAGTGAAGTGGCAAGGTGCTTGATTTCTCTGGACCTTAACTTCTTCAGAAGAAGGAGGAGGAGGAGAAAGAGGAAGATGAAGAGGAGGAGGGGGAGGAGGATGGGGAGGAGGAGAAAAAAAAAGAAAGACATCATCATTATAGGAATAGATGATCTGAAAGGCTTCTTCAAGTCTAAAAGTTATGATTTCATTAATCAAACCATGATTCAAGTTGGAAAGTGTTCAGAGAGAACAACATAAAATGTTCTAATACAGTTGAATATAACAGAGGTTAATTTTACCTAGGGGTGGTGGTGGCAGGCAATGGGGTAGGGGTCAGATATCCAGGCTTCAAGAAGAATGTGGAACTTGAAGTTGGTCCTGGAAGGAAAATACACAGTAGAAACTTAATAAATGCCTGTTCCATTGAATTTAGTTGATGTCAGACACACATAACCAAAAACCCTTTTACATACAAGCCAAATGTTAATATCCACTCAACTTGAACAAAAGGAGTTAAGAAAATATGATCTGTAATGTTTTCAAAGAAATTAGTTTTTGCATGTACTTATTCAAATCTTTCAAGGAGACACTGCATCAGAAGGAACATTATATCCTCGTGGATAATGTGGCACCCAGTCAGCATGACATCTAACAGTTGATGCACAAGTCCATAAGACAATTCACCAACTTATTTGGTGACAAGCAAATTTTCCACTTATGAGTCCTGAACAGTAACTTACTAATGCCCTTACCTGGTTTCTTCCTCTTAATGTCCTTCCTCTCTAGACTAGTGGCATGGCTTAAAAGTTTTGGAAGAACTTGGTTAAAAGTGGACCTAATGGCTTTGTGATCCTGGGCAAGTCATAGAATGCCTCAGTGCTCCAGTACTCTATGACTATGTTAGTTTGCAGTGACAGTAACAAGTTGCATTTGTAAAGTGAGTTTTCTCAGCAGAAGTTCCCCATACTAATGAAATCACAGGTCCAGTCCTTATCCCCATCCTGATTCTAATGTGCCTGGCATTGTGCTAGGCTCTGAAGGTACAAAGCAGCTTCCAATCTGATTTTTTGAGAGGGAGAGGAGAAATCACATGTGGATAGGTAAGCTAATGAGAGAGAGAGAGAGAGAGAGAGAGAGAGAGAGAGAGAGAGAGAGAGAGAGAGAGAGAGAGAGCGCGCAAATATTTGAGGGATGAATGGAACACTAAAAACTGAGGATTAGAAAAGGTGCCAGGGGACTTATGAGATGATGAATCATTCTATCCACGATTTGACAGAGAGTCAATGGACTTGGGATGCAGAATTAGACATCTGTTTTCTAGACATGACTTATTCCAGATTTATTTTGCTTAGCTTTGCATGTTTGTTACAAGGGCTTTTCTTTCCTTCATCCCTGTCTTCCTCTTCTCCTCTCCCCTCCTCTCCTCTCTCCTTGTCTCCTTTCTTTTCTTCTCTTGTTTCCTTCCTTCTTCCCTCCTTCCTCTCCCTCCCTTCCTCCCTCCCTGCCTTCTTTCTTTCCTCTCTTCCTCTCTCCCTCATTTCCTTTATTTTTCTAGTAGGGAAGAGAGAACAGAAAATGTATTTTTAATTAAAAATATAAAATTTAATTTAAAAAGAAAAATCTCATCTAAAAGGTTAAGTTTAAGCTAAGTCTTTAGAGGAGCTTGGGATTCAAGCACGAGGAACAGTCTTTCAGTGAGAACTGTAAGACTTTTTTTTCTTTTTTATATTTACTTAGCAAATCATTTTAAAATAAATATGTTCAAGGCACTAGATGCAGCTGGGTAAGACTGAATTGGCAATTTTTATTTTACTTTGTTGTTTAAGAAAAAAAATCCAGAGAAAATAGACAATAGTCTGCTGGCAAGTTTCTAGGGCAGTTCGTTTCTTTTCAGATTGAGTTTTGTGGTCCTGAATCTTCTACTTAAAAAGCTGACCACAAAATAGCTGCCAGCCTCATTTTCCAGCCACCAGCAGCTGACTTGGTTTATTTAGTTCACACCAATTTAGCTTCCTCCACAGTTGCATTTCCCCCCCAACACATCAGATTTCCCATTGTCAAGCTGGATTTTCTTCCCATTGCTTTTAAATTCACATATGTTTCTTAACCAGACTTTCTCCTATCAAGTATCAAATATCACCTTCCTTTGGTTGTAATTCCACAAAATGATGCTACTTTGCTATGACTAAATATATTTCCTTGTCTCCCTCTTTCTCAAATGAGAACATACTCTCAATCCTTTTTTTCCCCTAGATCTCTTTGAAAAGAAAAAAAAAAACTTAAAAATTCTGCATCTCAGTTTCAAGTATGAGTATAATACCTTGAAAAAGTAACCCAATCCCCTCTGGTTTGGGAAAGGGATATATAACCCCTCTTCTAGTAGACCTTGTCTACTTTAAAACCAACCCCTCATTTTCCTTATCCTACTTGTTTCTGACAATGACTATCTTCCTGATTGTCCCTATGATTGCAGAGAAAGCATTTCCCTTACTCAATCCCTGAGGAGAATAAAATAAATGCAAAGGAAAGGTCTAAGAAAAGGTTATGAAAACAACATGACTTTGTTTGGACGGTAAGCAAAGGATGCAGAACAAAGTTTCATGGTACTTGAGTAGGTTCTTTAGGAGTGGGAAAGAGTGGGAATACTTTAATAGATGCAAATGCTAGGATGGAAGTAGTATTCATTCCGGGCATGTGAGATGTCATGCTGTAAAACCAATTGTGAGTAGTTCTCCTGAGGACTGATGCTGTGAGTGACTTTAAGGATCTAATTGCATAGTATAGTGAACTCTATTTATTCATCAATAAACTAAAGCAAAACATTCAAGAAATTAAATCACCAGCATTCACAACAAAATATCATAATTTATTACTAAGGTGGCCACATAGTCTTAAACTAAACATATCATTGAGTAAGTCACAATCTCCTCAATCAATACACAGTGCCCAGGTCAAGTCTTCTT
Source organism: Gymnobelideus leadbeateri (assembly GCA_011680675.1). Lineage (NCBI taxonomy): Eukaryota > Metazoa > Chordata > Mammalia > Diprotodontia > Petauridae > Gymnobelideus > Gymnobelideus leadbeateri. Next base: position 541,869 of record WOXC01004348.1, read on the forward strand.
TCATTTTGACTCCAGGCTGACTTCCAATAATCCCTAAGCCAATCATCCTCAAGCAGTAATCATCTTTAAGCCAATCATCCTTAAGGGGCAGCAGAAGTTACAAACACCATGCACCATTAGGTCACAGTAAGTTATAATATCATCAGTCATCACTGAATACCCAAGTAAAGTCTCTTTTTTTCTTAACTCAAGATTGACTTCAAAATTTCATAGTTCCTCTTCCACCTTCCCAGCTCTTGGTTGGATTCACTGGTAATCTGTTGACCGTTGCCTGGATTCACAGGTAAGCAACTCTCCACTTCTGTTCCATATTGCAGCTCATAGGGACTGCTCCACTCCAAGCTCTTCACAATTTCTGTTTCCAGGAAAACAAAGCTCAAAATGGTTATAACACTATTTACACAAATTACCAGTGCTATCATCTGAATTCGTTTTCTGTCTGAGAAACCAATACAGAAAAACAGGCAGGAGAAATCTGAGAAATCAAAATAGAACAGCAGACAGGACTTCTGTCTGAGAAATCAATACAGACAGACAGAGCACCAACATCACAAACATTTTATCAGTTCTGCTTGATCCCAGCTTGTGCTTGAGCTTTTATCTGCTTTGCTCCTTCCTGTTCCACCAATCCTGTTCTGCTCTTTCAGTAAGTTCCTCCCACCATGGCCTCCATGTAATGATGTTAGGCCTATTAAGGGCAGGAAAGGTCTCCAAACTCCCTTAGGTGTATTAAGGGCAACAAAATGTACACTGTTTCTAGCAAAGACTTGACACAATCAAAGGTGAGATTCAAAGGCTCTTGAATATTTGAAACAAGCAGCAAAGTATTACTTTGCCATTACACATGCTTGTAGTGTGACATATACTTATTCATATAATTCCTGGAGACAGACAATATATCAGAATGAAACCTGGATATCTGTGGATGATGGGATTCCAATCAACAGGCCTTTTAATAATCGAGGCACGATTTTCTCATCTGGAGATGAGACAGAGAAGGATGAGAAAGGAAAATACAGAGTAGTTCATTGTGGATTGAAATCAGAATTCATGAATGAATGAATGAATGAATGAAATTTTCTTTGAGCCATTACTACTACTTCTTTGAGCAGTTTACTACTATATTCTTGGAAGCAATAAACAGATGCAAAAATGAAACAGACCACAACTACCAAGTCATTTTAGCCCTGCCACCCCAAGATTTTCTTTGACTCCTCAGTCACATTCAGCCAGACATCTTGTCTGTTACCAAATCTTGCCCCCAACCTTCACAACTCTTATATACATTGTTTTCCTCCACTCATGCAGCCACCACTCCCTTTCAGTCTCTCATCTTCTTTTACTTGGAGAATTATAATAGCCTCTTAATTACTTTCCCTTTCTGGATCTATATGCCACTAGTATGTTCCCTACTAGATTACTTACCCAATAGTCCTTTTACATCTTGTATGTACACAATTATTTATACTTGTTTCCCCCATTAGCGTCTATGTTCCTCAGGGTAAGGGTTGTGTCTTTCTTTATATCTCCTGGGCTTAACATAATTTCTAGCATATAGGTCAACAAGCATTTATTATGTACCTACTATGTGTTAGCACTATGCTAAGTGCTAGTCAGAAGACAGGAGAAGACATACATTAGAGATGATGAAAAGTACAAATAAATAGAACTTGACTAAGGATTGGGTTTTGGTTTTGAATGAAGGTGAAGAATTAGGGATGACACCTAAGTACTAAACCTTGGTGACTAGGAGGCTAGTGATGCCCTGGACAGTAATAAGGAAATAGACACTTAGTAGATTCCTGTTTATTGATAGATTATGTAAACTTGGACAAATAGATTTCACCTATACAAGTCTCAGATATGTCACCTGGGAAACAAGCTGGTTGGCCTCGATGATCTCTAAGATCCCTTTCAGTTCTAAAAGAAACAAGCAAAAACCTACAACCACCTGGACAGAGATTTGAATCCTGGCTGTAACACATAGTAGCACTGTTGCCTTAGACAAAATTTTTATTTTGGTCAACCTCAATTTCCTTGTCTGTAGAATAGAAATTCAGTATGATGAAATGGGGCGAGGAGGGGGGTCCCTTGAATCCAGAATGCCTGGGTTTCACTTCTGTGTTTACCAAATGACCAATGCTTACCACTTGACTTAGTGTCACAGGATCATACATATAGAGGTGGAAGGGACCTTAGTGGCAACCTGATGCAGTCTTCTTCATTTAAAGGTGAGGAAACTGAGCTCTAGTGAAATAAGATGACTTAGCTGAAGCTACATGGAAAGTAAGTGTAAAAGGTGAATTTTGAAGGCAAATTCTCTGACCACAGAGGGAAGAAACTTTCCTCTAAATCCCAATTGCTCCTTTTATTAAGGAAGGGAGGAAGGAAAGGAAGGAAGGAAGAAAAGAAGGAAGGAAATATTAAGTGCTTATTATATACCAGGCACTGTGCTACATGCTGGAGATATAAATACAAATAACAAAAGGCAATCCTTGCCCTGAAGAGGCTTATACTCTATTAGGGGAAGATAAGACTAAAAAGTAGTGGAGGAAGGGAAAAGGAGTACATGGAAGCAACAAGTGGGGCAATTCTTTTCAAATGCAGAAAGTCAGGAAGAAGACCAAAGGGAGAATGACAGGCCTAGCCCAGCCTAGGTCCTTCTACCAAATGCAGACTCCATAAGGAGACAAGGGTCAGTCATTTCAGAGGAATATTTCAGGATGAGCAGGCAGCAGAAGAGGTAGGCTATTCCAGGACTGTAATGGCAAGCAAAGACGTACTTAGTGCCTTTTTTCAGCTATTTAATTATTTAGTACCTTCTTTCAGTTCAAGTTTCTTTTGAACTTTGCCCATGATTATATCATGACTTTATTTTTTTTGGTGGGGGGAGCTATAATATGTACAAAAAGGCACATGGTACCAATTTTATTGCAGATTTCACCACAGTTCAAAATCAAGAATTACACTATTAGAGGCCTGGCTAGATCTTGAATTACCACAGAATTCAGCTGTGCAATAGTGCCGATCTTTGCATGCTTAGTGCTGGCATACTTATTCTTGATAGCCATGTGCTTTGTAAGCCCCCGGTTCACTAGGATCACATTCTTAGCCATGTGCCTCATTACAGGAAGAAGGATCTCCTCTGTATAAGACATGTAGTGTTGAAGAATTGGAGTCTATTCACCATTATCGAGGACTTCCAATGCCAAGCAAAATGCACTGGCTGCAATCTGGGAAGGAGGGAAGTGGACCATATCGTAGTCCACCATTGTGAGTTCCATCAGGCATTTGGCTAAGGTGTGTTGTTCAATGTCAACCTCTCCAACCTTAAATGCTCGGCATAAGAAGTGCAGGGGTAAAGGACAACCCAGACTAAAGTCCAAAGCTTTCAGAATCTTCATTTCCATCTGTTGAATCTGGTGCTTGCTGTACATGTGGTCAGTTACAAAGGCAAAGTCCCCAATTTCAGGTGGATACATCTCTTTATACTTGCTAGCAAGGAACATGGCTGTAACACCCACCAGCTGCATCAGTTTCTTAGGCACACTATTATCCTGCATAAATCGATCAATAATGGCTACAGTCATGTACATAGTCTCCTGTAGCAGCCTGAACTTCATCTGCACTTGGACCAACCACTCAATTAGGATGGCTCTCATGTTCCCAGTGACTTCTTGACCCACCAGGTATTTTGGTCTGACAGCCTGCTCTTCCTCAAGTTGTCTAAGATAGCAATAAATATCTTTCACATATTCACTACAAATCTTTGGATCATCTGTATCCTCTGCATCAACATCTTTCACTGCAAGTATTACATCAGAAAAAGCTTAGCACAGAAACTCTTCTGCAGGTGCACATCCAGATATCTCCATTGGGCTTGTGGATGACCTTAATAGGCTCAGGAGTTAGTTTCTTTTCCTTAACAGGTTCAGGCACAGGTATCTTTTCTACTGGTTTGGTGGCTTTTTTAACAGCTACTTTTGCTATGGGAGCTTTGGCTTCCTTTTTCAGAGGTATTTTTGATGGAGGTGGCTGTTGTTGATCACACACTTTGTTGCCAATATCACCCAGGGCCGTTCTTGGCCTCAGTCTAGGTTTGGAGGCAGCAGTGGGTACAGGCACCCTCTTAGCACCTGGGACATTGCCCTTCAGTTTATTCTCAGCACTGAGCTTCATGTTCCTAGTAACATGGAGAGCCATGACTTCCACCTTTCCAGGTGGCAGCTAATAACAAAGAAGTCCTAGAAGAGGATTTCAGAGGTCCTGGGCCCATACTCATGATGTATGTTGAGTTCTCAGACCTTGTTGTTGGGTCTGTGTTGATTTCACAGGCAGAAAGTCAATTGATGATAGTGCCCACAATGGGTATGAATGTTATTGTGGCTCTGTTAAGCTTTGTCTTCCCAGAAACAGAAACTGTGAAGGATTTGAGGTGGACTGGACACTATGAGCTTCAATATGGAATGAAAACAGAATGAGGAGCTGGACAAGGAGCTGGATGAGGACTGGATGAGGAGCTGAGAGCTGCCTACCTTTGAATCCAGGTGACAGTTGAGTAAATTCAAGTAAAAGCTGGGATTATGGAAGAGGAACATGGAATCTGAGAGCCAGCCTCAAGTCAAATGAAAAGACCTCTCATTGGGTACTTAGTGCTGACTGAGAAGATCATGATTGACTGTGGGTTAGGGGTAGGAGAACTTTGTACTCTGTACCTTCTACCCCTTAATGATGATTGAGTTAATGATGACTGGAAACTAATCTCCAGTCAAGAAGAAAGAAGACTTTTTGACTGAGAGTTTAAGACAATGTGACCTAGGGGTGGAGAACTTTGACCTTTGTGTGTGTCTCTCAAGGAAGCTTGCTCCTTATGGAAGATTGAGTTAAAGATATACTGAAAGATATCTTTTGTTTAAAACTATGTGGCCACTTTAGTAATAACTTGTTATGTTATAACATTGTGAATGCTGTACTTTGGTTTCTATGAATGTTTTGCTTTAGTTTACTACTGAATAAATAGAGTTCACTATACTATGTGATCAGAACCTTACAGCTATTCACAGCAGCAGTCCTTTGGAAAGCTGTTCATGCTTGGCTTTACAAGAACCAAAATGCCCTAGGTGATGAGAAAAGTTCCAGGATGAGCCAGTGTAATGGTAATAAAATTTAAAGATTCCCTTATATTGGCTTGGTTTTTAGGTTAAGTGTTAAAACCCAGAGCTTGTGAATCCCCTTTGTGGGATGGACTTGTTGATGTGAAGAAAGGGAGCTGAACTGTGAGGAGCTGGTGCTGTGGATAGAGATGCCCAAGCAAAGAGAGGCCAGAAGAACTTTTGGGAGCAGCATCATGGAGACAGAGAAAGAAAAAGAATTGCCAGGGGCCAGAATTGCTGAGAGAGAGAGAGAGAGAGAGAGAGAGAGAGAGAGAGAGAGAGAGAGAGAGAGAGAGAGAAAGAGAACTGCCAGCTGAAGCCACCCAGATTGCTGAGGGCCAGTTGGGGCTGCCCAGGACTTTTGAGAACTACCACCTGGAGCTGCTGAGAAATGAGGAGGCATGACTGTGATACCAACATCTTTTCTGTCCGTTTTGATGACTTTGCCAGATTTGTCTGCTGGTAAAGGACAGTGCTGTTGTTGCAGATAGGTCCTGGAACCTTGCTGTGGGTTCAGAAGCCCTGAAGAAGGATTTTCTTGTTGTATGTTTACAAAAATCCTGGAGGAGGGTCTTGCAGATGTTTTCAGCTGACTGTTCTACAGGCAGAGAGTGAATTGATGAGGACAATGGCAATGCATATTGTGGCTTTGTTAAGCTTTGTCTTCCAAGGAACAGAGATTTCTGAGAACTTGCCTTGGGTCACAATGAAGAAAAACCATCTTCTTGGGTATTCAATGCTGTGATATCTTAACCTTGTTGTGGCTTAGTGGTAGTTGGCCCTTGTGCTCTCCATTGTCCCTTTGAGAAGGTGTTTGGTAGTAACTGATAATAGTTGTAATTCAGTTGTGATCCAGGGGAGGAGTATTTTGATTTTTGTGCTTTGTGACTGACCAAATGAATATACTTTGTTGATGATTGGAAATTAATCTCCAGTTGAATAGAGAGAAGACCTTTTGATTGATTAAATGAATGCACTGCCCAGGGGTGGAGTACTTGGACCTTAGTACTCTGTGATTGAATTGAGGACTTACTAAATTATTCACTTACACATGGTGAATGTTGTATTTTGATTTTCTGTGAATGTCTTGCCTTAATCTGTCACTGAATAAATGGAATTTTCTATGCTTGTAATCCAAATCTGGAAGTTGCTTGTTCTTGGCATTATAGCCAGAAGTATAGGGGACATAGTTTTGAGGTCTGGGGCAGGGCTCGGGAAAAAAAGTGTGAAATACAGTAAAACTACTTGGACAGCTTACCTTGCAGGGATATTGCAAATAAAGTGCTTTGTACCCTCTACACTGCTAAAGAAATGGAAACTATCATTAATATGGAATTATAGCTATCAACATTGAACATCTGTGCTTCCAAAACTATAGGAAGAGAGAAAAAGAAAGAGAAAATAGGGTTCCAAGCCCCAAAGTAAATTAGAGTGTAAATGGGAAATCAATCCTCCATTATATCATTTTACCCTCACAACAATCCTCTGAGATAGGTAGCTGTTGCACACATTATTATATTCATTTTACCAATAACTCCAACATTTGTGGGAATTCATGTTTATAAAGGAGAGGTTAGATGGCACCTACAATTCTGGTCTTGGAGTCAGGAATACTCATTTTTCTGAGTTCAAATTTGACCTCAAACCTCAGATACTTACTAGCTGTGTGACCTTGGGTAAGTCATATAACCTGTTTGCCTCAGTTTCATCTATAAAATGAATTGGAGAGGGGTGGCCAGGCGGAGCAGTCAATAGAGCACTGGCTCTGGGGTCAAGAGGACCTGATTTCAAATCTGGCTTCAGACACTTAACACAAAACTAGGCATGTGACCTTGGACAAGTCACTTAACCCCAAGCCCTGCCTTCCTCCCTCCAAAAAGCAATCAATCAATATAAATAAATAAATAAATTGGATAAATAAATAAATCAATAAAAAGTCACTTCAATATCTTTGTCAAGATAACCCCAAATGCAGTTATGAAGGATAAGTTATGACTAAAACAACAGAACAACAGCATTTTTATAAAGAGCTTGTGTGGTAGATAGTTCAAGAGTTATTAGATTATTTTTAGAAATGAAAAAACTGAGGATGAAATGAGTACTAAATTTTGAGGACAACATAAGGACTGGAAGTATAGCTAGCACATGGAATCATATCTATTATTTTAAAAAGATTCAACAGAATAAAAAAAGGAAATAAACAAAATGGAACGAAAAGAATTGAATAAAAACAAATGTCAACAGTGAAAGTCACTTGATGGTGGTCACATAATTAGTGTCAGAGAAAAAGTTTGTGAATATCTTTTCTTTCCTTGTTAATGAAAATGACATGATAGCAACAGAAACAAAAACAAGAAAACTAATGTGATAATATCCTGCATTAAGAGAGGCATGATTTCTGGAACAAAGGAACTGATATTTTCACTAAATGTTGCTTTGGTGATACTCTATCTGGAATTTTACTCAAGTCTGGGCATTGAAACCACCTTTTAGAATGGTCATTGATAAACTCAGTAGCCTTAGAAGAGGATAACAAGGATAGTGTAATCATTCCATGTGAGGAATGGAATTGATGAAAATGAGTGTGTGTAGTCTGGAGATGACTTAGAGGCAATATGATATCTATCTTCAGGTATTCTAACATAAAAATTTATTGATAACGTTTTTTTATGTCACCAGAATTTCTCCCAGCAAACCTTCTTTGCTCCCTTTCCAGAAAACTGTTAAATATAACAAAGTATAGTTTTAAAGAAAAAAGGGTGGGGGGAAAGGAATCACAAACCATCAGCCAATCAGTGAACATTTATTAAACAGTTGCAGTATGCCAGGCACTATGCCAAGTACTGGTGATACAAAAAGAGGCAAAAGACAGTTCCATCATCAAAGAGTCTAATAATGTAATGACACAAATAATAAGCAAAGCTGCTCGATACATTTTTTTGAAAAGTCTGAACATATCTGCAATGAACTTCTCAGTGAACCTCCCACCCCTGCAAAGGAGTGGGGTTTAGATGTTTTCTTATATTTTTGTAGCTACATTTGTTCTTTATAATTTTGCACATTTACTTTTAATTTTCAGGGTGGGGGGTTCTTCCTATATTGTAGTTTTGTGTATACTGTTTTCTTGACTCTTTTTCACTCTTCATCAGATTGTTTAATCTCTCAGTTATTTTTATAGCAAAGTAATATTCCATCGCATGCACATTCCATAATTTGTTTAGTAATTCCCCAATCAAGAAATATCTACTTTACTTTTGATTCTTTGTTAAAAAAAAATGTATCGCTTCTACATATACTGGAATATATCAAGACTTTCTTCTCATCAGTACTGTTCTTGACATATAAGCCTAGTAGTAGAATCTCTGGGTCAAATGGCACGGGCATTTAATCATTTATTTGCATAATTCTGGATTATTTTCTAAAATAATTGTGGTGATTCACAGCTCCACCATTAATGCACTGCTGTGCCTTTGACTATTCCTGTCTTTTGTCATTTTTGCCAATTAGATTTGTCACTAAACCCCAGGATGCCCTTGATTTATATTTCTTTTATTAATAGGGAATTGAAACATGTTTCATTTGGTTGCTAATAGTTTGCAGTTCTTCTTTGGAGAACTATTTGTTCATATCCTTTAATCATTGAGATATATATCCTGATATATATATATATATATCCTGATATATATATATATATCCTGATATATATATATCCTATATATATATATATATCCTGATATATATATATATATATATATATATATATATATATATCCTGATATAGATATATATCCTGATATATATATATATATAT